>QEPC01005142.1:674716-713470 GCA_003113815.1 Sphenodon punctatus
GCCGCGTGGCCCCGGCCCCTCCCACTTTCCCCGCCGGGATCCCCCCGGCACGTCTGTTGTGCCATTACGGGGTGACCCCGGTGGGGAACGAAGCCGGTGGTGCCGGTACGGGGCCAACGGCCAGTGTAACGTCTGAAAATACCCATAGGGTATTTTCAGACATTACGCGATCACGGTCAACCACGGACAATCCCCTGCGGTGGAGGATGGTTGCCTAATGTCTGGTTGCTCGCCGCCAGATGTTCACCACAGTGAACCACCGGCGGTGAGCAAAATAACCACGCTTTCAAGGATGGTCCGGGCACCATCTCCGAAAGCATGGTTAATTGAACCACGGCCCGGAATTGGCAGCTGGTAACATCTGTTACCGCCGCCGATTCCAGGCCGTGGCTCAGACCCCGAGATTGAATCAGGCGCAGCGGCCAGATTGGCCGCTGCACCCGCCCGTCTCCCGGAATGCGGACGGCCCAGGGAGCGTGGGGGGCAGGGCTGTGCAGCCGCATATTGCGCCGTGCAGCCCCGCCCCCTCCCCCAATTCCCCGCCAGAAGCAGTCGGCTTGTCTGTTGATGGACCGTTTTGATTCCAGCGGGGAATCAAAAGGTGATTCCGTGATGGGGCCAATAGGTGCCCCGTCACGTCTGAAATCACCCATAATTAAAGGTTTACAGAATAAGATCCCATACGTGGATTCTATTCAAACAGTGCAGCCTTCTGACTAGTTATCACCAATATTTAGCCTTAGTTTCAGTGTGAATTTCATTAATTTTATTAATTATTATTACTTTAGATTTATACCCCATCCTATCTCAACATTGGCTCAGGGCATTTTACAATTAATAGAACAATACATAACATATGAAAAAAATGGGGAGAAAATCCCAGTCCAGTCACTCATGCCTTCCCTCTCCTCTCGCAAATTCTGTCCCTTAATGCCTGTAGCCCCCTCTGACCAATACAACCCACCACTCCTAACCATACCTGGCATCCACCAAAGTGATGGCAGCAATCCCACCATCCCTCCAAACTCATCCCATCCACCCACTCCCATAACCTCTCCCACCAGAGTGATTACAGCAAACCAAAGCAACCTCCCACCTACCCAACCCACCCACCATACCCATCCCACTTTGTTTATTTAATGCACTTTTACCCCACCACTCTCACCACGTGGTGACTTGGGGTGGTTTACAATAAGATAATAACATTAAATAAATAAAATCAGCAATAAAATCAAACTCAGAAATCTGGTCTGTATAATAAATAATATACAACCCTCCACCTCACAAAACCAATCAACCAATCCCACCCTCACCCTCCCCTGCCAAATGCCTGGTGGAAGAGCCAGGTCTTACAGCACCAGCAGAAAAGTAAGGAGATCTGGGCTGAGGTGGAGCTTCACCGGGAAGGCATTCCACAGCAAGAGAGCGGCTGCTGAGAACACCCTCCTGTCTGTCCAGACCCACTGAAAATATGGGACCTCCAGGAGGGTGCCCCTGCCAAGTCAGAGCCCTGAGGTGCCCCCCACACTTGCTCAAAGCCATTATGGTCGATGCCCCATTGTATTAAGGGGGCACTTAATTAGTGCCAGGGCCTTCTAAAACGACCGGTTCATAGGAATCCACGTCCCTACTATTTCCTACATCTGGGCTGGTCCTCAGAGAGAAGCTGGTAGTATCCACCAGCTCCCATTTGGACACCAATTCAGGGTTGTCATTGCCGATGGTACGAAGCACTAGAGGGACTAGGGGCTAAGAAAGCCGCCTCTGTAGCCTGCTCCTCCTTAGATGCACTATCACAGAGGATGGCACAGGCCAAAGAATTCTCAACTCTGTGCATCCAAATCCCAGTTCCCTTCAGGGTTCCACACGACCTCCACAAATCTGAGACAGCACCCTTCTCTCTAAGTTGTATCTCCCACCTATGAAAACGGCCCCTACTCAAAAGCACCATAACATTGACAAAATCCCTTGGGTACAACTTGACCCTCATAAAAGTTTGTATAAATACAGAAAATTTATTCGGGTCCAGAGTCCCATGGCTCAGAAAATCATAGTTTTTATTCCTGTTTATATAAAGAGGGTTGGTCAGGGACCAGCGCTCTCTGGTGTCCTGTGGCCAGACTTTACCCAAAATGGGATCCTCCATTATCCCACCCTTCCTAGGTCCTGATACAGGGCCCTTAGTGCAGGCCAAGTGGGTGCTATTCAGCTCCCTCCAGTTGAACTGCTGGGTAGCAAGGAATAATCCTGCGGTCCTTGTACAACCCCATGATGGTGGGTCTTTTTGTTAAATAGACCCTCCGACTTGGGACCGCCGCAACTACTTTGTTGTTCAACCTTATGGGTTCCCACATCTAGCCCCACCTGCCCACCCTTGCCCGCATGTGCTAAAGGGAGGTTACAAAGGTCTCGAGGGAAGTCCATCAGCTGACTACCGGGAATTCCCTGAAGCAACAAAAAGGAGTTATCAGTTTGGGTAGCCACTTCACGACCCTGTTGCTGCACCGGGTTGGTGGGCTGGGGTGGAGCATTGTTTCGGTTGAACCTGTTGAACTCAAGCCACAGCCCACCCACTAGCACTTTCATTGAGAAGAGTAAATCATATGATTTCATTACTTTCTCTCTCTTTTAAATCTTAGGGCTGCGTACGGCTCAGTTAACAGGCCCCTTTTATGGAATAAACTGGCTGGGCTAGATAAGAGGTTATTATCACTCATTCAAAGTCTCTATGCGGAGTCAACCTTAAGGGTCAAGCTCAACCATGTAGGACATACTATGGGCACTATTCGAGTTAGCCAGGGGGTTAGACAGGGCTGTGTGTTGGCGCCTGCCCTGTTTAACCGTTTCATTAATGATGTGATTCCACATCTGGACCAGCCTCATTTCTTCCCCCCGAAGTTGGCAACAAGGGTGTTGGGTGTACTACTCTTTGCAGACTATTTAGCTCTCCTTTCCCAAACACGTGTAGGGCTGAAGAGGCAACTGAATGCCTTCTCAGACTACTGTGGCAGAAATAAGCTGAATATCAACTTGGACAAATCTAAGATCTTGGTTTTTTCCAAGTCCCAGAGGCTTCAAAATTGGACAGTTGGTGGTCAGCAGATCCAACAGGTTAAAACCTTTAAATACCTAGGAATTCATTTCCATGCCTCGGGTGCTTGGAAAACCCACTACTCTAAAGTGTTGGCGGCATCTAAGGGAGTTATGCGAGCTATCCTTAGGTATTTTTTGCTCAACGAGAGGAAGGGCATTGATCTCGCTGTTAAAGTATTGAACACTAAGGTTAGGGTGGGCTTTCTTTATGGGGATGAGTTATGGGCCCCTCTTGTCTCTGGCAATTTAAATGGGCTACAATCATCCTTTATACAACAACTTTTGTGGGTTCCCAGCGGTATGGTGTATGGTGGCCGCCAGGCTGAAATTGGGATTGTCTCCCTGGTAGGCAATAGCATGGAAATTGGCCTTTCAACTCTGGTTTGGGGTAACTCGGCCTGTGAACCAAAGTAAGCAGGGACTGACTAAGTATATAGTCAAGGACAACCACACGAGTCTGTGGTCCAGGGCTATGGACAAACAATGTTTGGAGTTAGGGTTCTCCCAGTTGTATGTTGTCAGCAAAGATCCAAGGGCGATCAGGGCAGAAATCTTCTTGAGGATAGAGGATATATATAGACAAGGGGATCTGGCCAGGGTGAGAGGTTCCCCGCATATGTGGGATTTTATCGCTTGGGTTCCCGAGAAAAGGACTGTGGCCAACTATTTGGTATCTAAGTTTACCCACAGAGAGAAGTATCTGTTCCTCTGTGCGCGCTTCAGCGCACTCCCTTCCATATTGTTGGAGGGCCGGATGGGTGCTCAGCCTTACAGTGAGTGTTTGTGTCCCTTTGATAGGCTGGAAGTGAAATCTACGGCCCATATTTTATTCAATTGTCATTTGCACGACAAATCACATGAGGTATTTCTTTCTCCTCTTATGAACAAATGCCCCGGTTGGACGACCTGTGGATTATTGCAGGTTGCCCTAGATGATTCTTCGGCAGAAGTAACCACTGCAGTTGCTAAGTTCCTGCTCTGTGCTTTTAACCTGAGAACTCGGTTTTTGAGTTCTAAGGTGTTATAATGGCCTCCTATATTGTTTCTCCATCTTATCCTTGATGGTTGGGTACTTTTGCGCACCCCCAATCTAGTTTGGGCTTTATTTTATTCCTTCGAATCAACAGTGGTATTTCATAACCTAAGTTTTAATTATTGTATGTATCTATTATGTTCGTTTGTATGTTTGTTTATTATATGTTGGCTATGGCCTAAGGCTATGCTTAATTGAACTGAATTGAGATGCAGCTGTGAATCCAGGAGTAACCCCTGCACAGATGGAACCAATGGAGAACTGACCCCTTCAATAACGGGGGCCTCCTCCTCCCCCAGATCACCAACCCCGCCCACTAATATCACCTCTGTCTTGGCGGGATTGAGTTTCAATTGGCTCGACCTCATCCAATCCCCCACAGCATCCAGACATCAGGATAGCAACAGAACTGCAGGGCTCGAGTCAGTTGAAAAAGAAAGGTACAGCTGGGTGTTGTCAGCATATTGATGACAATGAACCCCCCAGCTGCACACAACCTCCCCAAGCGGCTGCATATATACATTGAATAGGAGCGGGGACAGAATACAACCCTGCAGAACCCCACATGAGAGACCCCCAGGGCAAAAAACAGTCCCCTAGACAGTACCACCCACTGAGATCTATCCGCGAGGTAGGAATGGAACCACTGTAAAACAGTACCGTCCACCCCCGCCAGGTCCCACAGGTGAGTCACCAACTGCTCATGATTCACAGTATCAAAAGCCGCAGATAGATCCAGTAGAAGCATCAGGGTCTTGCGACTTCTATCTAGCTCTGCCAGGAGGTCGTTGACTAATGCCACAAGTGCAGTCTCCATGCAATAACTCGGACGAAAGCCCGACTGCACAGGATCAAGAAATCTGGTGCAATCCAGATGTGCCTGCAACTGATGGGACATGACCCATCCAATAAGCTTACCTAAAAAGAGAAGGTTAGAGACCGGATGGTAGTTCGGCGTGGCACCAGCATCAAGTGATGGTTTCTTGAGAAGTGGCCAGACCACAGCCTTTCAGGCATTCCAGCACATGACCCTCTCAAAGGGAGGCATTGATCACCCTGGCCAACACCAGCCTAACGTCTCCCTGGTGGCCTTAACTAACCAGGACAGGCAAGGATCTAATTCACAACTTGTGGCTCAAACTTCAGTGGGAGACATGCCATTGCTAAGTATTGGTGTTGGTAAGAAACAACTAAAGGATAGTGCCCTAAATATATGGTCCATATTAGAATGCAACATAGACTGAGTTTCAATGTACCTGCATTTGTAATAAACAAACATTTAGGAATATCAGTCTAGCTGCCAGTGCTTACCTCATTGGTTTCTGTTCCATCGGTCTTAACATACATAATACGATACCCATTCACTTTTTTGGAAGCAGGATCCCATGTTATCCTAGCTGAGCTGTGTCCAATGTCTGAAAATTTCAAGTTCCTTGGTGGGCTTAAAGGCACTTTGAAAGGAAAAGAAAGGTAAAAATGTGAAAGATATTTATCTTTCCTTTTTCTTTCCATCAAACACATGTCATCTTGATTAGTGAAGATAAAACATTTCTCTTTTAAAATTACACTCTTTGGTGTAGTCTTATTTGTAGAAATTATTTTAACTTAATGACCAATTCAGCTGCAGATGCGTACGTGTTTTAATACACCTGTGCTTAAGTATTTTGCTTAAGTATTTTGGTTAGTCAATGGGTGTTTTTAGACAAGCACCTCCCCATCCATTAACCACCCATCAACCACCCATCATGCATGCTGCAGTCTGCATGATGAGTAGGCGATGGGTGGGTAACAGGTGGGGAGGCGCTTGCCTAAAAACACCGAACGTCTAAAGCATTGGGTAATCTAAGAAATATCACTGAGAAATGCTTAAAGTGAAAGCTATGGAATTAGGGATTCTGGAGGTAACTGAATAGTAGAAAAGGAAGGACATTACATCACGTTGTCAGCAAATACGAAGACTATACCAAATATACTTTTTGCACTGCTTGGCCATAGCTACTGTATAAAATTATACCTTTTTACTTAATCATTTTTACTTCCTGACTTTTCTTGTTTCTGACACCAGATCAGTAAGTTGAGTGTAACTTGCTAAGGCGGATTTCATGTCATCTTAAGCCGTATGTCTCGGACTCGGACCTTGCCTGTGCCACGATCATCCATGCATTTATTAATCATTTCTACCCTGCCCCAGCCAGCCTCATGGCAGCTCGGAACAGCTTACATAATTTAAAAAAGATAAAAATTTGCAAAAAAGTTTTTTTTTTTTACAAAGACAATAAATACAATAAAAAGAAATAAGACCTGCTAGCTAAAAATACCACCCCCTAGCCCTTTACTCCCCTCCGCCACAGGCCTGGACGAACAGCCAGGTCTTACAGGCCCGGCGGAAGGCCAACAAACTGGGAACTAGGCGAGCCTCCTCTGGGAGGGAGTTCCACAGCCTTGGTGCCACCACCAAGAATGCCCTCTCCATCCATATTACCTTGAGATTGGACTACTGTAACATGCTGTACGGGGGACTACCCCTGGTGATGGTCTGGAGACCAGCTGGTGCAGAATGTGACGGCCCATCTCCTTAGGGGGACAGGGCATCGCAAGCATATTACTCCGAGGCTCTGTTCTCTGCACTGGCTGCCACTTGCCAATAGTCTTCTGGGCCCAATTCAGTGTGTTGGTTTTGACCTGTAAGGCCCTAAACGGCCTGGGCCTCACTTAGCTGCAGGACTGTCTGTCCCTCCGGATTCTGGACCGGCCCCTGCGGTTGGCCGGGAGCACCCTTCTTGAGGTCCCCTGGGTTTCCCAGGTGTCAAGGAGAGTGTTCTCAGTGGCTGCTCCGTGGCTGTGGAACTCCCTCCCATTGGAGGTCCACCTGGCCATAGACCTCCCCTCTTTCTGTAGACAGTGTAAGACCTGACTGTTCTGCTGGGCCTTTGCCGAGGGAGACGGGTGAGTGTGGGTTGGGTTAGGATGGGTTTTTTATTGTTGGGTTATTTTAATTGTTGATTATTTTAATTGCTGATGTACAGTATTTTACTGTACTATTTTGTTTTTTAAATGTTGTTAGCCACCCCAAGATGCTTGTGCAGGAGGAGGCGTTATACAAATATGCTAAAATAAATAAATAAATCTTCGGGATTTTACAAGGGAAAAATTATCTGGAAATGGGAGGAAATTTTGACAAATATTGAGTCTTCAATTATTCTGAATATTTGCTGAGATTTTATTCTGAGATTTCAGTAAGCTGTTTTTCAGTATAGTGCCCACATGTAAGAGGCCAAAATATTGAAATATTCATCTAATGAACCTTGCATCGAAACCTAGTTTGAGAAACAGATTTTGCTCTCTTTGATTTTCAGTATTCAGTTTCCAGGATCTGGTTGAACTACCCAGCAGAAGAAGAGTTAAGATTCCACCCAGGAAGGAGAGGTCTGGCTCAGTATAGACAGCTCTCCACAGGTTGTACCAGACATAAAGCCAAATTCATGGAAATCCACGGAGTATTGAAATTGCTGGTGTCATCCCAATCCTGCAGCTGCTCCTATAGATATTCATGCTGTTGTGTGTTCTAGCAGTTACCCACATCTCCTCCCACCAGCTGTTGCCCAGATTATAATATGTTTTTTTGAGCCCTTGGATTATCATAGACTGGAAGTCAGGTGGTGCACTTATCTATATGTAACAGTGGCTACGTGCTAGTGATGTGTGTTGGTTGCAACCATGATTTCTCTTAAGCCAAACCATTTTGCATATATCAAGTAGGACTGAATCCAAGGAAACTGCAACTGCACAGAGTCCCATGTGACAGCAGCCCATTAATAAACTTGAAATGACAACATTGTAAAGAAGTAGAAAAGGTATAGAGAAGGGCAACAAAAATGATCAAAGGTATGAACAGCTCCCGTATGAAGAGATGCTTGATAGGCTGGCTCTTCAGCTTGGAGAAGAGAAAAATGAGAGGGGATATGATAGAAGTTTATAAAATCATGAGTGGTGTGGAACACATAAATAAGGAGTGGTTATTTACCCTCTCTAACAGTACTAGAACGAGAGTACACTACATGAAATTAACTGGCAGCAGATTTAAAACAAATAAGAGAAAGTATTTTTTCACTCAACACACAATTAATTTGTAAAATTTACTGCCAGAGGAAGTGGTCAAGGCCGGTACTGTAGCTAGTTTTAAAAAGGGATTGGATATGTTCTTGGAGGATAGGTCTATAAATAGCTATTAGGCAAGTAGGTTTTAAGGATGTAACCTCTTACTGTTGGGTGCTGGAACAACAGGGAATGGATTGCCCATTGTGACCTGCTGGGTACTTCTCTCAGGAGAAAGAGATTGGCCACTGTCAGAGACAGGATGCTGGGCTTGATGAACCATTGGTCTGACTCCGCATGGCACTACTTATGTTCTTATGTAAGCATTGGTGTAAAATATTGGCTCCGTAAAGCCTCAAACATGGAAAGCCCTCACCATGGAGGGACCGTCGCAATGCAGGAAGGATCTATGCCACCATTTTGAATGGAGCCCCAACTTCCCTGGATCTGCAAGCTTCCATGAACAGACATAATGTCCAATGTGCATTTAATGCTGAAACGAGCAGCTAGCATTATGTCTGCCCCATGCTGCTACCTACCATGTGAGGTGATGGAATACGGGACTAGGGAGGCTGGCTTGCGAACCCGTACTCTGTTGCATGAGAGCATATGGTCGACCAAAACTCTGATGCTAAAATTGTAAGCACATGCCTACTAGCCCCAATAATAGATGCTCTCTAAACAAAGAACTAACTTCTGGCTACAGAGTTAAAAGAACCCTCAGGAATGGGACTCGGCTACACAAGCATGAGGGGCTTTAGCACTTTCTGACATTCATAACATTTCACTCAGAGACGTGAAAAGAATATTATGTGTTGGCTTTTCCCTCTCTTTCATGCCAGCTGTGGAGTGCATTACATTTCACTGACTGTGCGCACCCTGTAACACAAAATACTGATTGTTGTTGCTTCCTTTTTGGAACCTCAATGCTTGATGCCAGTAACTACAACTTGACAGGGGAGTCCCAGTCCAAGAGCCATGTGAGATTTACAGTTAATCAATGAATCCAGGAGATCATTCTGGGGTAGTAGATATCCTTCCTGACGAGGCAAATAAGTTCAATAGCTATGTCTCGCTCTGTTGTAGGAATAGTTCAGTCACAAACCTTCACTGGAACAATGCCAAAATTAGGGAGGAGACTTTCCCCCTGTGCCCTAAAACACAAGAGTTTGGGGTGGATAGTGTCCTCTCTTTTCCCTTTTCCTGTTTTCTATAACCATGTCAGCCAATGTGAGTAAGGGTAGGGGAGTCTGGTCCACTAGAAACATGCTAACTGCATTAAAGTTGTATACTTTGTGTTGTGTTGGAATTGAGCCATGAGTAAATCAGGGATCCATAACTTTGGTTCAGGTTTTTCGGGCCTGTATAGTCCAGAGAGATAAAAGAGCTGAGTTTTTAAGAATCGGAAACCTAAGGAAAACAAGTTGATTGTAACCTTGTCTTTTCCTGAGAAAAGCCTGATAAACAGCCCTTCTTCAGTCTTTCTGGAGCCTAAAAGTTGAAAACATAAAGATGTAATGTTATGGATCATGAAACAATTAGGGATGGTTTTGAGAATGGGTGAAAATGTGTAATAAAACATACGTCGTGTCCGTGACGTATGATCAAACCCAGCTTATTGGCTGGGTTTGGTTTTTTTGATTAAAATCCTATAAAAGGTGTCTTCTCAGGCCCTCTCTGCCTGCTTGCCCCCTTTTGCTTTGCAAATAACATCATGGTCCATCTTGAGGTTGAAATGGTGGTATTTCACTTTGGCTTAATGGTTTAAAATACATGTATGTCAGGACCCAAGCCCCCACTGGCACCACCACGCCACCCCTGCCGGGACCCAGGGATCCCCCCGTCGCGGCAGACCCGCCTCCAACGCAGCTCACCCCCCGCCACAGGGAAACCCCTCCTCCTCGCAGCAGGGAGTCCCCGGCGGAGTCCCTGCCGGGCAAACCCCAGGACGCCGCAAGGCCGCTCCCCGGCAGACGCTCAGAGGGCGGAGACCAGGGCGGAGCCACGCCCGAAGCAACCACGCCCCCCACGCTGCGTCGCTCAGCGCGACTCAGTCAACGCCCCACGCTGGGGAATAAAAGCCCGATGCAGGGCTAGGGACAAATGCTGGTGATCGAGCCTTTGCGCCCGTGAGACTGGCCCCCTCTTCGTTCCTGCTTGGAGTGTGAACCCTTGTAGCTCTGTTGTGTGTCTGTCTGCCTGCCTGCCTGCCTGAGTGAGTGAGTGAGGTGCCTGTGTGTGTGAGTGCTTGTGTAGACATTCTCTTGAAGGTAAGTGCATCCCCCTTTTGGTGTCAGGGGAGCACCCCCCCCTGGGGCCTTCCCTGGAGTGCAAGCCCTATCCTGCCTTCCCCCCTGCCTGGGACTCTCGCACCCCCGCTACCCACTAGCCTCACCCCCTTACCCGTGCCCCCTCCTATACCCGTGTGTGTGGCTCCAGCGGCAACCCAGGCATGTGACCACCCAGGTGCCCGATGATGAGACAGGCTGGGGACTATGCATCCTGCTAGCCCTATTCCACCCTGAGGGCTTGTTTTCCGTACATCGCCTTGCTGCTCCCCCGTTCCCTGTGAGAGTGCGTGTGTTCCCCCGTCTGAGTACCTCCCCCAGGGCCACCCCCTGCCCCTGGGGGCCCCCATTCCCTACAATGTAATATACTCTCTACCTGGGGTGAAGAACCTTTGGTATATGGGCCAAATGGCACATGGCTGTGTTTTAACTGGCCAACAAGTCCATTTCCTACCCTCAAGCACTGAAAGGGCGAGCTCAAGGGAAGTTTTGTTTTAGTTTAATCAGAGCTTCTAACCCGCCCCCTTCTGCCAAATGGCAGCTCGGGGCGGCGTACAATTCACAATAAAAACATAATATACAAAATACAAAAATACAATGTAAAACAATTTAAAATTTAGCAGACAGATGAGGCCGGACTAAACCCCAACCTCCCCCCATAAAAAGAAGACCCCCTGCACCCACTACCCATCTCCCTTGCCAAATGCCTGGCAAAACAGCTAGGTCTTACATTGTTGGGGAAGGAGGGGAGATCCGGAGAGAGGCAGATCTCCACTGGGAGGGAGTTCCGCAGTCAAGGTGCAGCCACCGAGAACACCCCCCTCCCTGAAAGTCGCTGCCCAACGAACTCTAAGAGGGGCACCCTCGGCCAACCACAGGGACCGATCCAGGACATGGTGGATGCAGCGGTCATGCAGGTATACAGGGCCCAGGCCATATAGGGCTTTAAAAGGTAATAACCAACACCTTGAATTGGGCCCGGAAGACTATAGGCAGCCAGTGCAGAGAACAGAGCACCAGTGTATGTACTTTCGGTGGCCTGTCCCCATCAGGAGGTGGGCTACCGCATTCTGCACCAGCTGCAGTCTTCAGGTCCTCACCAAGGGTAGCCCCATGTAGAGTGTGTTGCAGTAGTCCAATCTCAAAGTGATGAATGCATGGATGACGGTGGCCAGATCGGAGCCTGAGATATAAGGTTGAAGACGACAGACCAGATGTAACTTGCAAAAAGCAGTCCTTGCCACAGCCACCACCTGGGCATCTAGGCGTAGCTGCATGTCGAGGAGCACTCCCAGACTCCGAATCGGATGGACCAAGAAGGGATGCACTCCATCAATGATGGGGGCCTCCACTCCCTTGCCCCTTCTCACCAACATTACCTCTGTTTTATCGGGATTCAGCTGACTCATCCTCATCCAATCCCCCACTGCAGCCAGGCACTGGGTAAACACCAAGACTGCTGGGCCTGGGTCAAATGAAAATGAGAGGTAAAGCTGGATGTCATCAGCATATTGATGACACCCAACCTCAAACCCTCTCACAATCTCACCCAAGGGCTGCATGTACACATTGAACAGGAGAGGGGACAGAATGGATCCCTGCGGGACTCCACACATGAGGTTCTGGGTGGGAATATGAAAACTCCCCCCACAACCACATGCTGAGTTCCACTGGCCAGGAAGGAGCGGAACCATTCAAAAACAGTTCCGCCCACCCCAGCATGGTCCTGCACGTGGGTCACCAATATCTCATGGTCAACAGTGTCAAAATCCATTGACAGATTTAACAAAATCAGAAGAGTGGACCGACCTTGGTTCAGCTCCCGGCACAAATTGTTGACCAAGGCCACAAGCGCAGTCTCAATGCCATAACCTGGATGGAAGCCTGACTGCGAGGGATCAAGCAAACCGATGTGGCTCAGATGCCATTACCCATTCATTAACCTTCCCTAAAAAGGGAAGGTTAGAAATTGGGCGATAAGTGGCAAGGTAGTCAATGTCAAGAGATGACTTTTTGAGCAAAGGTCGCACCACAGCCTCCTTCAGGCACCCCATGACCTTTCCCCTCCACTAGGGAGGCACTGACAACCCCAGCCAGCAATGGCTCCAAAATCTCCCATCTGGCTTCCATCAGCCAGGATGGACATGGGTCCAGTTTGCAAATTGTGGCCCTCATGACCCCAGCATCTCCACCGCGTCAGTGGGCGACACCTGATGAAATTGGTCCTGCAAAATCGGACCAGACAGGGGATTCATAGCTTTGGGTACACCCACCGCATCAAGCACAGCGTCAAATTCGTGGTGGATACAAGCAAATTTTCTCCGCAAAATAGTCAATAAACATGTCACAGCAAGCACTGGAAGATTCCAGTTCCAGGTGGAGAGAGGCCGGACTAACCAGTCCCTTCACCATCCAGAAAACCTCAGCTGGACAGATTTTGCAGACGCTATGATGGTAGCAAAGAACCTCTTCTTTGATGCCCGCATAGCCATGGCCTAAGCTTTTAATACAGCTTTATGCTGCAGTCAGTCGGCTTCAGTGCAAGTACGGCGCCACCATCATTTTAACTGCCTTCCCACCTGCTTCAGTTGATGCGGGTCTTCTGTGAAGCACAGGGTCCTGTGCCACCTATGCTTGGGGAGCGGATGCCTGGGAGCCATCCAGTCTATGGACTCAGCTAACAAGGCGTTCCAGACAGCAACAAGGTCATCAAGTGATCGGCCATCGAGGTTGGAAGGTATATCCGGAATTGGAAGCATTCCGGAACCTCTCCAGTTCCATAAGTCTCCAGGGGCAAACCAAACAAACCAGTTCCATACCCTGCCGGTGGCAGACATATGCCAGGAGACCAGCTCGTAGGAGACAATGGTCTGTCCATAACAAGGGTACCGATGACACTTCTCCCCGCTAACAGACCTCCTGCCTCAAGGCCAGTGCAAAATACCAAATCCAGAGTATGCCCCCCCACCCTCGTGAGTGGAGTGGAGGGCATGTACTCAAGGACAGGGGAAGGACCACATCTGGAATACTGTATTCAGTTCTGGTCACCAGTGTTCAAGAAGGATGAACTTAAACTGGACTAAGTCCAATGAAGAGTAGGAGGATCAGAGGAATGGATGACTTTCCTTATGGGATGAGGCTAAAAGATTTTGGCTTGTTCAGCCTATCAAAAAGAAGGCTATGGGGAGATATGGCAGTGAACTACTGGAACAAGCTTCCAGAGGCAGTTGTGGGAACAAAGAATCTGAATAGTTTTTAAAACTAAGGCCATTTTTAGACGAGCGCGGCGGCGCCCGCGCTTGTTTCCAAAAAAGCCGGCAGCTCGTTCTACACGAGATGCTGCCGCCGAATACGCGCATGTGCGGCCCGACGCGCATCCATTTCCAGCCGCGTCTGACCAGCCTCGATCGCCGACCCGGTCAGTTCGCGCACGGAAATGGATGCGCGTCGGCCGCGCATGCGCGTATTCGGCGGCAGCGTCTCGTGTAGAACGAGCTGCCGGCTTTTTAAAGAAACAAGCGCGGGCGCCGCCGCGCTCGTCTAAAAACGGCCAGAGTTGGATAAAATTAATTAATTAATTAATTAATTAATCTTATTACCCCACCCCTCCGGCCACAGGCAGCTCGGGGTGGCTTACAACAATAAAAAAATTAAAACAATCAAAACACATCATAAAAAGGAGGAAACAGATAAAACAACTGCCCCCTAACCCCCCCCATCACCCCTCTCCCTTGCCAAACATCTGGTGGAACAGCCAGGTCTTGCAACTTTTCTGAAAAGAAGGGAGGTCCGGGGCCAGCCGGGCCCCCACCGGAAGGGAGTTCCATGGGCATGGCGTGGCCACCGAGAATGCCCTCTCCTGCATGGCTACCCAAGAAACTCGGGGGACCTCGAGCAGGGCATCCCCGGACGACTGCAGGGGCCGACCCAGGACATGGGGAGTGAGGCGGTCTCACAGATAGGCAAGGCCCAGAATATTTAGGGCTTTATAGGTTAAAACCAACACCTTGAATCAGGCCTGGAAAACCACTGGCAGCCAGTGCAGAGAGCGGAGCACTGGTGTAATATGCTCCCGGTGACTCAATCCCACTAGGAGTCGGGCCGCCACATTCTGCACCAGCTGCAATTTCTGAGCGATCACCATGGATAGACATTAGAGGTGGGACACCGGGGAGAATACTGGATTTACCAGTATCGGCATACCGGATCTTTAACATTGGGTGTTTTACCAGGTTTTTTACATTGCGGGCGTTTATCTCAATACGGTTGCGCATTGTTTCCAGACCATGAATTAAATACCTCAATTGTAAGGTATTTAATTCATGATCTGCAAACAATGTGCGATTGCCTTCTATGCGCATGATCCCGGATTTCTGTCTCGTGTAATCCCGCCTTGCGGGATTTTGAAATATTGCATGAGCGGGTTGCACGATGGCAACCCACTCATTTAAAAGCAGCCCTAGATTCCGTACCTGGGAGGTCAATGGAGGACAGACCGCATCAGTGATGGGGGCGGTCAATTTCATCACCTTACCCACTAACATCATCTCCGTCTTTTCAGGATTCAGCAGCAATCAATTAGCCCTCATCCAACTTGTGGATTGTTTTTTATTTGATGCTATAGGAGGAAATCCCACTCCACGCCCCTCAAAGAATAGATGTTTTTTCTTTCTTCTTGAAGCATCAAATTTGTCTGCAGCTGGAGGTGGAACTGTTGGGGCATTCTGAAGCCTGGGTACTGTAATTGTACCGCAGGTGCCTGACTAGTGAGGGCTGCACGCATGCTCAGAGTTTAACCATGCTCAGAGTTTGCCATATTTGGTGTCAGGAGGGAATTTTCCCTCTGGGCAGATTGGTAGTTGACTCCATTCACACCTTACAAAATGGGGTATTATAATAACTGGAGATAATGCCACGTATCATAATTCCACAATTTTTGTAATGTGTGAATGCACTATTCCCACCTTTTATGCTGCGAGATCTTGGGTCATTGTAAGAGCTACCAAATGTGGCTTTTACAACAACCCGAGAACTTGCAGCATAAAAGGGGAATAGTGCATTCACACATTACAAAAAATTGCAGAATCATAATACCCGGTATTATCTCCAGTTATTATAATAGCCCATTTTGTAAGGTGTGAAAGCAGCCTCTCATGGTTTTTTGCCTTCTCCTGAAGCATGGGTATGGCTCACCTGTTTGGAACATCTGGATCTTTCTTTTTCTAAAATTGTTCTCTGTTATTTCTGGCACTGGTGTGCTCTGGTTCATCCCAGGCTGCATTCTCACCTGCGGCAGCGGTGGCGGAAGCAGGAGGAGCGAAGGAGACGTGGCAGCGTGGAGGAGCCGGCAGCTAGGGATGTGCGAATGTGGTTCAGAAGTTCGGACCAAACTCGAATAGTTCGGTCAACCCAACCGAACTTTCGAACCGAACTCGAATTTAACCAAACTGTTCCGTCGAATTTGAACCAGTTCGGAAGGCAAAAAAACCTGGTTTTGAATGTACGAACTTGGTTCGGAAGTTCGGAATTCGACCGAACTCGAATAGTTCGGTCAACTCAACCGAACTTGGTTTTTGAACCAAACCGATTTTCCAAACTTGGTTCTGTTCGCACATCCCCACCGGTGGCCAGGAAAAGAACCGGTGCGAATGTGGATCTGCCGCGGCGTCTCTCGCACATGTCAGGGCAGGATTTTGCACCCTGACATGCGCGAGAGAAGCTGCGACAGATCCCCATTCGCACCAGCTCTTTTCCCGGCCGCCGGCTCCTCCGCACTGCTGCATCTCCCTTGCCCCTCCTGCTCCCGCCACTGCAGGTGAGAATGCAGCCTCAGTCTCTACTCGTAGCTCTTTGATGGATTTTTCTGTGCAGATAGTTGGGATGCAGCAGGTTTTGCAGCGGTGCAGGGGCTGGACTAGATGGCCTTGATGCATCTTCCAACTCTGTAACTCATGATCTGGACCCTCCCCTTCACTCGCACATCCTGAACACACCCCTTAAGCATTCCCCACCCCAAACTCCTACCTAGTCTGTACTAATTTTCAAAATAGCCCACAGGAGGGAAAGGGTTTCCTATATCTGCTCTATAAATTAAATACCAGCAACAGGAAACCAGATCATTTATCTAAATGGTAATGCACCATTTGATCTCCTCTTGGCTAATAATCTACACAGATGTTAATATAAGAGAACTATTGTGAGATGCTTAAGTATGTAGGGTTCTGTGTTATTCATCATTTCACAGACTGCGCAGAAACATGAAGTTACCCTGTAGTCTATGCAATTGTGGTGTGCCTTCACTCACGGGAGGGGGGGGGCAGGAGGAGCCAAATGGGGGAGCTCCCTGCTAGGGAGAGGGCTGGTGGGAGATAGAAACCAAGCTCCGTGGCGCATTCACATGAGATCACACGAGACTCTTCAGACTCTTCTTCTGGGTGTGTTCTTTGTTGTGCGAGTTTGCATTCCTGCATTTTAGTTTCCACATTCTCTCCCCTGCTTCAAAAGTTCCCTCCCTTCAAAATTTACCCTGGCCCATAATAGATGTTCCATTATTATGGGATTGTTGTTTCTTTACCAACGTGGTGGATAAAGTGCTGGACTTGGTCCTGGGAAGCCAGGATTCAAATCCTGACCTAGTCATGAAGTCAGTGGGTGGCACTGGGCAAGACACATCTCAGCCTCAGTTCCCCATCTGTAAAATGGGAATGTGTGTCTGTGTGTGTCTCTCTCTCCCTGTGTTCCCCTCATCCTTGTCCATCTTAGATTGTAAGCTCACTATGCATAGCAGCACTATAGAAATGATTAGTAGTAGTCGTCGTAGCAGCAATACATTGTCCCACAAGCAGTGGGGATTCATCCCTTGAATTACCTCTATTCCCCTCCACAGCAATTAAGGCTGGCTGATTAATCCATTCACACGATAAAGGAATGCAGGAGATGAATTTAGCACAACGTCAACCCTTGCCTCTCCTGATTCACTTTGATGACTTGACCTGCATCACACCCGGTGCATCGCATGACCTAAATCTTGCACACATACACATTGTATGTGTGAATGCACCCCCAGCATCCACGCTGCTCAGCAGCGTCTGCAGGTTCCTGAGAGGGGCAGAAACAGGTGCTGAGCCCTGTGGCCAATCAGCTGATCACAGCTAAAACAATCATGAGGGTCCTGGCTGGGGGTGAGAGAGCTGAGATAGGAACTAAATCCCTGCATGCAGCCTCTGGAGGTTCCTAGTGTAGCAAGGGGGAGAGCAATGCACATTCTAGGAAATTTACCTGTACTGCAGCATCTCTTCCCGCTCTAGCTGAATTGGTGTCAGAGGTGGCCGTGCGGTCCCTGAGAGCTATTGTCCTGGGGCACTTCAACATACACGCTGACACTGATCTTGGGGGAGCAGAGCGCGAGTTCATGGCCGCCATGGCAACCATGGGCCTGTCTCAGTTGGTGAGTGGCCCGACGCACAAGAGGGGACATACCCTAGACCTGCTTTTTTGCACCGGCCTTGAGGCGGGGAATCCGTTGGTGGGGGATGTGTCATTAGTACCTTTGTCACGGATGGCTCATTAGCTCCCGCAAGCTGGTCTCCTGACACATGTCAGCTGGAACGGTTTGGTTGATCCATTCCTGGAGGCTGATGGAACCAGTTAGGTTCCAGAATGCTCTTCAGGAAATACCCTCTGACCTTGACGGCCGTTCACTTGATGACCTTGTGGCTCTTTGAAACACCTTGCTCCCTGCTCCCTGGGCATTGGCAACACAGGTCCCTGTGGTACATGGAGGACCTGCGGCAGCCTAAGCAGGAAAAGAGGCAGTTAGAGCGACAGTGACATTGCACTCGCACTGAAGATGTCAGATTGCAGCCTAGAGCTAGTTTTAAAACCTATGCTGTGGCTGTGAGAGCAGCAAAGAAGTTCTTTGCTGCTCTCATAGCATCTGCTGCTCTCACCCAGTGGAGCTTTTCTGTGTGGTGAGAGGGCTGTTCAGTCTGGCCTCCCTATGCCTGGAGCTGGAGTCTTTCAGCACTCGCTGTGACCTGTTTATTGACTATTTTTTGGATAAAATTGCTCACATTCACCACAACTTCGAAGACACGCTTACTGCAGTAGGTGAATCAGAGGTTATGGATGCTCCGTCCTGTCCTGTATTGTGTATTTTGTGGGATCAATTTCAGTGGGTATCATCCACTGATGTGACGGATGTTCTTGGGGCTGTTAGAGCCACATCGTGTGAATTAGATCCGTGCCTGTCCTGGTTGGTCAAAGCCAGCCGAGAGACACTGGGGTCATTGCTGCTGGGGTGGTCAACACATCCCTGTGGGAGGGCAAAGTGTCAGGGTGCTTGAAGGAGGCTGTGGTGCGATCTCTTCTCAAGAAGTCATGGCTTGACGTTGATTCCCTTGCCAGCAATCGGCCTATCTCTAACCTTCCCTTTTTAGGGAAGGTTATTGAACTGGGGGTGGCTCACATTCGGATCATATCCGTTTTCTTGATCCCTCGCAGTCTGGCTTTTGTTCAGGTTATGGCACTGAGACTGTGCTTGTGGCCTTGGTGGGCGACCTCTGCCGGGAGTTGGATCAGTGTCATTCCACCTTACTGATCCTGTTAGGTCTGACAGCTGCTTTTGACATGTTTAACTATGAGATGTTGGTGAACTGCTTGCAGGACCAAGCGGGAGTGGGCGGAATTGTTCTTGAAAGGTTCTGCTTCTTCCTGTCCAGGAGGATCCAGCGAGTGTTCCTGGGGGACCATTCTTTATCTCCCCAGGGCCTCATGTGTGGAGATCCGCACGGTTCCATTCTTTCCCCTCTCTTGTTCAACATGTTTATGCAGCCATTGGGGGAGTTCTTGCGGGGATTTGGTGTTCGGTGTCATCAGTACACTGATGACATCCAATGTTACCTCTCTTTTTCAGCTAACCCTGGTCTGATAGTCTCACTGCTTACGTGGTGTCTGGCAGCTGTGGGGGACTGGACAAGGGCGATCCATCTGAAGTTGAATCCTGGCAAAATGGAGGTGATGCTGGTGGGGGGCTGGGGAGTTGGCAGCTCCCATCATTGATGGGGTTTCTCCCTCCCTCGCCCCTCAGGTTAAGAGTCTGGGGGTGCTCCTTGACTCCCGGCTTCTCCTGGATGCTCAGGTGTCAGCGGTGGCGAGGAGCGCCTTTTGTCAATTACATCTGATACATAGGTTTCTGCCGTATATCTCAGATTCTAACCTGGTCATTATCATTCATGCCTTCATCACATCAAGATTAGTCTACTACAACACACTCTATGTGCGTGGGGCTACCCTTGGTGATGGTTTGGAGACTGCAGCTGGTGCAAAACATGGCAGCCCATCTCCTTACGGGGACAGATCGCTGGGAGCATTTAACACCAGGGCTTCCTTCATTGCACTGGCTGCCTATAGTCTTCTGGGCCCGATTCAAAGTGTCGGTGTTGACCTATAAAGCCCTATATGGCCTGGGCCCCACTTACCTTCAGGATCACCTCACTCCCCAGATCCTGGAGCGGCCTCTGCGGTCTGCCGGGGGTGCCCACCTGGAGGTTCCCCAGGATCTCATGGGTGACAACCATGGAGAGGGCGGTCTCAGTAGCCGCTCCAAGGCTGTGGAACTCCCTCCCAGTCAAGGTTCGTTTGTCCCTGGACTTTCTCTCCTTCCTGTGCCACCAGGCTTCTGGCAGGGGAGACAGGTAGTGGAAGAGGGATTTGGGTGTTGGGGGGGTGGGTTTCTTTTCTTTTTTCTTTTAAGCTCCAGTAAGTTTTAATTATTTTATATTTATATGTTTATTGTTATATTGATGTGTCTATTTCTATTTATATATATTTTATTTTTATGTTTAAATTTATTGTAAGCCGCCACGAGCTGCCTGAGGCAGGACAATAAATTTTATAAATAAATAAATATCACCTACGTGTTGTTTCTTGTCCTGTAAGGGGATCGCTGGCTTCTTCTCCAAACATGGCATAAACTGTGACTGTGTATTCCGTGTTGGGCAGCAATCCATCCAGTTCAATATCCGTCGAGGCATCCCCAATTTTCATCTAAAGGGAATAAGAATTGGGAAATAGGTTATTTCTAAATGAACTGAGCCTGTCTATAATGGAGAGGAGGAAAACTCAAAGCATTTTCTCATAAGATAATTTTGTTGGGCTAGGCCAGGGTGAGGAACATCCAGTTCTTGGCTGAAGGGTCAAACCCAGCCCATGACTGCTTTTTATTTGGCCTCTTTCCAGTTCCTGGATCTGGCTCATAGATCAGGTCCCTACACCCAAGCACTAAAAGAGGGAGCTAAGTGGAAGGGGGAGAAAATGAGGGCCATGCACTCAAGGATACGGGATGAATCCACAGCCTAGAACCACGATCTGGACCCTCTTCTCTCTTCCTCCATCTTGAGCAAACCCCTCCCAACTCCTATCTGACCTGCGGAGCTTGTATTCATTTTCAAAGTGGCCCACAAGAGGGAAAAAAGTCTTCCTAGCTCAGGGCTAGGTTGTACTTTGATGAACGTGGCACTGCTATTAAGCCTGAATAAAAGTGAAAGGCCGTAAAATGATCAGTTACAGATTGACCTTTCCAGGTGCTGAGCACCCTGACCGTAATCCATCCAGGGATGTAAGCCTATGGTGAAACTAGCCCATAGAATTCAACGGTAAAACCCACATGCCCAGTATCTACTAAAATCAAAGAGAAAAGATTCCAATTGGTTTTAATGTCAGTTGGGTCGGGCTCCGCATGCTTAAAGGTATGCATTATTCACAGAGTTTTCCTAGATCAGAGCCAGGGGGGGGCTGTACTTTCTAAAATTGGGCCCATACAACACGCATTGGGGTACAGTGCATACCTCCCAACAGCCCTTACTTAGGAGGGACAGTCCCTCTTTTGGTGCCAAACTCCACTGTCCCCCTTTCAGGAGAGAGAGACAAAAAGGCCTTTTTCAAACAGACCACGCACCCAGCGGCGGTCCATGGTCACACCGCTGTGGGGGCGGGGTGGGTGCAGACAAGTGTACACTGATCCTGCACCCATGTCCTCAACATGGAACAACTGCATTTTTATTGGTTGCACCATGCGGGGCAATGGATGGCGGTGCGTGTTTTGCGGGAGCATGCAGGCACGCACGTCCACCTGCTGCCGCTTTCAAACAGGACACACCCACCCATGTCTAGTGTGTGGGCATGAGCAGGTACGTCTTGTTCAAAAAAAGCCAAAGACTCCACTCCCTCATACCTCCCAGGAAAATCACTTGAAAGAGCAAGGGAGAGATGACGGAATGACAAGAAACGAAGGCCGCTTGTACACAAGATGGGGTGGGTGGGGAAGGAGCTGCCATGAGCCAAAATCACATCAGGGGAATCGTGTGAAGTTCTACTTGTGCGTGCAGGGGGTTTTCATGTGATTAGTCCATTTCTGCCGTGATTTCAGTGACACGAGACGGGGCTGAAAATCCAGTCCTGTCTCCCATCACCGAAATCGTGGCAGAAATGGGTTAAACACCGCTGCACACAAGCAGAACTTCATGTGATCCCCCTGATGTGATTTCAGCTCACAGCAGCCCCCACCACACACCCCTGTCTTGTGTGCAAGCGGCCTAAGTGAAATGAGAAGCAAGAGAGCTTCTTTCCCTCTTGATGCACTTGGAAAGTTGGAAGGTGTGTGTGCACACTTGTCAGGGTAAGAGTGGGTGAAGCTTATTCACTGAGAGGTGGAGCTTATTGGCTGAGGGGGCAGGGCTTGTCCTTCACTGGCCACTCAAAGCAGTGGGAGGTATCGCGGTTCTCCTGTTAACTGCAGATAAAACCAGACAACAGTGCGCTGTAAAAGGTGCGCAAGTCTTAGCCTGATGGGAACAATTTCATTATTCTGCACTCAGGTGAATTCCACTTCAGTGAGTAAGGGATATCTCAAACTATCGAGAGGTAAAACACCCCGAAGAAAATGCCCAACAAGAGAGTGAGTGTGTTGGGTACTTATGCAAAAGTTACCCAGCCACATACACAACACATCATAGCCCTTTTTTGACCTGGACCCTATATCTAAGAGGCTGGCGCATTTTTTCATGTGTTCAGAAGACGACAATGGTTTAAAACGCCTGTAGCAGGAAGAATGCTCTGGAAAAAGGCGAGGCTGCCATCTATTTAGAATTATTTTTTTTCCACCCCACCAGGGTGAGGCTCAGATTTTGCTAAATGCTGCTCACACTTTCAAATGACATCAGTGTCCCCTTGAGCACATTCGGAGGGTGCTGCATTAACAGTGACTGATTTATTTATTGAAAGTCTTCAGGGTGAGGCTCAGAATTGCTGAAGTCAGCTAGTTTCCAATGAGGCCCTATTTTTCAAAGAGAAGGCTACATGCCCATAGCTACAAAACTTCCAAAGCACAGAACACAAGTCTGTGCAAGCTTTCAATAGCTTCCTACACCCTTTCCAAAGGCTTGCATGCCCTTGCTTGCTGTTAGTATTCTTACCTGGATAGACCCCTTATTATAAAGTGCTCTTAAATTTACATGCAGAAACTGGAACATTAAGCATCAAAATAGGGTGGAATCAGATGAGACAATAACTCACATTAGCCTTCCCATGTGCCCATCTACTAGGTATCAACCACGTAGCTTGAGTTTCTACATGGTCAGCACAGAGCCGCCACTTACGGCGGAGTCCAAGGACATCATGGGCCTGCCAAGAGGGCCAATCAGGGCTAATGGGTGCCCACGTGTCTACGTCTCATCCATTAGGTTTGCCTGCAGCCATGCTGGCATCCAGGTCCACCAGCAGCAGAGTCCTGTCTAGTCGGGAGCAGCAGCAATCTCCCTCCTCTGCAGCTACTTTTCAGATGAGACACATGCTAGAGATCTCCTTCCTCCACAGCCTCTCAGGTCAGAGGCATCCTAGAAATCTCCCTCCCCTGCAGTCTCCCTCTCTGCATCTGCCGCTCAGGTGAGAGGCGCGCTAGAGATCTCCCTCCCCTGCAGCCGCCTCTTAGGTGAGAGGTGGGGAGGGGGACTGAGCGGGGAGGGAGATCTCTGGCGCGCCTCTCAGTTGAGAGGTGGCTGCAGGGGGAAGGAGACTGAGAAGGGAAGGGCTAGCACGCCTCTCATGAGGGGACCATGGGGAGGGAGATTGCTAGCACCACTGGTGAAAGTTGCCACCAGAACATGAAATACAGGCAGGGGGCTGCCCGTTTATTAGGCTGGACATGCTAAACATGTGATTGGGGGCTGCACCAACTGCAGGGAGCTATCGTCTTATTTGATTTCACCCTTAAACATAGCCCAGAAATTGAACTGATACTTTATTAGCTGTAGTGACATATGTCTGGGGACAGTATAATATTCTACTTATAACTGAGTCTTCTTTAGGAATAAAATTAATCTAAATGTAATCCTTGAGCTATTAAAAAGTTATTCAAATGTAAATCTGGATTTCCCAGAAGAAACAAAAGAAATTAAAATTGAGGCAAGATTTTAAATATTTTTTTTTTTAAAAAAGAAGCAACTTAAATAATAAACTAAATTTAGAAGGAGCAAGTCTTGATTTGAGTTAGGTCTGCTTGAAAAATGAAAATCCTGTCTCATCAGGCATTCCATTTATTTTGAAATTTATTTTTGTCTTAATTTGAAAGAAATTAAATATTTTGACATTTCTTTTTGTTTTCTGAACTGAAACATAGCATCTAAGAAATTGCTGTGAACTCTACAGTTTTCTCGAGTCGCTGCTCAAGCAGAGGGCTATCATGTTTGTTCAGGCCAGCAGTCATGGCCTGGGCTGGCTATGGCTGCTGTCATGGTGGGGCGCTGGGCGCAGTTGAGCAGGGCCGGTTGGCCGCACTTTCCTGTTTCTCCTGTCCCCTCCCTAGTAAGCCACGAGTAAGTTTGTTCTGCGACCTAACCTGGTCCAGACCGGGTCTGCTACGGCTTCCCAACCCAGGCTGGATTGCCGCCACACTGCGGTAACGTTTGTTTTTATCCAGTTGGACAGCTCTGGAGTAAGTGGCTTGAAGTTTGTCAAGTTTAATTAAACAAACTGCAATGAAACAAATGATTTGATGGCAAATTAAAACATTCCAATTTAGAAAATGGGAAGCCATCTGATTTTGATCATGTTTCATTCCAGCAGAAAATTTCATCAAAATAAATCTTTTCTTGCAGAAAACTTTGATTTTGACAAAACTATTTTCCATCTGAAATCTTCCAACTGACTTTTCAAATTAGTTCTCTTACTAAAGTCCAACTCGGAATAGATAATTTCATGATTTTCTAAAATCATTTTTCAGAAAGATCAAATGGTTTTCTTGTGGTTTCAGTTTTGCATTTTTGCTTTCATGATAGAAGCATTCTAAATATTACCTTATGAATTGTTCCAAGAGGTTAAGTTTAACTTGGCTATACTTTTACAGCATGCATTGTGCACAAATAAGGACTAATGCTGTATATAATGACACTCAAGTTAACAAATAACTACGGTATCACTTTCCATATCTGAACTGGGGTGTTGATTTGTTCTCTGTGAGAGACAGTCATTCATGAACACTATCTGACATGTTAGCATGGGAGGCATGAGGGAGACGTGAGACTCATACCTTCTTGTATCAGTTTTTAAATCCAGGAATTTTATGTGATTTTAAATATGGAATCCAGCCATATATTGCAAGTTAAAAGTGTGGTTTCATGCATTCAGTTGGGCAATGTGGTTTTGATGGGATACCTCGGGGTACATGCTCATCCTGGAGGGTAACCCCATGGAAGAATTGGGGGCATCTGCAAAGAAACAGAAGCCCATAAAGGGTAGGGCTACCATATCTCCCTTTTAAAAGAGGACACTTATGAAAAATACATTGTGCAGAGCTGCACTGGAATCAATGCAGTCCTGCACTATGTATTTTCCATAAGTGTCCTCTTTTAAAGGGGAGGTGTGGTAGCCCTAATAAAGGGGTCCCAGAGCTCTTAGCACAACCAAGGTCCACAGAGCTTTTGGTAGGGGAACTCTTGGTAGCCACTCCTCTCTAGGGGCAAGGTGGAGGGCTGTCGGTGGTCAATGCTCCCTAATTAAATTATGATGGCTTCATTGTGTATCCCACTGAAGCGGCTTGGATTGGTTAGTTGTCATCCTGCACTGTATAGTAGGAGTGAGCATGTCGTTTTTGTTATTATAATAACGATAACAAAAATTGTCATTTTTGTTTTCGTTACTGCAATAACAAAAACGATAACCGAGAATAACGACAATAACGAAAAGGACAACCGAGAATACCAAAAATGACAACCGAGAATAATGACAACAATAACGAAAACAACAACCAAGAATACCAAAAACGACAGCCAAGAATACTGATAACGATAGATATCAATAATGATAACGATAATATTGATAATGATACCAAAAACTATACCAAAAATGATGACAATAAACGAAAATGACAATGTCATTATCATTGTCATTATTACTGCTGTGGCAGTTGGGTTTTGGAGGGAAAATGTGGAGAGGGGAGGAGGGAGCAGACATCTCGGAGTCTTAACAGGGTTGAACTCTTGAACTGTGCCTGTGTTAGGAGGAGCGAGCAGCTCAGCAGTATCTGATGGATGTATCACTGGCCAATCAGCAGTGTAAGCAGGCCCCAGCAGTCTCATGGCACTCTGTGATTGCTCAATGCCTGCTGCCTCCCACAGCCAATCAGGGGGGCTCTGGGGGAGGGCACTGCAACCCTTTATAATGGGAGGACCAGGTTTTCTCTTTCCGTTCTGTGAGAGCTCTGCTTGTCAGGTTGCGTTTACAGAACTGTGGTGCTTGCACATAAAAATTCTTCCTAGCCCTCATTCTATTATTTATTTAATTGTATTATTTTATTTATTTATTTGGTATTACCACCAATGCCTTTCCTTCCTCATACCCTACATTTTACCTTCTCCCTTTCCCATCTCTTCTGCCCCCTGCACATTATATATCGATAGATTAGAATAATTATATAGATAATTGATTAGAAAATAGTTTTCCTTTTCACTTCCCGTCTCCCTTATATTTTTAATATTTTTAGATTTAAAATATTTTAAAATATTAGTTGTGCACGGGAATCAATAACGATACCGATACCAAAAATAAAATCTTTGTTTGAAACAGTACCGATATCAATAATGATAATGATAATGAATACCAATATTGATACCAATATCGATAACGAAAATGATATCAAAAACGATATCAAAAATTATAACAAAATCAAAAACGAAAATGACATTGTTAATAACGATAACGAAAACGACATTTTTGAATAACGAAAACAAAAAACATAAACGACATGGTGGCCTGGTGCACACCCCTACTGAATAGGTCTAGCCTGGCTTAATGATTGTATCAAGATGAATGTAGCTATGGCCTTTCTAATCATAATTTTGTCCCTAAGGCTTCCTTCTGCCATTGCTTAACAAAATGTCCCTGAGACATCTGGATAAGGGAGGACATATTGTATTCAACATTTAGCCTTTGCAAAGAAGGTCAGTACCCCATATGATATTAAAAAACTAGGAAGCTGATAAGCCATTTCCTGGTAGGATTTGAAGCAAAGAGTTGTCTGGCATTTCGTTATGTAATGGAGGGCCCACCTTGGAATGTGAGGCGGCAGTTAGGCAGTTGTCCCAGACCCCACGCTATGTGGGACCTGCAGGAAGCGCTGGCCCACTGGGGCCCCAGGAGGTCTGCCACCATTTTCACTGGTGTACTGGAGAGACCCCAAAAGGCCTGTCGTCACTGTCACTGCTGCCCCAGAGGGGCCCTGAGAATAGGATTGTCACCTATGCACATTTTTAAGGAACGCTAATGAAAAATACATGTTGCAGGGCCTGCACTGGCACCTATGGCAACCCTACCTGAGAAGCCCAGTCTCACTACTCACGAGACTGCCAGGGCCCTTCTGAGCAGTAGGTGCATCAGGCCTTCCCAAGCACCTCCCAGAGAAGGGGCGGCAGCAGTGAGGCTCCCAAGCTGCATCATAGCCTCTTTATGCAAGACATTGGAGACAGGCGATAACAATAACAAGGATCTTTATTTCTAAGGCTGCTTTCGCACAAGTTTTTTTTAATGCAAATTTAATAGTACCACAAGTTTCATACTGGTACTATTTTCTGCAACCTTCATGCGAACTCAGGTAAATGTAATCACGGATGTCAGGGTGGGGAACTCCTACTTTTACAGTGACAGGAGTTAATCTACCATGAAATTTGGAACATGGGAATGAAGTGTTTGTGATGGGGATTACAATTATGCGAAATCTATAACATGGGAATACTTGTGCTATGATATTTCTGGATTCGGACATCGCTGGCCCTTTTTAACAAGGCACGCAGGGGGGTGGGGGTCGGTGTTCATGCAGGGGGAAGGGGGTGGGTAGGGGGAAAGGTGTAGACAGGCGCACACTCATCTTCACCCACTTCCACCTATCTGCACACATGGCACAACCGCTGTTTTCGCTGGGTGTTCATGTGTGGGTGCCGCCTGTGTAAAAAGGGCCACTTAAAACTTGTGCAAGAACACTCGGGTGGAATCTGAAATGTGAGAAAGGTATGCAGTGGGTTTGTTTTTCTGGAATTGGTGACGACGCATGTTCACAGCAGTCAGAATGGGTACTACTAACGGTCTCCTACCGCACTCAGCCATGTCACAAATATTAACAGAATACCCTGAATCATGGAAGATACGGTAACATGAGAAAGAGGCCTGAGGTCCCAAACAGAGTGTCTCATCTTACTTCCCTCCTTGCCTTCTTTCCTGTGTCCCTCCTGCAGGTCTCTCTTTAACCCTGCAGCAAAGCTACAGGAATCTCAAGGGGCAAACTTACAAACTGAAACCAAATTGATAATTAGCAACTAGTTGAATACAACAATGCTGAGACTTCTGAGGCTCTCAGGCAGGTGTTTCCACGGAGCCCACCGCACCTCGCCCCAGCAACACTGCCCCAGGCCACACCAATTGTAAGGCCGGCCTGTTGTAAAAATGTTGCGTTTGGAAAAAATCTGTGGCTTAGATCCACCCTAAATACGTCACCTCTTTTTCGTCTGCTGCTAGCCCCTCGGTGAGAGGAGCATAGAGAATCATGTAACCAGTGGCGCCCTCTACTTCCCTCCATTTGGCTCGCATGCTGCTGTGCGACACGTCATACAGCTCCAGATTGGATGCCATTGGCAAAGCAACTGCAACAGAAAGAAGCAAACCACTGCAAGTGTCTCAAAGAAAACTGCCTATAAGTCAATTTTGTAATCATTTCTACCATATATGACAAGGCACGTGCGCAAAGGAATACAGCTGTGTAAAGATGCAGAAAGGGTAATCGCATGCTATAGTTGGCAAGAGCCGATTATTAAGGAAAAGATCATAGAATTAAAAAGGTAGAGAAAGGGCTGTCTATGAAGACCTAGCCCTCCTGTTGCCAGCATAGGATTGCTCTTCATAGAGGATTTCCTAGCTCTTTGCCTATTCTGTTAATGGCTAAACTGCATGCACTTCTATCATTTCCCATTAGAAAATCTTTTGCATCTGAATTGATACTATAAGACTAAATGACGGGTTCCCAAACCGCAACCATCTGCAGGATGGAGTCGTGATTTCATTGATATTTTGTACATTTTGTTGCTCTGGACTTACAGAATGACATTTAAGTCTTCGAATGCGGTCACAATGACAAAATCTTGGGAACTGCTGCAGTAAACAACATATATCTAATTCCTTGTCTTCATCAGACCTTCAAATGGGGAACAGGCACTGACAGACTCAGGGTGAATTGATATCTGAACGGATATCTGTATTAGTCTTCATTGCTGTTGCAAAATTTGGTGCTTCCTAGCTTTGTTTCTTTGGTTTTTCAGTTATCGGTACTTTCTCTGAGGACACTTTTATGTGCTGTATACAAAAAAAGCTGTCACATTTGTAGTTCATTTTAATCTGTCAATGTCTCGCAGGAAGGCAAAAAATGTCAACGGTCATTTTCCACAGACTTCCAGTGGCATGGTAAAATATTTTATTATTATGAATGATTCATAGTTATGCATTTCAGGCCATTACTTTTGACACTCTTTCAGAGATCTACGTACACTGTGCTTTCAGGCTTACCACCTTGGGCTGTGGTCTGATTGGATCTCGGAAAATAAGCAGCGCCGGGCTTAGTCAGAACTTGGATAGGTGACATCAAAAGGCTGCCAGGTGCTACAGGAAATGATACCGCCGGCTCATTATGTGGCAATCTTATATCATCTCTGAATCAGCAGCCCATTCCCAATATGGTATTAGAGGACACAGACACAGGAATGCTTGGGATGCCTATTTATTTATTTTTTCCATGAGACAAAAAAACCCAAATCTGAATCATTTGAATCAAGAAGCTCTCTTGGTTTTTTAGTGGGTTTTTGAGTGTTCACTGACACTCTGAATTCCTGGTCAAGTTCCGATTTGGGTTGTTCATTTCTACCTCACTTAGTTTCTCCTGAAGGTTTGAATGAATGGTCTTCTGTTGGGCCCTTGCAAAAGATTGACTGCATCACTGAGACAAAGTGGCTGTCTTTGGGCAGGAAAGTTTTATGTAATTTAAATTTTGATATAAGCCACAGAGTGTAGATCAAAGTCTAGTTCAAAACTTCTCTACAATGTAAGTGTTCTGACCTTGGCACTCAGCTCCTAGGGAGCTAGCAAGGGGCTGCAAAGTTCTGTATGGATCTGGTTACACATACTCGGGAATAGGTGTACCCAAGGTTTTACTCTGAGCCTGTGTTTAATAAATAATAATAATAATCTTTATTTGTATACGTGCCCCCCTAGCATGGCATTTGGAGCGCTTCACATATAACAAATTAACATAACTTTTAATCCTCACAACAACTCTGTGAGGTAGGTTAGGCTGAGAGGATATTATTTCATTTATTTATTTATTCTCATTTATATCCCACCCTTCCCTGAAGACTCAGGGCAGCTTACAAAAAATATAAAATGCAATGTAAAAAACATTGAAAATACAATCCCCCCCCCCCCAAGACCCAACCCACTCCCACCTCTCCAACCCATCCTTAATGGAATACACCCCCTTAAATGAATACACCCCCCCACAATTCAGTCCCCACCACATTGTGACTAGCCCAAGGTCACCCATTGAGTTTCTGGCTAAGGCAAGACTTGAACCCCTTCCCCCCTCATACTTCCCAGTTCAAGTACCGAACACTTAGCCATTACACCACACTGGCTCTACACAAACTGTCTAAAATGGTGGTTCTAAACATCGTGGGCCCAGTGGAGGGCTGCAGAAAGTATTCTGGGGAGGCGGAGCATGAGAAGGCAAACACCTTACTCTACTCTGATTGAGGGGGAATTTCTAAAATGACAGGTTAGCAAAGTGGAGCGAGAGCAGAAGCAACAGGAAGAGGGAGATACGGAGCAAGGTGTCTGTATGTAGCCTCAACTACGACAGACAAGAGTTAAGCAAGGGGGGGGGGGAGCAGTTTAAAAAGTTGGAGAACCACTGGTCTAAACCATATGCATGCCTATCGTATGTCTGAAGCTTGCTGATGAAGTCTTACAACCAATAGACTCTAAGCATTCAAATAACCTGGGAGAGGAAGAATGGTGGTTGGTTCATCTGCTGCTGATGTCACAATCAGTACAGTTCTCAATGGTGCTTGAGGCCAATGTGAGTGTAAATGCTGGGGAAGGTGGAAGGGAGAAGCTTGCAGCCTTACAGGAGAGGCAGGAGGGGAAGGACAACAGTACGAGGGCATGAGATTGTCCAGCGCCAGTGGGAGCAACAGTGGCCCTGAAGGGAAGGTATCAAGGACTAACAGGGGGGAATGCTAACCCTGGCCTGACAGAGCCAGGTGACAATTAGGGATGGGGGTTGAGGATTTGGAAAAATTCGTAAGTATCCATAACAGGCCATTATGGATTAATCAATATATGCCTATAGATCTGGAGTTACAGATCTGGAGTTCCCCCTGTCCCTGGAGTTCCGCGCTGTGGTGAGGGAGAGGCGGGGCCTCTGGGGGGCTGGAATGGTAGTTACAGGCCTCGGAGGGCTTGACTAAAGCACCATGACTGCTGTGGGGGCTCCGGCAGGCTCCCTCTCCACAGCGCACTCCCTGCTCCAGATCGCACATGTGCAAAATGGCCGTTGCCCTTAACCAAAATGGTAACAATGTCATTTTGGCCGCCACCTTTTTGGTTAACGGATAATCATGGCTAACAGCTTGATAAAACCATACATATAAAAGACTAGTCTAGATAAATCTATGAAGCTGAACAGGAAAGACCTAAATTTGCAGCTCTTGCTCACCTTGCTGGATCACCACGACCAAGCAAGCATTAGACTCACAGCTGTGTGAACAGAAACACTTACGTGTCGTTTCAGTCCCCCGGAGACCCTCGCTGGCAGCATTAATGTAAATGGCAAACACAGCTATCTGATACTCTGTCAGAGACATCAAGTTTTTCAGAACGGCTGTTGATACATTTCCATCCACCACTACCTGTTCGAGGGGAAATTCAGTGGAAACAAGTTTGAACAAAATAACGTATTTCAATGCCTAACCTGTAATCTGTTTATCTTCTCTGTTTTTGGTATCTGATTTATTGCATTTCTCAGGCTGACCTTGACTAGGTGCCAAAAAGCCAATGGCCACAATCCACAAACTACTTACTCCAGAGTAATCCCACAGAGCTTCAATAGGGCTACTCTGGAGTAAGTGGTTTGTGGATCACAGCTAAAGTGGCCATGTTTAATACAACAATGACAACAGGGCTCAAGAAATAAATGAGTATACAATAAAGAGCCATAATGATCAGGCAATAGATGAAAAGAATATCATGTGCTGGGCACTTTCTGACATACTCATTCTGTCACTGAAAATTGTCATAAACAAACCAATTCTCAAAGAATCAAAATCCTAGAGCAAAACCTTATGACTGCAGTCTCATGAGATGAAAAATATGCAAAAACCTGTCTCCCTGCCCCTCCCCTCCCCCCGTGGTTTTTTAATCATGTAAAAGGATTTGATCACAGGATGCCTCAACATATGACCTGTACGAGTGAGGAGACCACCCTAGATTTAACAATCAAACTATTTTCCTCTTGTACATTTTCTGGTAATGTGGGAAGGGGCACTTCCCTCTTTTAGTCTGTCAGCCCTCAGAAAGAGACATGGAGCATCATGGGATTGCTAGCAGTGGCAGCGCTTGGGTCAAAATACAAAGCAGGGAAGCAATGTTAGCAGAGGGCAAAGAACATGTGAAAAAAGGTACGGCACAATTATTCTCTCCCAGTCCACAGGGAATTTTAAAATTGAAAGAAGACACGTGTGAATTTAGGTAATCAGTTTTTTATCCCACCCTTCTTCAAAGGTTCAAGGTGGCTAAGAGCATCATAACCATACATAAAGAATACAGAAAATAAACCCCATAAAACCACATATAAAATACCCATTAAAACCCTACATTCACCTTACATGTTCTCATCTTCCCTGTCATTCACATTCATTCTGTTGTCCCCTTGCTGTCTTTCCTGTTCCGAATATACACACCAGTTGCTCCATGCGGGGGGTGGGAGTGGCTGCCCCCACAGCACTGCACCCACACACCACCACACCAGCCATGGCCCATTTAAAAAGGGCTGTTGTTAGCTGCCCCTGCTATATTTCGGTTTTCTTTTCTTTTCTTTAGTAAATCGTTCTCTTTTCAAAGACAAAATCCCTACTTTGCTTCTACCCCTTTGGGGTCCCTGGGATGGTCCCACTACAAAGAGTTGGTTCAAAGTGAAAAACTACATTGTACCAAAGGAACTAGTTAGATGAGGCTTATGATGAGTCAGTGTAGACTTCAATTTTCAGGTCTATAGAACGTGGCCTCTTGAAAGCCCCATGTCTGCAGCCGCTGCCGCTGAAGAGAAGGGGCGGCACGTCACTTCTGGTAGCACGGGGAGCATGTAAACACTCCCCACACGACTTCCTCTTCAACACAGGGCTGCATGGGCGCTTCTAAGCTCCTTGTTTAAAAGCGGCCTCAGGTGTTGGATTTGGACCTGGTAGACCAGGATTCAAATCCTGTCTTAGCCAGGAACTCACTAGGTGGCCTTGAGAAAGTCAATCTCTCTCAACTTCAGCTCCCCATCTTTAAAACAGGGGAAATAGTGATGTATCTCATAGGGTGGTTGTGAGGGTGAGCTAGGTAAAGCTTTTTAAGCACTTTGAACACTGAAAGTTCTACAGAAATTATTTATGATGATGATCAAATGATTTAATTGCTAATGGGTAGATTATTTCTTACATGCTTCCAGTATTATGAACAATGACATGGTTTTCACCTCCATTACCTCCTCTGGTTGTCCTCCTCTAGTGGGATAGTACACAACCCTGTACTTCTCCACTTTGCCTGGTGCATGGGTCCAACTAACATGAAATCCTCTAGCTGTCACCTCAGAGGTCACCAAATCTGTAGGAGCCCCAAGCGTGGCAACAAATGTTCCTAGAGAAGAAAAAATAAGTAATTTCCTCCTGCTGTAAAATTTTGGAGTGGTTAATGCGATGCCACTATCCTACTATATAGTCAAAAACATTCTAATCCTTATAAAACTGAAACTAGACAAAGCAACAATCTGTGTTTTGGCAGGAGTGATCCATGGATGGATATAGGTAATGTGTCCCAATTTGGTGAAAATCAGAAAAAAAAGATGACGGAGTTACAGAAAATTGAAGTTTCTGGCCATAGTGCAAAAATGCTGACTTGAAAACTTTTTTTATCAGTGGCTGTGCCGCTGCCAACAACGGAGAGCACGTCACTTCCGGCAGGGCGGGAAGCATGGAAACACTCCCCACAGTGGCTTTTCTTTCAATGCAGGACTCAGGAGGCGTTTTTCAGTGTCTCGTATAAAAGCGGCCTCTGAGTCTCAGAGCTCTCAGAGAAAACAGAACGCTGACACGGAGCCTGCCTGTCGCGATAAGTACCTCTCCCCCACCCCCCACGGATGGCTGGCAAGCTCGGTGGAAAGCAATTAGAGGCTTAGGTTGATTTCTAATCAGCCCCCAAGCTACCTCCAGGGGGTTAACTGTAAGAGGGCAGGGCTCTGTATCAGTGGCAGAGAGCCACAAAACAGGCAGTGGGGAGAGCAAAAGCCAAGGAAGCAGGACTGCATGTTCTCACCTGCTACTTGTTGCTGATTAGGGTGGCCATGCCTCCCTTTTAAAAGAGGACGCTTATGAAAAATACTGCAACCAATGCAGCCCTGCAACATGTATTTTTCATAAGTGTCCTCTTTTAAAGGGGAGGTATAGCCACCCCATTCCTGATGCTCACGGCTGGGGCAACTGAGGGCATGGGAGAAGGGGGTGGAAGAACAGGCATTGGGGAAGACTGAGGATGGACACTGGAGTCTGGAGGGGCTTTATCCTTTGATCAGTCGCATTTCTTGGCGCTCGTTTAAACAGTGCAGTCAGATCTTCCGCCGCGTCAGACCGGGCAGGCGATCCTGCCCCCTCCGACGCGGATCCCCAAAGTGCTGGCTTTATGCCGCACTTCCGGGTTCTTTGGGCGGGCGCACACACGCAGAAGGGCACGCATGTGCACAAACACTGGACACCGTGTCTGATGCTCTTCTGAGCATCAGACACGGTGTTCAGAGGAAGGCGGGGGGAAGATGCCGGCACTGAACGATCCCGCTTGTGAGCAGGATCGTCTAACAGCGCCCTGGACAGATCAAGGCAGCTGCAAACAGCAGGGAGCCGTCCATGGGATCATTCCCCAGCCACTTTCTCTGTTCTTCAATACACATGTTTCTGGGACAGAATGAGTGCCAGGAGGGCGATGGAGCAAGAATAGTGGCAAGCAAGGAGGTGGATCAAAATAAGTCAGATAAAGAAATAAAAGTGGAAATCATCGTCCATGAGATACAGAATGACGGTTTGTTGTCTTAGTCCTTCTCCTCCCTTTGCATCCAGTCGAAAGGGCGCACAGGGAGGGGTAGCAGGCGGAAGCGCCAAAGGAGACATTTTGTTCCTTGGTAAAGGGGGGGCAGACGGAAACATCGTTGCCTCAGGTGGGGTGGTGAGCAGGGGCGAGGGAGAGGATCCGCTCTCACTCCTCAAGTCTCCTCACCCCTGGGCGCTGCTTGGGAGGAAGATTGTGATTATAACAGAGGACTGAACTCACTTTAACTAAATGGGTCTTCGGCAAAAAAAAAACCCAGATCAAATGCTCCAGTTCAAGTGATGATGGTTGGGCCAGTCTTGCAACTTGGAAGGGATTGGGAAACCTGTTATTGATGGAGTCTGGCCCTCCCTGGTCGATCAGGTTAGCAATCTTGGAGTGCTTTTTGATCTCTCGCTGTGCCTGGAGTTCCAGGTGACGGCAGTGGCCAGGAGCGCTTTTCACCACCTCCATCTGGAGAGAAGGCTGCGGTATTTTCTTTCTGACTCGGATCTGGGCACTATCATTCATGCTTTCACCGCCTCGAAACTGGAGTCGTGCCATGCGCTCTCCATGGGGCTGCCACTGATGACTGTTTGGAAGCTGCATCTGGTGCATAAAGTGGTGGCTGGAGGAAGAGTCGCCAGCAGCACATGACACCGGTGCTCTGCAGTCTGCACTGGATCCCTATAGCTTCCCAGGCACAATTCAAGGTGCTGGTTTTGACCTTCAAAGACCTAAAATGGTCTGGGTCGCATATAACTGATAGTTAACCCGTCCTACCATGCCCCATTTTGGTCCCTATGGTCGACTGGGAGCGTCCTCTTGCATGTTCCATCCATTACTCTTGTCCATGGGGCAGGGGTATGCAAGAGGGCGTTCTCAGTTGCTGCCCTTGTTTTGCGGAACTCCCTTAATGAGGAGGTTTGCTTGAGTCCGAGCCTGGGCATCTTCCGGCGGTGGTGTAAAACATTTTTATTTGAAAAAGCATTTGGCAGGAGGGGATAGGGGGTTAGGGAGGTTTTCGGGTAGGGGGAGTTTTTATTGTATTCATTTTATTGGTTTTTTAAATTAATATTAAGCCGCCCTGAGCCTCTATAGGAAGGGCAGCGTATTAATTTGAAAAATAAAATAAAATAAATAAATACTAAATAAACAAACCAAATGACCTCTAAGCTAGAGACCCGAGTGCTGCGATCTTCTTTCCAAACAGTGCCCAGGGGCTGGGGAAATGGGCAAGAGCCGGCAAGTCACAGAATCATAAAACTGTAGAGCTGGAAGGAACTCCAAGGGTCATCTACTCCAAACCCTGCTCAAAGGCCTACAGCATCACAGACAGATGCTTGTCCAGCTGGGTTTTGATAACATCCAAGGAGGGAGATTCCGCAACCTATCCCCAGCCCCAGTGTTGCCCCCAATCTGCAGAGGAAGAGGACTGGGACTGAAAGACCAACACAAAGTGTGGATGCGTGGAGCCAAACACTGCTTTTAAACGAGGGCGCGCTGAAGCGCCTCCCAAACGCCGCATTAAAGGAAAGCCGCCGGAAGTGACGTTCTCCCTGTTGCTGGTGGCGGCGGCGGCTGGAGACACGGGGCTTTGGAGCGGCGCGTTCTTAAGAGTTCAATTATCTGGCTTAAGAATGCGCCGCTGCAAAGCCCCGTGTCTCCAGCCGCCGCCACCGGCAACGGGGAGAACGTCACTTCCGGCGACTTTCCTTTAATGCGCCGTTTGGGAGGCGCTTCAGCGCACCCTCGTTTAAAAGCAGCCTAAGTTATATGTGAGCACAATACACAACACTATACATCATCTCTACTGATTACATGGTGCACGAGTTAAGATGGAGACCTTAACTTGCCATTTCCATGCTTTTTGGAGCTAAGGTTGTTATTGTGCGCCTTAACCTGAAGGTTCTTTGGTCTAAGAATATACCCTTAGCATTTATGCAACAATTCAAGGTACTGTCAGAAACCTCCCCCTCAAGAGGACTGCCCAGTCTCATTGCTCTCTCCAGGCTCCATTTTCCGGGTACCTGAGGGGATTGTGCCGCTCCCCCTGTTTGCAAACACCTAAGAGGTGAAGGGAAGCCCAGACAGCTGTTCCAAGGAGTTAAGGAATGACAAGGAAAGGTTTAATTGGCTAAGCAGGGGTGGAGCCACACAATGAGTGCTGTAGCTGCCCCACCCTGGAATCTTATATAAGCCCTGTGGTTGCTAATACCTCAGAATTGGTTTTCTGTTCCTTTTGAGAGCCCTGGGTACAGCCACTCTACCTATACCCTTTCTGCGGTCTCTTGTGTAAAGTCTTCCTGGACCGTTTCCCTCTGAGCAGCCCTCTATGGTGTGAGACAATTCCCCTCCTAGCTCCTTCTCCCCTGGTAGTGGCCTGAAGCCCTTCCCACTCCTGCGGAACCCCTGTGTTACTCAGGAGTGGGATCCTGGGTACCACCGGGGATCCTGGGTTGCAATCCTTTCTCCTCTTGCCTATGCCTCTACAATATCCAGATAGTACAATATCCAGATTTTTTTTTTAAAAAATAATCACTGACATGCTCTCATTTCTCATGTACCTTTAATTTCCTTTTCCTGTTCTTCCACTCTGGAGCACACAGTTCTTGTTAGACCTTCTACAATGGTGTGCATAAAGTTGAAGTCAGCAACGTTGTAGACGTGCGTGCTGTCTGGTTCAGAGGCAATTTCCTTGAGTTCATTTACGTCTGCATTCTTCACACCTTACATGGGAGAGAACAATAGCAAGATATGTACATTAAAAACTCAATGCAGTATCTTCGATAAGCCTATATACAAGCATGGGAGTAATTATAAGGGGTGAGGGGGCGCTTCCTCCAAAAAGTTTCTCCCCTCACAATTACAAAGATATGGGGACAGAGCTTACATAGGTCAGTGTCCCCCCAAAAGTTTAGCCCTAAATTACTTCCATGTATACAAGCTTTGAACCAAAACCTATTGAAGTCAAAGGATATTTTCCCATTCATTTCAATAGTTTTAGGATCAGGTCTGCTGTCAAGATGCCAATTATTTATTTTATTTATTTATTTCATTACATTTGTTAGCCGCCCCCTCATGCCAATGGCATCTCGGGGCGGCGTACAATATTATAAAACCCAATAATAACACTAAAATCAACAAACAATAAATCAACCCCCAACAGTTTAAAAACATCACTAAAAGCCAACACCCCCCACCCTACCCCACCCACCCCCACCCTCCCCCCCGAAGGCCTGGGTGAACAGCCAAGTCTTACAAACACGTCGGAAGGCCAACAGGCCCGGGGCCAGGCAAGCCTCCTCTGGGAGGGAATTC
>QEPC01005142.1:715445-804931 GCA_003113815.1 Sphenodon punctatus
GTGTGCCCTCGGTCGGCCATGTTCTGCCGTCGCTGTTCCGGGCTTCCCCGCCGGTCTTGGCTGTCCGTGTTCTTGCACGGGTGTTTGCTGGGTGCTTCCTGGGATTGGTGTTTGGCCGCTGGGTGTTTGCCGGCCCCTCCCCTTTCCGTCCCACTACCCCCTGTGGCGCTGTCCGTGTAACCGTCTCCCTGCCCGGCACCGCCGGGTGTTCACTGGGTGTGCTCACCCACCCATCCACACCCATCTCCACCTATCGGCGCTGCTGCACCGTCTGTGTAAAAACAGCCATCTTCACATCTCGTCTGAAAACACCCTTTGTTGCTATCTGGGGCTGCTGGAGTCTCAAAAGGGGGGTCACAGGCAAAATTTTGGGACTAGCTTGTCTGCTGTATATTTACCCAGTAAACGCAGCAGTGATGTTAACAGTCACCCAGTAGGTAGTGGAAGAAAAATCTAAAATCTCCAAACCATTTTTGCTGATCTTTCCTGCAGACAGCAACATGATAGCAGCTTTATAGTGAATACATACCAATAGCAAATAATTCAATGCCAGCATCACGTAGATTTTTAGCAGGTGGAATGACATCATCCTGGGATTTTCCATCTGTTATTAATATACCAATTTTGGATACTCCGGGTCTTGCACCTGCTTCAGGCTTAAAGCTGTTCTCCAAAATATAAGTCAAAGCCAGGCCTGAAAATGAAAGCAAACGAAAAAGAATAATTTGGCCAAGACAATTGTCATAAGAGCATAAGAAGTGCCCTACTGGGTCAGATCAATGGTCTATTGAACCCAGCAACCTGTCTCTGACAGTGACCACCTTCAATCACTTCGGAGAAGTACACAACAGGTCCTAAAGGAGTCATCAAATCCCTGCTGTCGACCTAGCTCCTGGTAGTCAGAGGTTGCATTCCTCCACCTACTTGACTAATAGCCACATATGGACCTATCCTCCAAAAACTGATCCAATTCTTGTTTATTAATTATTATTAATAATTTATTTAGCACCAGCAGTGTACCTGGCACTGTACAATCAATAGTTATTGACAGGTCCCTGCCCCAAGGTGCTTACAATCTAAGGGCGACAAGGCAGGGGGAGACAAGGGAGAGGTGAACATCAAGAGAGACACTGATACATTCATGAGGTTCAGACGTTGCAGGTGCACGTGCTTCAGTTAGTTACAGGCAACTCATTCTTGGGGAGCCAGCTATGTCACTTGCCTTGACCACATCTTCCAGCAATAAGTTCCACAAGTTAATTTTATAACTGAATGAAAAAATACTTCATTTTGTTTGTTTTAAATCTGCTGCCAGTTTAGTTTTATTGAGTGTCCCCTAGTTCTAGTACTATGTAATGCGTCCATTTAAAATGGATCCTTTTAGGAAAAGTTTCACTGTCTTTTCAGTGTAAATCCAGAGTAACTTCATAATAAGGGAGAACATCCCTTCTGTTTGGCAAGCTAAAGCATGTAAGATTAGATGCTTGAGACAATGGCAGGGTGGGAATCAGCTTGGCCCTTAGCAGGCTTGCAATGTGTACAATTATTTCAAACAGAAAATAGAAACTTGTTTAAATGGAAACTTAGGGCACAATCCTCCATCACTAAATTCAATAGGGGTTTTCCATTAATTTTAATGGATGAGGATTGCCCCTTTCTTTATTCAACAAATTTCAGACATACTACACAAAACTGGGCAAGTCTAAAAGATTAGGCACCTATTCGCAGCTCGGTAGACTGGGGTCAGCCATCTAGTGTGAGCCAAAACAGGACTTGTTTTGGCTCTAACCCTGCGCTGTTCTGGGAAACTGATCAAGATAGACCAGGGGTGGGGAACTTATTCTCTTCTAGGGGCCACTTTATTAGTACAAGGCGCTCCAAGGGCCACATAGACATTGGGGGCCAGAGGTAATGGGTGCGCTCAGGAAGAGGAGAGTCTAGATCACAGATCTGTGCCATGGACCCATCCCCTATCCTTGTGTGCATGCCCTCATCTCTACTCCCTTGCCCTGAGCTCAGTCTTTCAGGGTTTGAGGGTAGGAACTGGAGCCAGGGGCCAGACCTAGGAACTGGAAAGGGACCAAATAAACGAGACTGGGTCTGAGGTTCCCCAGTCCTGATACAGGCACCTATTCAAACACAGGGATTAACTGGCATGGGAATAAATGGCACAGGAACAGCTGGGTGGGATTGCCACCATATTGAATATGAAGAACAGGGCCATCCAGGAATTAATTATAACTTCGGTGGAACACTGTAACATTGTCTTGGCACTATGTCACAGCAGGATCAAGCACTCAATAAAGCATAGTAGCCTGGATGAGTCTCCACAGAAGTCCACTTATTTCAGTGCTGCACAGCAAAACCACCAACTCGCTTGGGGTGAACACAAATCACAAGAGAATTAGCAGCCAAGCCCCAACCTACCCTCTAGCTGAAGGAAGTTCCACGTTTGTAGGAACCTCCAGCTCATTTTACAGGAATATCTGATTGCCAACGCTAACAGATCTGATCTGCAAATCTCCTGAGTAGACTTCACTCATCATGAGACTGATATGGGACCGCAGCTGATTGTATGTTCTGTACAGCGCCAGGTTGTTACTGGCGCTTTATAAATGTTTATTAATAATAATAATAATAATATAGTTCCATCAAATATCAAGTACCCCAGTTCCCAGTGAAGTCACCCTGACATAGATGGCCTCCACAAAGTCTATTGTTATTTATTTGTGGTAGAATCCACGGTCCACTGAGTCCTTTCTGAACACTTAGCATCCGATCCTCCAATCAGATAGCACTCACGCTACCTCTTAGTGCAAACACAAGTTCCACTGACATGAATGGAACTCTCACCTGTGCTAAGTGCTACCCATTCTGCACTACCTATTCAGAGAACGGTGCATCTAGTCTCTGCTTTCAGGAGCTTCCAATTGAAAGACCTGCATAGAACCTTAAAACACAGGAGAGAGTGCTTCTTCTGTTTTTCAATTTATCCTACAAGAAAAAAACAAACAACGCAAGGCACGAGCCACTAAGTAGACGAAAAACAGAGTGCAACAGCACACGGCCGGCAAGCTGAATGGCCAAAATGAATACGGCTATAATAATAATAATAATATATATTATATAACTCTCCAACAATTCTTACCTGTAATACAGGTGTACTAGGAGTTAATCAGGTCAGATGATTGATGTATATAAGTTTGTAAGACTCCTAATAGGTGTGGTACCAGCCAGGAGAACTTTGTATGTCATTTCCCCCTGGAGGTTGGAGTTTATCTTTCTGGTGAAGGAGGTAAAAATTGTTGGAGAGTTATTTTATTTTGAGGGGATAGATTAATCTGCTTGTGAATTAGTTTGAGGGTAGTGTACCTTGGTATTTCTCTAGCTGCCTTTTTATTTTTGCAGGGGTTAGTGCCTGTGCTCCCCACTATTTGGAGCAGACAAAAGTGTGAAGATTGGTACTATTTCATGGTCTCTACCTGGACAGTGGTTGTTGTTTGTGGAGTGGGGTAAGAGCTATATAGAGTACATCATTTGGAGCCGGCACTACAGGGCTATGCATATAAAGGTGTTATGAGATACACATACCCCAGGGCCTGTTATAAGGAGGTATATCTTCCCCAGGCTTTTCCCCTAGACTTTTGATATTTATTTACCACTAATTGATAGTGTGCATTGTCTGGGGTATGTTCAAGAGGAGTTATAAGTTACACTTGGTTTGGGGCAGGCACCATAGGGCTATGTATATAAAGGTGTTATGAGATATACATATGCCAGGGCCTGTTAGAAGGAGACGTATGTGGGTAGGAAGAGTTATGCAGATTGGAGGTCATGTCTTTGGGAATGTGTAAAGGAGTTACAATCTGTATATTCTCCGGGACAGGGATTACAGTATATGACATATAATGTGATTTTAGGATATATAATGTATGTGGATTTGGGTTTAACAACCATGGGTATTTTCAGACGTTACGTTACCACACTCAACCACGGTGAATCCCCCGTGGTGGTGGATGGTCCCGTAACGTCTGGTTGCTCGCAGCCAGATGCTCACCATGGTGAACCACCGGCGGTGAGCAAAATAACCACGCTTTCGAGGATGGTTTGGGTACCATCTCAAAAAGCATGGTTAATTGAACCAGGGCCCAGAATTGGCAGACGGTAATGTCTGTTACCGCCACCGATTCTGGGCCGTGGCCCAGACCCCAGGTCGGAATTGGGTGCAGTGGCCAGATCGGCCGCTGCACCCGCCCGTCTCCGGGGGGGGGCAGGCGGCTGGGGAACTGGGGGGCGGGGCTGTGTGGCCACACATTGCACCACACAGCCCCGCCCTCCCCCGATTCCCCACCGGAATCAGCTGGCACATCAGTGCCTGCCTGAATTGACCACGGCCCAGAATCCCGCCACAGATTCCGGGCCGTGGTAGCCATCCAGACGGGACGGGCCCCTTCATCACGGCGGGGAATCGCATTCACCACAAGATCGGGGCCGGCCCGCTGGTTCCGCCGATCACGTGCTGAATGTGATTCCCCACCGTGATGGACAGGGGTGAACATCTGCAGGGGAACTTCCGTTCCCCCTTCAGACGTGACGAGACCTTTCGTGCCCAGTGGGAATCCACCGTGGATGAGCGTGATCTCGTCACGTCTGAAAATACCCACTGATATGTATGTTAGAGATTTATTTGATTAGACACTTATTAGAAATTGTGAAATAATGAATTTAGATATGTTGTATAGGATATATGAGCATTCACTTTATGTGTATTGTTCTTATAGGGGGGATCTGTTCAGTTTATATTCGCATATGTTCCACACAGCAAGTGTATAGAAGACTACTAAGTGGAATGATGTTACCTATTTTAGGAATCTTGAAAAAGAGTGCAGCTTGAAACGAGAATATAACCCGGGATCTCGTAGGTCTAATGAGTATTGACATCATCCATTATTGTTTGTATGGAATTGTTTCTGGATATGAATTATGATGTTGTGTTTAAATACATATGTACAATAAATATTGTTTTTATTGATTTACATACACACACATACATATATCTTGTTGTTATAGCCATATTCATTTTGGCCATTCAGCTTGCCGGCCGTGTGCTGTTGCACTCTGTTTTTCGTCTTTCAATTTATCCTGACAACTTAAATTAAGATAAAGGGGAATGCAGTGTTAAATCCTATCGCTCGCTACTGACTTAAAGGATTCACTTTGAGACTATGATAAGCAATAAGCAGGCCACATGTAAAAGAGGATAGGCCTTAGCTACCAAGTACCAACTAAGGCCTTGTCGGAGTAGGAGACGGTGAAGCTGGAATGCCTGCATTTGCTGAGCCACACCCCCTGCTTGTGTCTTCCTTCCAGCAACAAAGAGCTGTTGATACCACAGGAGGTCCTGGACTGCGAAAGATGGAAGAGTGGGATACGGGTGAAGCTGGGAAACCTGCATTTGCTGTGCCATGTTCCCCCCTTACCTTTCCCCAGGGGGTGAGTGTTGTAATTGTAGATTAGTAATGTTGACATTGTAACTTGTTTTGCACATTGTGACTTTTTATTGTATTTTTGGGGATGAGTGGACAAGAGGTTTGGGCATTTTTATACTGGGTTTTTACTTTCTTAAGGTTACCCTGAGTCCTTCTAGAAAAAGGGCAGGGTAATTATCTATTAATTACCTGTCAGTTGAATTCAATGTCTACAATATTTGGGGGTACTTCCACTGACTTGACCTATAGATATCATACATCAGATTTAAAGGACAGGAAATGTAGCTTTGCCACCAATTGTAAAAGTTCAATAAAAACACAATGGTCCTGATCCAAGATCAGTGCACGTGTTCAGTGTGCAGACCAAAACCAGAGTTGTGCGTCGTACGCACAGTGTGCACATGCAGGGGTGGCCCCAGGAAAGTCCTCTGCCTCCACCACCCAGGAAAGGGAGAAGCAGGGCTCAAGTGGCTGGCGCAGTGGTGGTGGTGGTGGATTTTCAGAGTCACCTTGCATGCGTACGTTGTGTGTGCGCATGCACGCAAGTCTAGTTTTGGTCCACGCGCAGGCCCAGCACACATACACGGACCTTGGATTGGGGCCAATAAAAACAGAGCTTTTAAGCAGTCATTCCAGCTTGCTAAAAGTAGTGATAGACTTCAGTCTCTCTGCAGACTTCAAACACTTGCATCCATGCGCAGCAATTCCCCGAGGGCAGGTGTTACACAAAGTTGGAACATATACCAAAAATGTTTTCAGAGAAGTGTTAGAGTATTTTAGGCGAACACACACGTGAATTTTTCATGCGTATTGACTAGTCAGAACCTAATCGTTAAAGAGGATTTTCCACCTGTTTCTTGATATTTCTACAAGCAATTCTTTGAGTTATAGTTCTGTGACTTATACCCTCCTCTCCCCAGTTCAGCTAATGATAATGGTCCACAAGGGAGAAAGAGAGAACTTCTAAATCTTACTCGGAGGAAATAACAGTTTGAGAATAATTTATTTAAAGCTAGGCCTGGTCAGGCCTAGTCAAGACAGACAAGGAATATTAAGTACTGGACTGTTGCTATGGGACACATGGCCAAAAACTATATTTTTACTCTGTTGACAGGCATCTCACAAATATCCCCCGTATATTTTCAACGTGTCACACACGGTTTCAGTACTATAACCGCAAGGAAAGTGAACAGGAATCTAAACCCCCAAGTGGGCTTTGAAAATTCAACTCTATTCAGACATTAAGCAACAGACTGAATGAGGCTTTCTGCAGGAACAGGACAAAATGGCTTTTGCTGCCCTCTCCTCTTTCCAGCAGGTTCTTTGACTTCTATTTTGCATTGGTAAGTCACATACCTTGCAGCAGGGGCGTAGCTATCATAGAGACAGGAGGGACATTTATCCTGGGGCCCAAGCTGGGGAGGGGAGCACAAATCCTGTCCTGTTGCGGCACAGCTGGGGGGAGACAGAGCTGAGCAGAAGAACCTGCAGCACGCATGGTGCATGGGACCCACCCAGTGGGTGGCACAAGATGGAACAAGACTGGCAGCACAAGGCAGGGCAGCCTCCAGGGCTCAGATGCAGCAAGCAGAGGGAGGGAGAGGTAGCTGTGGTGTCAGGAGTGTCTCTGGAGTCAGAGCAACAGACTCACCAGACTGGAGCGGGGGCCCAAGTCCATTTCTTGGTCCATTTCCATTCCAACCTAGTTACACTCCTCCCTTGCAGCCTAAACCAAAGCCCAATTAAGTCCATGGAAAGACACCACTAATTTCAATGGTATTTGGATAAATGCAAGAACTACAAAAAGAAACATTACTTTCACCTGTAATGAGCATCATACAGGATGCAGGGGTGGGAAGGTGATACACCAGAACATATTTATGAGCATATGAGTAATGCAAAACAACATGCTGTACCTGTCAAGGTGTTCCCTCCCTTATATGGTAGATTACGCACTGCATCTAATACAGCATCCTTTGTGCTATACGCATTCAGGTGCCATTCTATTCGAGGGTCACCACTGTACTGCGCAAGACCTGGTAAAGAGAAATTAATATATTACACATTCATTTGTTGTTTACAATATGGCTGTGATTCTCCAGCTGTATAGTCTGGCTGTTAACGCCAGCATCGAAGTGAATGGGCACAGAGGGTTAGCAGCTGGAGGATTGCATTGTCCCTCTGCTGTCAGTGCTTTGTTGTCATACTAGAGTGCCTTTGAACTCGGTGATACAAAGAACATTCTATTATCCCAAGAGTTATTCTTTATGCTGACTTCACTGTTTGTTTCCTGGACTTTCCTTTCAGGTGCAGGGGAATTTACGTAACAGGTAACTCAATAATAGGTGATGACCAATCCTTTCCCAGGCTTCAGTGAGATTTTGAGAAGGCAGATTATGAATAGGGGCGAAAGAGGAAGCAAGTTTTTCCTCATGAAAATATGGTGAGAATCGAGATCTCAAAAAATTCTCTACCAAGAAATAGCAAAAATCGATATTTTTCTCAATTATCATTTCTCACTTAAAACTAGTCGAAAACCGTGATTCTCGGTGATAACTGTGAAACTCAAGATTGGGTTTCAGCCCTATTTATGATAAAAAACAATTTCATCGAATGTTTCTTTGAACAGACAAAAAAGCAAGTAGCAAAACATAAATAACTTATGGCTGAAATTGGAATTCAGCATGAATGGAAACGTCCGCTGGCACATCATTTCAAAATGACTCTCTATGGGCCTTATCTAATGCCTGCTTAAGTCAATGGGAGTATTTCTGCTTAGTTCATTGACCTGTGAATTGGACATGGGCAGCACAATCCTCTGGGAGATTAGTGTATGCTCTAGCAGTTAGTGTGGATGCAAGTCCCATTCATTTTAGTAAGACTCACGCCTTACAAAGTGCCCAAGGACCATGACAGTGGGCTGCGAGTCATAAAATAGGCAAAAACATAGAAATCCAATCCTGCAAACTCTCCTTGCATTTTGTTCCAACTAACTTCAGTGGAAGTTTCAGTTCTTTAAGCAGATGTTCACAAGATTGTGAATCAAGATCCCAAGCAGGGTCATGAAATCTGCAGATGAGGTTGCAATTGGTCTTTTGTAGATCTTGCATGCCATTCTTGGTGTCTGGGGTACTGGAATTAGATTTAAGTCTCGAAATGGGATCATACAGGCAAAAGTTCAGGAACTACTGGCTTTAAGGATCAGATCCAGTATTTTTATTAGTGATTTTAAAAAGGCAAGAACAATGCATGCCATACAAATAACAGTAAGAATAAAGCTGTAAAATAGCCTGAAAAATCAAGCTGAGATAAAACCACTGTTAACTAAGAATCTGCAGATTCTTTCCTTTTACAGTCTTACCTATTCTTGTTTTCTCAGAACCCACATTGAAGGCACCAACCAGGTTTTCCAGGAAAAGACGCACAAGTCTGAAGTTGAATCTGCCGATACTCCATGAACCATCCACCAGGATCACAATGTCTGCAATTGCTGGAGTTTTACACGTAAACTGGCTTTCTGAAAACAATAAAATGGTAAATGGAAGGTATTTTACAATGACAGCAATCAAGGTTGTTTCCTACATTTAATACTTAAAAAGAGAATACAGTCTTCAAGGAAGCAAAAATCATTAAAAATGATAATGGCAAAATACTTCAGTGCTATTACTTTATTTGTTTTAATAATTTTATGGGGAGGGGAAACAGTTTATTCAAAATACATATCCCAGGATTTAAAAAAAATACAGGTTCTTATATTGGTATAATCATTCTTGTGGAAATAATGGGGACTTTCCCACGTGACAAAATTTACCGGCTCTGCATCCCCTGCAGGATTGATGCTAAAGCCACGTGACGAAACCCACTCCCGATTTCCCTCCCAGAGCTTTTCCCGGAGGCAAATTACTAGGCACATTTTGTCACGTGGGAAAGCGCCTGGAGAGTCTGGCTGCCTAGAATACAAAAAAATATACATTAACTGTATTTCCTAGAATTTTCTTTGAATGGATAATTGCAAAACACTTTGTGGGAAGGAAGGAAGGAAGGAAGGAAAACAGAGACAGTGTTTTTTTAGAGCTGGACAGAGAGTCCCAGATCTTCAGTACGTATAAATAAGTGGAGATCATGATAGGGCCCCACCTACATCTGGCCTTGGACACGAGGAGAAAGAGAACACACGGCTCAGAAATTGAGCAGAGTAACATGCAGCTTGGAGAGCAGCAGGGAGGTAACTAAGAGTGGAATTATTAGTGCAGTGGAACAGACAGTTGGGTGGATGGTAGAAATGGCCCAAAATGTTATTTTTTTAGCCCCAAAATCCAAACTAAGAAGATTTTTGACTCACTTAGTAAAATCAGAGAAGGAGGAGACTCACTGAGAATTTTGATAACAAGAGAAGGATCTGAAATCGATGAAGCAGTAGAGAGGAAGACTGCAACAGTGGAGTGAGATTGCCAATAGTCCTGAAGGATACTGTCAGGGAAGAGAAGGAGACTGAAGGGCCTGGTGGCAGGCAGGCATAGTAGGTATTTCATGCAGCAGTGATTAAGTAATGGTCTGTATTTGAAAGCAGTAATGCAACAAACTCCTCATGGAATTTGATGGAAGATGAGAGAGGTGGGAAAATGTAATGGAGAAATAATTCACCATGTATTCTAAAGCAGCAACAATTATGAGAGCATGGTTTTGCATTTGGAAAGCAGGAAAAGTAGGTAATAAGATAAGATTTCCACTTGATCCAAATGGACAGTAAGCTATGATCTTCCATTAGGTGAGTGCCAGTGGTGTGAAGAGAGATAAATGATGACAGGATATGTGCTAGTCAAAAGGTGAAGAAAAGATGGAACTATTGTCACGAGGGAGAGGTTCATTACATGAGGGAGAAAGAAGTCAGCGACAGAAGATTGAGAGGTGCAAGCATGTGCATCCAAAAACCCACTAAGCAAGATAATCACATGGTTGGCAGATCATGAAATTAAACACGTAGCATTAATGACACTAGAGTGATTTTGAAAATGTAAGTACAACCTGATGTACAGAAGGACTTTGAGAATGGCAGAGATAATCACAAAACTTAAAGTGCAAGAAACCACATCTGAAACACAGAAAGCAGGTACAGTGGCTGTCAAACTGAGTCTAAAGATGATAATTTACATGATATGTTTAGTGCAAAGGCATAATCTAGAACTTCTATAGCAGGAGGGTGCTTTTCCCACAAAGAATAAGCTCGCACATGATAAAGATTTGTGAAGGTTCCAAAGCAAAGACATTTCAGACAATGTAATCTGAACCAGCAACACATTCCTCTGCATGAAGACAGAGGAAGAAAACACTAAAGGATCATGATATGAAATATACATGAGAAGACATAACCGAAATCCAATCCTCCTCCCATTGAAATAAATGGGGGAAATTTCCCATCAGCTTCAGCAGGATGAGGATTTGACTTTTCAGAAGTAACTACATCTGAACGTCTGAACAAAAAAAGTATTGTTGTTAGATATGTCTCCTGTTGAGTTCTTCATGTTCTTTGCAAATCTTTGCTTTGTCACTAACATGGGTTTCAATTCTGCATTCCCTTTAATGAATAGCCACATTGGTCCCAACAGAACTACTGGCAGAAGACTATGTTGTTCTGTGGTACAATCCTCCAATCATTTACTCTGGAGTAGTTCCGTTAGAAGTCAACAGGATGACATCGTAGTCCATCGTCCTACTCTGGAGTAAATGGTTTGAGAAATGAAGCCAGTGTGAATAAGGATGGTGGAATTGGTGCCTTGGTTTATACTTGGTAAATGCACTGCAATGCAGACATGCCACCAATCGGAATTTGACCTTAATATCAATGACCTCAGTCCTCAAAACATTTAATCATAAATAGTCTCGTTGAAATCCTTGATACTAATCAGAAGTAAGATTTTTTTTTTTTTTAAGGATCGTGGCCAATAAAAGAAAGCACATACACCAGCAGAGCCCACTGAAGATGCAATCTGCCATCTATTAGAGTCAATGGGAGCTGATGAGCCATTAACTATAATGAATGGGAGCACTATGCCCTGAGGATTGCCCTGTTTGGCTGACTTGGTAGTCCAGCTAGTCCCCCTATTTGAAAAGTATCTTCCTCCTTATGAAAACGTTTTTTTCTATGAGGGGCACTTGCTCCTTTACTTATTCCACTGCTTTCACTTATGCGGCTCTGGTTACGTAGCTCTATGCATGGCACCAAAAGGGCAAAGAAAACAATAACCAATTTCCTTTCAATATTTTATTTCAATATCAACAGGTCAATGCAAACAGTTTGTAGGATCCAATAGGATGCTGATATAACCAGATCCAAGACTGTATTTTGGTGCCACAGAAGGCGAGACCCAGGCTGCCCTCTTCGTAGTTGCGGTGTGCTTGTGGGAAGCTTTTCTGCACACAACATTCAGCTTTTGCTACGTCTTTACACCCACTATGTGCTTACAAATGTGTTCTCCACTTGAATTTAATAGAAAGTGTAGGAAGCTTCCTAAAATGGAACAAACAACAATGAGATATTAAAGGAATGGTGTTTACAATCCGATAAGAATACCCAGCAAACATCCTCCAACTGGAAAGTGATTCTGTGAAAAAGAGATATCATGAACTGCAAGTACATTGACTGTTCCCCCCATATTGACAATATCCACAGTCCTAAGCACATTTACTCATGAGTCAGCCTCATTGAAATCAATAGGATTTACCTACAAGGGGCAGGAGAATCTTCCATCATTAGCTATGGCGGAGTCAATGGGAGTTTGGTCATTGACTTTAATGGTGGAAGATTGTCCTGTAAGTGTGTTCATGACTTCAGCTAGACTTCCTATTACCACTTTTAGGAATCTGATTTTTGAGCAACCTTTTTGTATAACTTAAAAAAAAACAAAAAACACCAAACAACCAGCCATCAGTAACAGAGTTGTTATACATCTGTTTTGGGATATTGCTAGTCTTTCGTAGCATACAATCAAAATTTTAGTGGGAAAACCTCTCCAGGATACACATACAAACACAAACAGGAACAATATCCGATTTCATGTTTCAGTTTGGTTGGTCTACTGCATAGTTCAGAATTCTATGTAATATGCTGGTTCTTAATTAACACTCTGATTTACAATATGCTGTCCCTCTAAATCCAATATTTCTACATTGTGCATTTCAATGAGGATTCTCATTGGCATTGCTAAATTATATTCTCTCTGTGTTTTGCATTTGTTTATAACTCAACTGATGCACTTATTCCTTACATACTGGGTGAAAACAAATGGCACAACAGCCACCCATGAGTGGGTGCGCACCTGGCCATTTGAAAGATCTCTTCCCACCGTGAATACATGTTCTCTGTCCAGTGCCCACACACAGCATCCTGCCATTGTGTGCAGGGAACGCTGTGCAGGCTAGTGCACACCCATGAATTGGCGTGCGGACCAACACATGGACATGCCATTTGTTGTGGGGAAGCAGCTCCCGGCCGCGCTCCAAATGCCGTCTAGCAAGGAGGAGAGTGGGGCTCCCTGCTGCACGCTGAGCGTGGCCCGGGGAAAGGAGCCAGAGTGACGGCCAGCAAGAGCCCTATTTGTGAGCTGTGAGTCTGCATGTCACCCACATCTTGTATGTTAGGTTTTGAGACTCACAGAACATGGGTGTGTGCAATGTGACACGGCTCACAAATGGGGCTATTGGCTCATTTGTTATCACCCATTGTTGGAAAGTGGTACGCTTCGCTGTTGCTCATTGGTGATCCACTGGTTTTCAAGCTGAATCTAATCATACAATTTTAGAACTGGAAGGGACCTTGAGGACCTAAGATATTGATTATGACCAACATAATTCTTAAGTGCCTTAGACTCACCTCTTACCAGACGACCTCTCTCTTTGTATGATACATAGCTATGGATTAGGTCAATCTGGAACTTCTTAGGTTCAAAAAATAAATAGGGATCTGATAAGAGTTACTACTCATTAAGGTGAATAAGGAAGACAAAATCAAAGCTTCAAAGTCGGGCACTCTCTGTTATCCATCTTCTGTGAACTCAAAGGGAGTACAGAGGCAATGGCTTTGGATCAGTTCCCCAGTGTCTTCCCTGTCAGGCTCTTAAAGGAATTTGCAGACACTACCTGAAAAATTTGCAGACAGATGTTTTGGGTCTAATTTGCAGCACGCACGTTAAGACTTCTGTGCCCAATTGTCAGAACGGTTAGTAACTCAGCAATCCCATTGTTGTTCAGCTCCTCTGCAGATCAGGCAAAAACGATGGTATAGGACTTTGGCCATTGACTCCACTGAAGTCAGAATTGCACCCTATGGTGCTTTACAAAAATCAATGCATCCAAAATGAATACCACTTCTGAAAATATGTCTGCAAGTATCACACACGTGTGCATCATTTCAATTACATCTATTTGATGGAATGCTTTAAAAGTAAATAATCAGTCACTGAACCCTGCTGATAACCAGTGTAACAAGCCAGTCCATGGTCCTTTTTGCACCAACATCCCCCCCCTTCTCGCCCATGTGTGTGTGCGGTCCATGTGACCACCATGGCTGGTTGGTTTGGGATGCATGAGTGTTCCTTCCTGCGTTCCACCCACCTCCACCTATCACCCACACATGGAGCAACAGGCACCAATGGCAGATTCTCCGTACGTGGAAACGGGCGGAGGTGTCCGTGTGTGGAAATGGGTGCAGGTGGGTGGGCATCCATGTGACGGGCTGTCCATGCACCACCAACCCACCACGGCCTCCACCAATCCCCCCCACACCACTGGCCCATTTAAAAAGGGCCCATATTTCTCACTTTGGTTTAATTAATGCAGCATCAAGGCCAAGAATACTTTGGTAAAGCTGTCCAGGGATAAGTCTCAGGGTGATGCCTGGAAAATCTGACACTCAACAACTTTAAACACTGATTTGAGTTGCATGTCTCATCCCTTGAACAGCAAACAAGATGAGGATAAGTATCTTAACCCACAGCATAATCATTGTACCAAGTGAAGAGTAAATATGTCCACATAATAAAGTTCACTCACAATCTCTTAACTTGAAAAAGCCATTTGTTAATCTTCAGAACAGCTGTTTCGTTTAAACTGTTATCAAATGTAACTATAATTCCGAGGACTGCAAACAGACTTGTCACTGCATTGTGCAAAATAATTGATCAAGTTTCATGTACTTCACACAAAGGAGGTTAATTTTATTGAAACAAAAATCACTACCGCTAAAGGCTGGTAATGGTTTGCATTATCCAAATTGAATGTTACCTTGCAGACTCAAGAATGATCGAAGAAATGCTGTCTGTTGTGTGGATGTACTATAACCGAAATGAAACAAACTGGTTAAAGGATAGGAAGCAAAGAGTAAGACTGAATGGTCAGTTTTCACAACGGAGAGATGTAAAAAGTGGTGTGCCCCAGGGATCTGTATTGGGACCGGTGCTGTTTAATGTATTCATTAATGATCTGGACTGGAAAAGAGTGTTAAGAGTGAGGTGATCAAATTTGTAGATGACACCCAAGTTATTCAAGGTAGTTAAAACATGACAAACTGTGAAGAATTGCAACAGGATCTTCTGAGACTGGGTGCCTGGGCATCTAAATGGCAGATGAGATTTAACGTGGACAAGTGCAAAGTGATGCACATAGGGAAAAATAATCCAAACTATGAGTACACAATACTGGGTACTAAGCTAGGAGTTACCACTCAGGAAAAGGATCTGGAAGTGATTGTGGACAATACACTGAATTCTCATCCCAGTGTGTAGCAGCAGTCAAAAAAGCAAACAGAATGTTAGGAGTTATTCGCAAAGGGATAGAGAATAAAACTGAGGAGGTCATAATGCCTCTATACAAGGTGCGACATCACCTGGAATATTGTCTGCAGTTCTGGTCGCCCCATCTCAAAAAAGATATAGCTGAACTAGAAAAGGTACAGAGAAGGGCAACGAGAATGATAAAGGGTATGGAACAGCTTCCATACAAAGAGAGGCTTGACAAACTGGGTCTCTTCAGCTTAGAGAGGAGAAGACAGAGGGGACATGATAGAGGTTTATAAAATGTTGAGTGGTGTGGAACAAGTAGATACGGAACGGTTACTTACGCTCTCAAATAGTACTAGAACTAGGGGACACCATGAAACTAGCTGCCGGCAGATTTAAAACAAATATAAGGAAGTACTTTTTCACTCAACGCATAACTTGTGGAATTTGTTGCCAGAGGACGTTGTCAAGGCCAGTAGTATAGACAGGTTTAAAAAAGGACTGGATAACTTCTTAGAGAATAGGTCCGTTAATGGCTATTAACCAAGTGGCTTACGCAATGAACTTCTTACTGTCGGGAGATAGGAGTGAACAAGGGAGAATGGATTGCCTATTGTGACTGTTGGGTCTTCTCCCGTGTGATCGAGATTGGCCACTGTCGGAGGACAGGATGCTGGGCTTGATGGACCATTGGCCTGACTCAGCATAGCACTACTTATGTTCTTATGTTCTTACACCTACTGCATGCTTTTAATTGGTTTAACTCATTCAGTTTTCATGTAAGGTAATTTGACAGAAAACAGCACCATACCTGATATGTTTGTATAGGGGTGTGTGCGTGTGTTTTAAGCGTATGCGCGCACAGGATACACGGAGAGAGTAGGGGTAAAAACAGATGAGACAGTGGTGAGATGGCTCCCCAGTCCTCCCCAAGATGGAAAAGTGTGGCCACTACTCCCCAGGTCCGCAGGCGGCACAGAGCAGACATGCCTGCGACCCCTGGCAGCTGCAGAGCCATCCTACCACCCCCACCCCCTGGGTAGGGTGGGGAAACACAACAAAAAGGCAGGCAGGTGGCCCTGCCCCCACCCTGCTCCCAGTGCCCCCCACCATGACGTGCAGCCATGGCGACCAGCCATGGGCAGCCCCTGCCCCACGGTGGGAATAGGTGGGGCCAAACAGATGCGTCACCTGGGATCTGCAGGAGGAAGCATCCTGGGCCAGCCACCTAACCACCCTCTCCCCGGATGTAGACGGCCCAACATCCAGCAGCAGGGCAGGTGGGCAACAGCGAGCCACTGTCTCATCTGTTTTCATCCTCGGGTTGCCACCCATCTGATTTTCACTGAGAGAGTCTGGGAACTGGGCATCTTTGTCCATGTTGGGATGCCAACTTTCCAAAAATTTAAATTCCGAACAGACATCATCATCTGCAGCCGCAGCACCTCCATGCCCCACACCCACCCCTTGCACTACCAACCCTACATACCAGTTATCATCCCTATGCCTACATACTCGGGCTCTGTCCTCACATATCCTATACCTGATGGGTCCTTTCCTATTCTACATCCCAGCCCTTATAAACGCCCCACAGATACTCTCAATCTCATGCTTCTGCCCCGCACCCCCCACACATCTGCATCCAGACCCTATCCAGGCACTATCCCCTTTACACTCTGGTAACCCCACATACGGCTCTTGCCCCTATCTTTTTTACATGCCCATCCTCAATATCAAGCAATGGACTACTTTAAATATACATACATTTATTATTATAACTACTATTATTACTCCTATAGCACCAACAATGTACCTGGCACTGAACAGTTGTAATTAGAGACAGGTCCCTGCCCCAAGAGGCTTACAATTTATAATAGACAAGGATGGGAGACAACAGGGAGGGGAACATAGAAGAAGAGAGGAAAACTTACATTCCCATTTTTTACAGATGGGGAGCTGAGGCTGAGAGACAGTGACCTGCCCTCGGCCACCCAACAAGGTCATGACTAAGCCAGACTTTGAACCTTGATCTCCCAGGTCCAAGTCCCACATCTTATCCACTAGGCTCAAACACATACAAATGTATGCAAATTAGCTCTTTCCGGGAGAGGTGGCAACCATAAGCGAGTTATCCAGTATGGTAGAATGGATTTATATGGATGGATTGTTATGACAGCATTATAAACAATTAAGAGTTTCTCTAGGTTGCATTGACCATTTTGAACTTAAGTAGCCAGTTTTCGTACCAAGCACTGAAAGGCCAAGTGAGCACTGATTCAATCATATAACACTAGCATCATATTCCAGAAAAAGTGTTTTTACTTTACTCCAACTTTCAGGTACATTTATGATCAACAATTCTTGCTGAATAGAAGAAAAGAATCTTAAATATTCTGTAACCTAAATACATTTATAGATTGCGTTAAGACACAGTGGTTAATCAGCTTGTCTGGAATCAAAGAAGGCACTTTCAGTTTTGAAGGAGGCAAGTTAAAAAGAATTTCTGAGTTCCTGTCCCTCCCACTCATGCCTAAGTGGTTTCCGTAGAGTAAAAATATTAGCTCATAATCTGAATTTCACATACAGTGGTTCATTTTCATAAAAAACTTTGAGCCTAGTATGTTTTTTTGAATAACCAGTCATTTCTGATTGTTGATGGTTTTAATATTTATTATACTTTTATGTCTAAAAATTGTTTGGGAAATGAAAAGACTTGGGCTATTATGGAAAACTCTCCCTGGATGTTCAGTCACAATTATGTTCTCTAAATGAACAGTTTAAGTTGTCCGTAATCAGAAGCTTTATTATTCAGATTACTGACTTTAATTGTACCAGTGTATTAATTTGGTCAAGGGCTGATATATCTGACTGTCTGGGACCGGGAATGAATAGCACTGAATACCAAGAAATGGATCACTCTATTATGACCTATTCATGTTTCTGTGGGTATTTTCAAATGTGAGGCTACTATGGGAGGCCACACTAACTCCGACGTGACCATCCATGGTGGTGTCACATCTGCTCCCGCCCACCAAATGTTTGCTGCGGGCAGGAGCAGAGCTTACCCCGGACCGTGGTAGGGCTAACTCTGGGATGTGTGCTGGGCTCCCTGCCAGCGCATATCCCAAGTTAGGCCTGCCATGGTGTGGGGAAGGCAACCCTGGAGCGTGGTGGAGTGGGCCATCACATCTGATGGCCTGCTCTACCTAACTCTGGCTGGTGACCGGAGCAGTTCCAGGTGGACATAGCGGCCTCATAGGCTGCCATGTGGACCCACATCTGCACGTCCCCTGCCCTTTCCCCAGTTCCGGTGGCCGGCACGTTTGTTTGAGAGTCGGTCCTCATCCTGCCTGTGGTGAGGGCTCTCACCACTGGCAGGATCAATGTGTGGTGGCTCTAAGAGCCATCACGTATGAAAATATCCTGTGAAGCAATGGGAGCTAACCACTGTGGGAGAGAGAATGCTGAAGTCGATGGTCCATTTGGTCTGATTGTTCAATCTTAGTACACTGGGTTTGGGGAATTTTTTGACTGGGCAAACTAGTGCCTCCACATAGGAGTCAAAAACTCTTTGCAATGCATTACTGAAATAAATGATATTTTGGTACATGTATGACCATCTCTCTCTCCCTAGTACAATATTTCTTCATTTGTCATATCATTTAATACATTACTATATCATTTCAATTGTGATGGACTGATTTGCACACCTCTGCTTTGCTTAAGTCACCCATATTATTCATTTCCATTAACCAACTTCTCTCTATTTATATCTTTCAATTAGCCTTGAGGGTGTTGGAAATCAAGTTGGATGCCACGCTCCTATATGGGGCAGAGTTATGGGGCTTGGATAGTAAGGTTGGTGAGGTGCTTGAGGTGACGCAGGCAGCCCTTATTAAAAAACTATTAAGGGTGCAAAGATCTAGTCCGCGACACCGCGAGCGCTAGCCAGAATGGAGGCAGGGGTACTCAATGTGGGAGCAAAGGCCAAATTAAAGGCCTTGAACTATTGGTTAAAGGTGAAGGCATTCCAGCCAGACCGTTTCCCAAACCGTATTTATCTGAGGATGGTAGCGCTCCCCTTAAGGGAGAAATCCTGGTTGGCGCAGGTGAGGGCGGCCTTGGAAGACTTGACTCTTGCCCCCCTGATGGATAACATTGATCCAATTCCAACAACCCTGGATAGGGATCTAGTAAGACAGTGGGTGGCTGATTGCTCCAGGCAAGAGGACTGCGCCAGGGTAAGCCAGTATAAGTTTTTAACTGGCAACGTATATGGAATCTGGAGGGATTCCCCGGCACTCTATTTGAGACTGTCACAGCAGCCGTGGAGGCAAGCCATGACAAAAATGTTCTTTGCCCAGACTCCCTCCAGTCTGGTCCCTTTGGAGCAAAGGCTTTGCCCATGCAGCTCAGGTCAAATAGAGGATGTATGTCATGTCCTGTGGGAATGTCAATACTTTGTATTGGAGAGGCAGAAGTGGTTGGCTCCTTTAGAGGCTGCAACCCTGAGAACCACACTACACAGGAAAATATATACAAGACAAGAGTTGGTTGACCATAACGGCACTGGCTAGGTTTCTGTACGCTGCCCAGCTGCAACGTAAGAGGCGGTTAAAGGAGATTAAAAACTGAAAATGGATTAAGAGAAGTGTTAAAAGGTGCCCACTCTTTGTTCACTTGTTCCCCGTCTATTCTACTATTGGTAAGTTTTGTTCAGAGATGGTGTATTAACTGTGTATTGGTAAAATTATATGTGTAACTAAGTGATGATGTGTTTTCTTGATAATTTTATTTTTGTATTTTTGGTATTAAAATTTTGTGATTTTTGGCTGAGGCCATTAATAAATCAAATCAAATCAAAAAAATATCTTTCAATTTCTTTCCCTTATCCTATGAACTAAACTATTTCAAATTTTTCCTTTCACAATGTGTAATCATCGACCTGTGCCTGAACTCACCCTCTCTTTCCTTCTACATTATTTTACTACTACTACTAAAGTATTATTTTACACTTCCACCATGACAGGGAATGAGATCACATACACACCTTCAGGAAAAACCTGCGTTTTTCCTTTCTGCACATGATTACAGAGCGCTGGAATGTACCATTCCACATGTTTCAGTCCTAAACCAGTTATAAAAAATGCAGATGTGAAGGCACCAAAATCCTACCTTTACAAGGGGCACATGTTCAAAATTCCAGACATTCTCGGCATCAGAAAGGTTGCACAAAGGTGCATATTAAGAATGCGCATACTGTGAGCCTGCCCTTCTTTCTCCTTTCTGAGCAGCTGAGAGCCTTATGTCTCTACAAACACTGGCCAGTTCCAGGGACAACACGGAGGAAGGCAGACTGCCCTTCCCAGTTCACAGCATAGACTTGCAGGAAGGCTCACATGGATGAGAGGAGGTGCTGAATTGACATGCTTGCGGGGAGGAACTGCTGGAAAACACGCAGGATGTAGAAGACATGAATGCTGGAAATCGCATTAACCACAATGCACGGCAAACACATGCAAATAAAAGTTCAGCGTGTGAAAGGAAGGGGAAGATTTTTGTTTTGCATTCACATTCTCACGCTACATTAAAAACACACATTTTTCTGAAGATGTGAATGAGGTCTAAGAAAGGAAATGCCATGGTGGTGCCTCAAACAGACTTCCTGGTTCAGCAGAATATGTACTAGGAGTTTGGGCTCTTGGAAAAAAGAAGCCACCAAGTTACATACCAAAGAAGAATATCAACTCTGTATCTGCAAAAAACACTGCAAGATGTGTACAAGTTAAACCTCATCTTCTAAAGACAGAGATGGGGAATGTCCAGCCCAAGGACCTTTTCTGGTCGCAGCCCCCCTTTTCCATCCAGCCTGCCATGACTCTCCATGGGCACTATCGATGTGGCCTGCTGCGCTGCCAGAGGCATGCTGGCCTAGGATAGTGGAGCATCCTGGACCCTGGGATGTTTGTTTGGAGCTGCTGTTGTGCCAAAAGGCCTGAGAGCAAGTGCAGAGTTCACCACAGTCTGTGGGGAAGTAGCTCCTCTCTCATTCTGTACAGAGAGGGCAAAATGAGACTTCCCCTTGACACAGGTACGTCCCTATCTCTCTGGCTCCCACACATTTCCCCATGACTCTACTTCCCCTCCTCCCATGGGTGTAGCTATCACTGGGGCAGGAGGGACATTCGTCCTGGGGCCCAAGATAGGAGTGGGGGGGCACAAATCCTGTCCTGTTGTTGCACAGATGGAGGCTGGCCTGAGCAGAAGAGGAAGCACTTGCAGCATGCGGCATGCGTGGGACTCGCCTGGCGAGTAGCACAGGACAAAGCAAGCAGCGGCACAAGGCAGACAGGCAACGTCTTCCGCATATTTTGTGACCTGGACTTCTAAGTCCTCTGCTACCAGAGACTTAAGCGCCTAGGTCACAAAACATGCGGAAGACACTGGGCGCCGTTGATTGCAATGGCGCCCAGCCAATTTCCAGGAGAGGGGAGGGGGGTCTAAACTCCCCATGTGCAAGTTCACCGAACCCAGACTTTGAAGTCCAGGAACATTCAGGTGCATGTAAAAACACCCAGTAACATCTCGTCTGGGTTTTTTTACAACCGTTTTGCAGAGACTCATTGACTTGCTTGGATTTATGGCTTGTATCATTGATCCTTTCAGTGTGACTGTGAACGAACATTGCAAACAACTTGTCAAATTTGGATGCCTACACTGGGCATTTCAATCCATATCCAAGCACCATGTACCATGACACTCAGACACTAATACAGAGGAACTCAGTCAGTCTGAGCCATGGAGTTGCTACCCATTCATATGTCATACGAAGAGATGATATTCCGCATGAATTGTCCATATGGATTAGACAGAGCAATAGGGACAGTGTTTGTCATTATTTTTAAAATACTTTTATTTTGGTACCATTTTTAATATATTCAGGTCTGTAGTCAGGAGGGGGCCTGTTGAAATGTTGAGGGGGCCTGCTACTACAAGCTTGTAGATACCTAGTACAGATGAGGGGGCTCCAGGAAATTGGGGAGGGAAGGGGACTGGCCCTATAAGCCCTCCCATGGATGCTGGTCAGTCAATATTTCAGCCTTCTCAGAGGTGGCAACCCTAATGAGCCCCAAATGCCCTATTGACATTGGTTATTAACAGTATTTGTTGACAACACTATGGATACCTTTGTACGTAAGCTTTGAATATAAAATATTTTATCAAGTAAATTTATGTTAAACATAATAATTTTTTGTAAATTATCAAATTACGAGGCAGAGAACAGGCCCAGATCCAGAATAGTGTAGATTTTGTGACCAGAGGGTCTCATGTGTTGGGGGGCCCCAATCCATGGGGTCCATAACAACATTGCCAACTCTTGCAAATTTATTGCAAGAGACATGATTTCTAAGCCTCCCACAAGATCTCATGATTAGTGTAACTAATCTCATGAGATCGGGAGGCTTGCTTTCTCCCTCCCCCATGATGCTGCGCACTGTAGAGCTGACCTGGGACCCAACAGTAAATTATCTGAGTGGGTAGGGCAGGGAAGTATCTTCCCAGCTGTGTGCAACACTCTAATCAGTCCTAGTTTTCAGGGGGATCAATATTAGGGCAGCACACAGCGCACCCCTGATAGGTCCACTTGTAAACAGGGACCGATTAGAGTGTTGCACACTTTAAACAAGTTTCTAGCCCTCATGTTGGTGGTGGAAAGCTTGAATCTGTGTCTGCAGTGAACTCTAAAGGATGGGAAAGTAAAAGACTACAAAAAACCTCCCCCTGCAAAAAAACCCAAGCCAAGAGCATTATTTTAAAATCAATAATGATTTTTGAACAGTTGGGTAAGCAACCCTGTAAATTATTACAGTTTACACCATGCTTGGAAAATAACTTTTGATTAAACATTCCCATAGCATCAGAATGCAGAGAGATCACACTGGAAAGAATTTATTTTTTTCTCTATGAAAGAGAAACATTCATTAAAAACAACAACAGAAGCACTATTGTGCACAGAGACAGACATGCCTTTTCTTCTCAGGAGAGTTTTGCTTTCATTTCCCCCCAGAAAGGCCTAACATTAACATTTGGGGGGATGAACAGCCCAGAAACAACTCTCTAACAAGTTTAAAATGTGTAACCATTAAAGATTATAATATTTACAAACACTCCATAAAAAGACATGCTGCTTTACAAAGCAAATGGAGCCAAGTCACTGTCCAGATTAAGCTTCTAGTAAGGGGCCTGACCCTGCACTCAAAGACAAGGTCTATCTGCAGAATAAGGGGCATAGCTATTAGCTATCATGGAGTGAGGGGGCTCAGCAGCGCCTGGGCTCCAGACTCTGAGGGGGCCCCTTGCAAGCAACTTGAACATCAGAAGGAAATTTTTCAGAAGGGGAGAGAGCAGGGCCAGCACACCGCACACACACATTCTGAAAATGTCCTAGTGGCTCTCAGGCCACAAGAAAAGGGCCCTGTTAAAAATGAAGTTTTCAGAGTGGGCCGAGGTGGAGCGCGGTCCCCACCCCTACCCACTCTGAAAACTTTTTTCCTGGTGAGGTTGCTGCTACTCTGGGGTTGGGAGTCTGATAGCAAGACCAGTGTTTCTATCATGGGTAAGCCCTGCCTCCACCCTAGAGACCCTGTCCCCTTGCCCTTAGGGGGGCCCATAATTGGAACATGAATCTGGGCCCACCAAAATCTTGCTGCACCACTGGGCAGAATTAAGTATAGCAGGGGCTTTCTGATGTGACCACACCCCCTTTCCAAGCATCATCATTTCACAAGGATCAGAAAGGGGTGTGGCCATGTTGGAAAGGACAGGGCCAAGCGAGAACAAGAAGAATGCAACTGGACTCGCTTGCAACCTAGTCCTCCCAACACCCAGCCCTGCACTGGGATGGGTGCCTCCTGTAAACACAGTCACCCAACTCTGAGCACAGTCCTATTTTAAGAGCACCTAAATAACTCAGGTGTTGGGCCATGCAACTAAAGGCTTGCCACACAGCCTGAGCTATTGTCAAGACTGGGCCTTGATCCCCCAGCTTTGCGGGCTTGAATGGGGCTGCCATTCCCCCCGCACCACTGCCGGTCTCTGTGGAAACTGAGTTCCCTACTATGGTATTTCCTCTTTCTCTCTCTTGCTCTCTATCCCACTCACACCTGCTAGAGGGCGTGGGCCCGCCTGCCACAGTCTGATTGGCTCTCTGCGCTATTTAACGTTACTGAGGGCTATGAAGCTTCTGTTGTTAGTCTGTCCTTAATGCGTGCTCTGTCCACTGCTGTACTCTCTTTCGCCTCTCCTCTGTTAGTTGGTGTGTTCCTTCCCTCTTACCCCCACCCCCCTTGTTGGAATTATCTTGGTCCATGAGTTTTCCTCTGTTGTCCTGGTTTTTCCCCTTCTCTAGCCTTGCCTATCTGCGTACAGCTTTGTCTCCTCCCCTCCTGCTGCTCATAGCTGTGTCTCCTCCCACCTCAGCATCATTCATAGCTCTGTCTCCCCTTACCTCCTCGTTCATAGCTTTGTCTTCTCTTGTTCCCTTACGGCAACTTCTCTCCTCCTGGCTCATACTGCCTAGATGTGCTCCCTGCTCTTGTTCCCTGCTTGGCTCTCTTGATTCTTGTGCTCTAACTCTGATCCCTGTCCTGTGTCTCCTTTACTCCTAGCCTTGGTTTGTTGTTTCTTGTTCCCTGCTCTTATTCCCTGCTTCGCTCTCTTGGTCCCTGTGCTCTAATCCCTGTGTCTCCCTTACTCTAGCCTTGGGGTGAAAACAGACATGACGCTAACCACCCTTGGTGGTTATTTATGCATGTTTCAAGGTTGCATAGGGCACCAATACAGCCCTGCAACATGCATAAAGAACCACCAAGGGTGGTTAAAGGGTGGTTAGCGTCATGTCTGTTTTCACCCTGGGTCTGTTGTTCCTTGCTCCTATTCCTATAGTCCAGGACCTGTGTGGACTGCGTTGCTGCAGTTTGCAGTGATTTTTGCAGAATCAGCCAATCCTCGCAGTGACAGGCTGAAATTGCAGTGACACTGCAGTGGGGACTGTCTGCAGGATCTTTAAATCCTGGCTCAGGCATAAACTTGTCACCTGACCCCAAACTAAAACTGCTGCTGCAGCTGCCGTCTGTCCGGGAGATGTGACCATGATCCGAAGGTAAATAGGCCCCTAGGAGATGAATTGTGGGTGGGTGGGGTGTGAAGGCCCTATGTTTGGGTGAGGGAGGTCTGGGGTTTTATTATGAGGTGGGAATTCTGGGGTGCTGAAATTCCAGAGGATTTGAGTCGTGTTTGATTAGAAAAGTTGTGATTCTATGTCAAACCTGTTGCAAATTTGCTTCCCAGCATGTACAGTTATGCAAATCAAGTTAATTATGCAAATATTAATGCTCGTGGTGAATTTGCAGAATTTGGCTTCACTGGTTGCAGAATTTAAGATTTCTTGGTGCCGTGAACTCGGGTCCCTGCCTATAGTTGTGCCTGCCTAGTAGTTCCCCTGTTTCCAGTCTTGCTCTCAACCTGACTCCTTTGGCGCTGCTTCCCCTTTTCACTCCCTGTTCCTTATCTTGCCCTTCTGTATGTAGTTTGGCTTCCCTAGTTATAGCTTGGATTCCCTTGCTCATAGTTCTGGGATTTTTTTGTTCTGTGTTCCCTACCCTCTCTTTCTTTATAAGAAGTGACCTACTGGGTCAGACCAACGGTACATCGAGCCCAGCATCCTGTCTCCGACAGCGACCAGTCACGGGGGCCTGGGAGAAGCACCCAACAGGTCACCATGCTATCCACTCCCTGTGGGTCATCCCCAGGCTCCCGACAGTAAAGGGTTTTGTTCCCCAATCCTGTCTGGCTAATAGCTGCTAATGGAACTATCTTCCAGAAACTTGTCCAAACCTCTTTTAAACTCGGCTATACTGCTGGCCTTGACCACCTGTATAGCTGGTCCTTGTATCTGGCCGTGGTCCTCGTTTCCCATCTGAATCCTTGTTCCCACCATGTGACCTCTATGATGAGCCGTAAGTCCTGATAGTCTGGGGGTGTCAATTCCCATGCTGAGACCTCCATCCCCTGGTAGCAGGGAAGGGCTGAGAGGTTTCCTGTTCCATCTGTGGGACTTCCCCTATTCCCTTCGGCCCTTCCCCTCCTATCTACCCTTCTCTTACCCCCTTCCCTGGCTCCTGACCCCGGAGACATGACAGCTGCATGGGACCTGACTGACTTGTAACCTAACAGCGCTCCATAGGGCATGTAGCCATTTTGGAAAGGGGTAGGGCAAAGGCGTTCTGACTCTTTTTTTAACATAGCTCCGCCCCTTACAAAGGACCAGGATGTCACAGTGCCCCATGCACGTTGGGCTCACGAGAGCCTGACCGCATTGGGCTAGTGATGGGCGCAGCACCAAGCTTCAGGCCCGAGTAGGGCTTGAAATGTAACCCTCTGGGTGGAGAGTGCCTGTGTGTGCACTTGCCACGCATGCAAGTCTTAAATGGTCTGGGCCCCACATACGTGAGAGACCACCTGTCCTTCCATGCCCCATTGCAGCCCCTGAAAATCAGCTGGAAGTGCCTTCCTGTGCGTGCCGTCTGTCAGCCTTGTTTGGGTAACAGCAAGGGCTCGCTGGGAGACATTCTCAGTTGCTGCCCCAAGGTTATGGAACTCCCTTCCCCTGGAGGTTCAGTTGAGCCTGAGCCTGGGCACGCAGTTCGTTGGTCAAAGTGTGCTACTTTTTTGAAATATATTAATAGTGAATTTATTTTTGAATCCTGTTTGAATGTCATTTTGAACACTAAGGGTGTTCTGGATTTGGATTAATCCGTAACGGCCCACATCGGGTCGTTATGGATCAATCCGAATTATGCCCTTCCAGTTCCAGATCTGGCATTCCAGATCCAGATTTCCCTCCACCACCAGGGCCCTGGAGTGTAACTTACCGGCAGCCATTTTGCGCATGCACGTTCTGGAGTCAGGAGCTCGGCAGTGCGCCACAGCGAGGGAGCCTGCCAGGAGGCCCCTTCCCCAGCAACACCAGGCTGGAGAAGGGGCCATATTATATAAATATTATATAAATATATAACATATGATATAAATAATATGTGTGTGTGTGTGTGTTTCAGAACTGTTCAGCACAGAATACTTTGTGTTCAAGGAGAGTTTTGTTCAACTAACACCTGCAAAATTTGGCAGGTACTGAACAAAACAAAAAGTTTGTTAAAAATCAGCACAATCAGATAGTGAGTGCTAAGTGAGTAATGAAAAATAAAAAAATGGTGGTATAACTGGAATGTGTTGATAAGTGCATAGTGACTGGTGTGTTGATGGGACAGAAAAATGCTTGTAGTTTGTGAAGACATTTTCTGAAATTCTGCTAATGTTTCTAGCGGAGTCGTCATAATTTCTAGCAGAGTCTTCATCCTTACTATAACAGTAGTAAGAATGTGCTTAAACACCTGAGCGTCTCTCGGTAAGCTAGGACTCATTTGATACCTGGAGATACCTGATGGAGGCGAGACAAGAATCTGTGCAAAATTTGTTGAGAGGCTCACACGGCAAAGCATTCTGCAAAGAACAGGATGTTGGATGTAGCTAACGTGTGAACCGCTGTTTGGATTGTGATAATCAGAGAATCGCTTGTGGAGATTTGTTCGAAAGGACTGTAAAACTTCTCAGACTATATTAACCCCTCCTCTTGTACAGAAAGGAGCTTTGTGCATGAGCTGTCTGTCTGGAGAACTGCCAGGGAATAAGTGCTGAGAGATCAGGGTGTGCTGAGATTCTCTGAGCTCTGTTTCAAAAGACGAAGGGCTCCTGACACATTAATGTGACTGGGAGGCAGTGATGAATCACTGGGTTTGACTGAGTCTCGAGAATGAAGGGAGGAGCTTCAAGACTGGAAAGTGGCCATCTAGGCAAGACTGAGATGGTCTACTATGGAAACCAAACAACAGCGAGCATCTGATGGATGAGAGTTGTATCTTGGAAGGGATTCTGTTTTAACATAACAGTGCCGGATAACAGTAGTTTCTACAGCACGGGCATGTAGAGGTATTCTTGGTGGCTGCCCCACAATTATGGAACTCCCTCCCTGTGGAGGTTCGTCTAAGCCCGAGCCTGCTCATCTTCAGGAAACGATGCAAGACCTTTCTATTTAACCAGGCATTTGGCAGGCTGGGATAGGAGTGGGCAGGGAGGAGGTCAAGGGGAGTTTTAAAAATTGATTGTAAGACTTATGTTTATTGATTGTAAGCTGCCCTGAGCCTTTATAGGAAGGGTGGCATATAAATTTAAATAAATAATTTGGGATGAGAGATGGTACAGGAAGGAGCTGTCTCACTCATTTAAAAATATTTGCATGGATATCAGGAAAAAGTGTATATTTTCTGGGGAATTCTAGTCAAGAATACTGAAACTTCCCTGGGAACCTAGAGGACAATAAAGGAATGAACAATCCTGAAACACTCTCTCTGTCATCTCTGCCAAAACCCTTCTTTGGGCCCTAGTCATCCCTCGCCTCGATTACTGTAACCTCCTTTTCACTGGCCTCCCCCACTCTCACCTTCCTCCCCTTATCTCCATCCAAAACTCTGCTACCAGGGTCATCCACCTCGCCTGCCACTTCGATCACATGCAGCCCCTCCTCTCCTCTCTTCACTGGCTCCCCCCTTCCTGAACAAATCCTGCACAAGCCCCTAGTCTTCGCCTATAAAGTTTTTCACAACCTTGCTCCCCCCCCCTCTGTGCTAATTTCCCTCCATACTGCAGTCCGTGAACTCTGCTCCTCCTCTGTCCCCTCTCTCGCTCTCCCATGCCTCCCCTGCTCCCCGAACTGCCTTCGTCCCTTCTCCCTAGCTGCCCCACACACCTGGAACTCCCTCCCTGCCCACATCCGCCTCGCCCCCTCCCTTCGTACCTTCAAATCCATCCTCAAGACCCACCTCTTCCACTCTGCCCTCCCCAACTCCTCGCTCCCCTCTCCTAACTCCTGCTGATACCCTCCATCCACTACAATCTGTTACCTGAGGTCTGTGTACTCATATCCTCATCACATGGACCAGCCAGCTATTAGTCTCGATGTAACCAAGCCATGTGCGTGCACCTGATACTTCACATCTTCATGAATGTTTCACCCCTTGTCTCTCCCTCTGTTCCCCTTTCTTCATCTCCTCTCCCCTCCCCCCCCCAACACTCTCTGTCTCTCAGATTTTAAGCCCTAGGGCAGGTACCGTGTCTATTCCATTACTTTGTAAAGCACCAGGTACATTGCTTCTGCTATATAAATGTTTGTGAATAATAATCATCATCATCATTTTTGTAACAAAAGGTTGAGAGAAAAAAAAAGTTTTTCAGAGCAGACAAAACATAGTTACATTTGTGAAAATTTTAAAAGATGGATTTTCCAACATTTGAAATTTCGTACTGGGAATTCACATTGCACTTAGGAGGGGGTGTGTTACCATTTCACTTCTGCCAAGACACACAATAGGTTTCAACACACCTACAGAAATGCATGCAGGCCAGTTGATAAACACTAACAGCATCCAGGCAGTTTATTTCATTGTGTTCGAGAAATGTCTAGTTAGTCCAACGTTGCCAAAATGAAATGGAATTGAAATGTTAGAAGCTCGGAAGGTTTCTATTTCCAGAAGCAACATTTTATAATCAATTACCTAAGAGTCCATTGGTGAAAAGTTTTACAAATTTGGACTAGCTTTAATTAGATCTATTTGTTAGAGAAGCTAGGAGCACATGTCTTCTGCAAATCTATGTTCGCTCCTAGCACGCTGAGATTTTTCTTCCTCTTGTTCATTCATAGCTTTACTTCAAAAGAGAAGAACAGGTCTTCCAGTCCCCAAATTCGCTCTGTGCCACTCGCATAAAGAACATCCATAAAAACTGTAAAGGACTTTAATGAACTAAAGAAAATGTCTGAGGCCAAAGATCTTGCAAACAAATGGACTTGAATCGTAATAAGGGAAAAGGCAACAAGTTGCAATTTTACCTGCCAACTTCATCCCCTTTTCATTTCTCTAGCTCACACTCATTGCTCCCAAACAAAATCTCCAAGAAGCGTTGTAAGACCCTTTTTGTCTGGCCATGCATTTGGCAGGCAGGGATAGGTTTGGGTGGTGCTGGGAGGGGTAGGGGGATTTTTTTAGCTGTTTTATGTTATAAGCCATCCTGAGTCTTAATGGGAAGGCCGGGGTATAGATGTAAATAAATAAGCTCTCACTTTTCATCTCACCTATGTGATTCTTTCTATAATTTGCTATTGGCTTCTGCTTGCTCATCACCCAACATTATTTTCAAATCTTACTTGCAGCCCCAGTTTTTCTCCCCCCATGTGTTTAAAATATCATCCCTTTCTAAGGATCATCCGCCTTCCCTAACCATGTCATTTCCACTTCTTAGCTACCTCCCCAAAACTACATAGTATCACACCATCTTCGTTACGTTAGCTAGTGCAGCGTATAAGAGTACAGTGCAAACTAGTAAATTTGTCCCTTAATGTACCTACAGTAGAGAATGTGCAGGATCCGAATGCACTTTACTATGAACAAGGATGTACACGAAGCAAATTGTATTTATTAAACTATATACAGATCACTAAAACAAGACCCACAGGCACGTAATGCTTGCACAACTAGCCTACAACCTGAGATGACACTGGAGATCTAGGAGCCCTGAAGCTGAATACTTATGGCAGAAAGATTATTTGAGGCCATGTCAAGTTGATCTTGCCCCTGCTTGTTCTGCATATCACAAATAGCTGCTAATGAGACTAATTGCCTCCAATGGTATTTCATAAAGGGGACGGCAACTTGAATTCCAGAACAGGATGCCACGTCTCTTATTATATTAAGCACAAAGCAGATTTTCTTCTAAACAATCTCAGTCTTCAAAATTTGCCAGTTGACTAACAGAAAAAGCTTGCCAAATTTCCCATTGACCACCTGGAATTATTATCCCCGCCCCCTTAAAAAAAAAATACAAGTGTTGGCATACACAATCTGAACATGCCAATAAATCCAAGTATGCAAAAATCAGGCCGTTAGTTATGCAGTTATCTCTCCGTGAAAATGTGCAGGTTGAACTTGAGAAGGCAATTTTTACAACTTAGCACACTGGGTCAAGTCATGCCAATTGCTGCAGCTGTATTTAATTAATTCCACCTTTACCATGTCAGCTTTGCTGAGCAAACAGATCGAAACAGTGGCAGAAATCAAGTAAGAGAGCCTGTTTTATCTAGCTTTAAAATACTATTTACCATGCTGTTTAGTCCTCTGTTCTGCATCTCCATACCTAAGAAATTAACTAGGGCTAAAATGGGCCCTCAAGATTCTTGGCGAGAAATGGGCTCTCTGCATAAGCACACTGGAGTGGGGTGCCCCAGTAGGGGGGTCTATTCCATCTTCTGCACCAGGAGCCCTTCCCACCTAGCTATGCCCCTGAATTGTGGCCATTGGCACAAATTGCTAGGGGGGCAATTGGCAATTCTAGTCATTCTACAGAAAGTAAAGATTTGTCAAAGCTATTATATACTCAGAAGTATCTTAGAGAACAAGTGAAAATCCAGGGCACTGAGAAAATTAAATTTGTTTGCTAAATGTGCTATACAAGCAACTTAACACTGCAATATATGTCAAATTTGTGTTATTTTAAAAGGTCTGACCTTCCGCTGCTGGAGCTGGTTTGGTCGCATTTGCACTTCCCGTATCCTTGGCATTGGGTTTACTCGATGCATCCTTCCTTCTCTGGATATCCTGAACTACAAAAATGGAAGAAATAGGTCAGTCACCTAAAACGTATCGGATCCTCCCACTCCCCAAACAATAGTAGCTTTATGCAACAAAGGCATAGGTTGGTTGGCCCAAGTACAAGAACTAATTTATTAAATATCAGCCATGTCTTTAATTAGTGTCAAGTTGTATCCCCACAACATTTTGGCAGGAGCTACATAGCCCACGCGGGAGAGGTCCTGCCCAAGGACAAGCAGCTGCTGCAAGATCACTCCTTTCCCGCTCTACACTGGAGGAGCAGGGCATGTGTACAGGGACAGCATTACCACAGGACGACCTGAGACAACCGCCCTGGATTCTTTCCGAGGGCCCCACAGTTTTCACCAGGGCAGGGTGTGAGGGCCCCACTACCTCCCAGCTGGGCTCAACATGACCACCTTTAGGGATCCATGGAGGGTGCCCCCCAAGAGAGTGAAGTTATAGGGGAGGGGGCACCAGGGCCCCCGCATTTTGTCTTCAGCCTGGACCCTGCAAATTCTACAACCGGCCCTGCCTGTGCAAACAGAAGCAGGAAATGGTGAGTTGGCCAGTGCAGCTGCTGGGTAAGTGTAGAGAAGAATGCAATCTGGTTCTCCTACAGACCACAGCAGGTAACGCCTCCACTGGTCTCAGTGGGTATTTTCAGACGTTACGAGATCACGCTCAACCACAGTGAACCACGGTCAATCCCGTGACGGGGCCAAAGCGCCCTGAACGTCTGTTCAGCGGCCGCCATATGTTCACCATGGCCAATACCCACACAGGGTCAAAATCAACCACGTTTCCGGAGCTCCCCGCCGGACCATCTCTGAAAGCATGGTCAAAGAGATTCCTGATGGGAACCAACAAAAAGTAATGTCTGGCCGGCAACCACCGGCCAGAATCAAAGGAAATGATTCCCAGCTGGGGACAAAGCACGCAGCGTCGCTGCCAGGCAACAAGCAACAACACAGGCAGTGGAGGGAGATGTAAAGGGCACACAGCAGCAGGGGGACGGGGCGGGATGGAGTGAGGCGGAAGGGAGAGGCGAGCAGAGGGCGAGAGAGCAAGGGAGGAGGTGGAGAAGGCGGTGGTAGAGGCGCGGGCGGGGGAGGAGGCAGTCGTGCTGCACCTGGAGGCGATGGAGAGACAGCAGCAGCAGCCGGGACGGGCTGACCTGACGCCTTCTGGGTGTTTCGACCATGACCGGAAATCGGCATCACATCTGTTGCGCTGCCCCGGCCCGTGATCTGCCGGCCCGATTCCCTGCGTGGTCCCAGTCCCGTCATGTCTGTTCAGGGCTTTGTTTGACCACGGGGGGTGGTTGTTTGGTTCACCCCCGCCGGGAATCCACTGTGGTGAATCGGGAATACGTAACATCTGAAATCACCCAGTGTTGCCACCTTTGGTTGTTTGACCCCGAGACTCCCATTTTGGCGTATGGGAGTCTCATGGTCAAACTGCAAAAGGTGGCAACGCTAACTGGTCTAGGGGAGCAAATTGCAGCTGACATTCCATTTGTGTGGCCACTGGCCAGCCCTTGGAGCAGCCCAGTTACACACTTTCATTTGACCCCACTCTGCCCCATGTAATACAGGCAAAGCTACCATTCAGCTCACAACAGGCCTCATTCAGAGCCCCAGTCTTGTTTAAATAAAACATCTCACTGCAGAGGAGTTTTGCCAGAACAGAAAAGCATAAAGATTGCAGGGTTTGTCTCTTGGAGGGTTTTGTAGGAATAAAGACTGAGAAGTTTCTAACGGCAGCCTGAATGTGTACCCTTGCCTCAGGTATGGTTACCATACCTCCCCTTTAAAAGAGGACACTTATGAAAAACACATGGTGCACGGCTACATTGGTTCCAATGCAGCACTGCACCATGTGTTTGTCATAAATGACCTCTTTTAAAGGGGAGGTATGGTAACTCTGCCCTCAGGACCCTGTATAGGTCACTAACGTGTACCCTGAATAGGCCACAAATGAACATGATTCCTCAGTAGAACACAAGCAGGAATTAGGCATTGCACAATGACACATAACGGGTGCAATCTTTATTCACCGGTATGCAAGGAGGTATAGTGTGCAGGTAAGTGGCGTGCAGAAGACCCAAAACAGGAAGGTCAAATCCTCCTTCACAGGAGAAGCATCATTGTGCTGCACAAACCCGGTCAGCAGGCTGCTGCTTGTTCTGCGGGAGTATAGTCTATGTGGGGCATATCTAGGAGTGGTCAGATCATACTTAAGTGTTGACCATGCAAAGGGGCTGTGCTGGACTTTGGGGGGATGCTGCTGCACATGGAAGCGGGAGGGGGGGGATGAGCAATGATGCCTCTTGCTGTGAATGAAGATTTGGCACCCACTCATGTCAGTGAATTTTTAAATTAAATAAATAAACAAACACTGACATTAACAGAAAAGGCACCGAATATTTCCAGTCTTTGGTACAGCTGGTACCCTCCGGGTTGAAAACATATTTAAACCAAAAGCTCTATGCAACGTGTTTGATCATTTACAGGAAACAAATCCCAAACTGGATGTCCTGTAACAAGCAGCATGTCAGAAAAGGAAATGTTTGGTGCATTTCTTGGCAAATGCTAACAAAGTCTATTCACACTGTTCTTTCAGAAATGGGGGTTTTCACAAGGAACTGCATTTTATGTGGTATTGTGTAAATTTAATAGAAATCACAAAATCTGTAATACCTGTGGAAAAAATACAACCTTAAACATTGTAGGTTTTATGCAATACTCATTTATAATTTATCATTTCTATAGCAATTTTAGTGTTCAAAGTGCTTTTTAATCCTTATCTCGGGCATCCTCACAACAACCCTGTGAGGAAGGTCATTATTATTCCCATTTTACAGACGTGGAACTGAAGCTAAGAGACAGTGGGTATTTTCAGACGTGACGGGGCTCAATTCGNCTATGGCCAATACGACCGCTGTGCCCGCCTGCCCCCAGGAAATTGACCACGGCCCGGAACTGGCGGCGAGCACGGCCGCCGATTCCGGGCCATGGTCAGCGGCCAGACGTGACATTGACACGCTCAACCATGGGGAATTCCCCGTGGTTGAGCATGTCAACGTCACATCTGTACAGTGTTACGCCGGGTGGTCACCCACGGAATCACGGGGGGGAATCACATTCAACACGCAAACGGAGATGGTCCAGGCATGACCTCCATTTGCGTGTTGAATGTGATTTCCCCCCCCATGATTCACGGGGGTGAACATTTGGCGGGGAGCTTCCGTCCCCCCCCCAACAGACGTTACGGGATCACGCTCACCATGTGGGGATTCACCGTGGTTGAGCGTGATCTCGTAACATCTGAAAATACCCAGTGACTTGCCCAAGGCTCATCTACCTTTTAAGAACAAAATTCCCCATCTCCTAGTTCTGTGCAATGCAGGCACTAAGTTCCTTTTGCCCTGGCTGTGATTTGTAAGCTGTCATATAAAGTTGGTGGATAGAAAAGTTTCTAAGGGATTGGGAACACAGCTATTCCAGGCTGTTAAGAATTCCCCAAACTCTTTTGCTCAGCAACCCTAGTCCAGAGTGTGACATGCTAATGGTCAGTGTATTTGCATTTCATCATGATTTTACCTCCTTCCAAAGGCTACCCTGGACTACTTTAATCTTGATTGTTTCAAAAATTAGTGGTTGCTTTGTCAAGAAAGAAAGGCATGAAAATACAGCCTAGCGAAGGAAGTCTTTGCACACACAGTGTATCTGGTTTTGTTCACAGAAGCCATTATACTGTCAAATTGCATCCAAGTCTCACTGCAGCCAATGAAAACATGTTGCAGGTAAAGGAATAGCAAGTTAAATATAACATAACCCCTGCATTCTCAATCAGGCTGCCAGCTCTGCTTTTCCTGTGGAATTAAGGTAAAATTTCAGAGCCCGGGGTGCCTATTCTGGAGGCTCCTCTTTCATGCTAACGTAACCTGTGGTTTTGCGGGTTTCCTAACTGCAGTGTTATAGTAAATAAAGGCAGCTGCACTGGAGGGACTTCATATAAACTCTGTGGGCATGATCCTACAGCCATTTAGCACTGGCAATTGCCCTTAGTATTCGTCAGAATCCCACTGAAGCAGCTTGTGCCAGTGCTAAAGGCTAGCACTGGCTGTAAACAGTTTAAGGATTGTGCTGTTCGTATGATCAGCACCATTTATAACAGGAGAGAGGAACTGTTTCCCTCTCATGGGTCACTTTAAAAATTAGTATAAGTTCAGTGGGCCGCACAGGAGTTGGAGGCTAGGGCACTTAAGGGGTCTGATCAGGCCCTGCAACATGCATTTTTCATAAGTGTCCTGGGAAAATTTGCATATCTGGCAAGTCTAGCTTGGGATAGGAGTAAGAAAGGAAAGCATCCAAATGTGGATTTATGCCATGAATTCTTTCTTGTGTCCTTGAGTGCATGTCTTCAACTCAGCTTCCTTCCCCTGAGAAGTCCATACGGATAGAAATTTCAATTTCAGATAGAACCGAAATGACTTGAAAATGGCCATTTTGGTTCTATCCAAAATTTCGGTTCTTGTTTCAGTTTCGGTTGTTTCAGGTTTTTTGTATTCACATTTCCCCCCCTCCTCTTTTTTTTTTCCCCACTGCAAAAAAATTAAAACGAAACGAGAACCGAAATTCTCAGAGAACCAAAACCAAAATTGGTTCCGGAGTCCCATCCCTAGAAGTCAGGGCAAAAAGTGCCCCTAAGGAATCAAATGCTCTCTCTGAGAATGTGTTTGTCCCTTTCCCTCAGTATTTCTGGTTTGCATGAATATTCAAGCTGCAGGTACTGGGCCACATCCTCTGCTATGGTCGTTCAGTATAGCTCTTCTAAATTCAATGGGGGCTATGCTGATTTATCCTAGTTGAGGATCTGGTCTATTGGGAATCAATTAACAATGTTAGTGTTATCTTTGTGCCTTCTTCTTCCTCCTCCATTTTCAGAATTTCATGATGTGTCCATGAAGTGAAAAGATTACCCTTTATATCCACAAACTGTATATGGTTTGTTTTCCTTTCCTTTTAGCTCTTCTCTCAGGAGATTCCCCCTTCTGTGAGACATTAGCTAATTTTACAAGAGAAAGCAAGAGCCTAAATATTTGAGCTTATTAAATTTCCTTTCATTCTTAATCCTTGACACCCAAGAACTCTTATATGATAACAGCCAAGCCCCTTACCTGAGCGTATTACAAAACAGATAGCTTGAATGAGTAATTTGCAAAGTGTTGCCATATGTAAAATACATACTTCTAGAGATACGTACTTCTGAACTGGCCTTGAACTGGCTTGCTCTCTTGGTCTTTAGTGAAGGTAATAATCTGAACCGTATAACTCTGATCTGAAATAAGCCCTTGAATGATGGCTTTGTTTGCATTGCTCTGAAGAGTTAATTGGTTAGTTTTTCCACCTGCAAAGAGAAATAAGACCAGATTAGCAAGTGCCAAAATAATTCAATATGATTACCAGCCCCACGCTGCATTTTAAAAACACTTAGGTCTATAACTGAGGGTAAAGCCACACATGACGGCCGAGCTTGTATGCCGGGCTGGACCAGGACGCAGCAACTTGGGTGGACAGAGCATTCGCCTGTAGGAGCATGGAACAGACATGCTCCAGGCTGGGCTAACGGCAGCACATCCTGGAGGTGGGGAGAACGGGAACGTGTGGCCAGATGCCCCCGCTCCCCACATTACACCCAGCGCCCTGCCATGACAGACAGCCATGGTGACCAGTGACAGCTGTCATGGAGATGGGCCAGGTTGACAGACCGGCCCGGAGCCCAGATGTGCAGGCTCTGGGATGGCCTGCTTTGCCCCACTCTGATGAGCTCTAGCCCAGACTGTTACCTTCACTGGTTGTGGAGGTGAGAGCCCGGGCTAGCTGCCAACACAACCCGGGATACCCCAGGTCAACATCTGGCACCCTGGAACCACACATGACAGTGGCCCACAGGGCAAAGCATGCCTAAGCGGGTTGCCATCACGTCTGGCTTCTCCCTAGGCTACACGGAAACCTGAAATGATCTCATCATCCTCTGTCTTCTCTGGAATGATCCTGTAGGAAAAGATTATTTTTTTTCATGGTTAAAAAGTTATTTTGCAGCAAGCTGTGGTCTAAAGACAGAGATTTCATGAAAACCTGGCAGGAAATGGATTACTGTCTCCATTGTAACCTGCTGCTCACTCCCCTGAGGAAACCGAGGCTGACCACTGTCTGAGACAGAATGCTGGGCTGGATGGATCATGGCACTTCTTATGTTCTTATGCCATAGGCATGAGGGGGCGGCCAATAAATACAAATAAATAAATTAAATTAAATAAACCTAAGAATGCAGTATAAATTCAAGAATCCAAGCCCCACATGTCCAGACAACACAGAATTTTTAAAAAACCCTTCTACTAGAGGGACATAGTGAGTGTTACCAGCGATAACAATAAATGTGAGCAAATTCATCTTGCATCAAAATTGATGAGGTCAGCCTGGGCGTGTACCTGCGTGAACAGAGGTTTTTGCTGGTGCATGTTTGTGGCTACCCAATAGTTTCCTCCCATCAACTCTTCCCTGGATGGTATCTGCAACACCCCTAGTTGTGGGAGAGAGAGGTTGACTCCAAAATGGCAAAGGACTGAGAGCCCAACTGCAAATGGAAACTGCTGGGAATGAGTGGGCAAAAGCTTCTTCCCAAAGAGAATCTAAATGTGAAAGCCTCCCACCCCCCAACCATGGGAGCAATTACAAGGGGGATGTGGGGAGCGCACTCTCCACAAATTTTCTTTCCCCACAATTCTCGATTAGCAAGTGAGGGGGGCGGAGTTTATGTGGTCAGTATCCCCTCCAAAAAAATTTCCCACCCAAAGTTATTCCTATGCCCCCAACCCCTGCCATCTCACATTCAGTCAGTTCTCCAACCTGTTTGCTGTTTCTTCCACCCTGCCACCCCCTGCTCAATAGAAACACCATGGAGAGGCACAGGAGCTAGACTGGTCGTTTGACAAAAATCCATGTCTCTCTGGTCCCTGGAGGACTAAAAAATGGTAGCTGGGGAGGAGCATCTAGCCATAACAGAAGGTTGCCATTCTCACAACTGGGTTGTGCATGCACGCCCTTCACTTGTCGGTATTTACATAACTCACTAGACTTTTAAAGCATGTGATTAACTTGCGCACCCACTATAAATAAAGTACTCTTCTGCTCCATTCTGACAGTTCCTTCCAACCCTGTAGTGGCAGGAGGCAAATTCCTAGTGGGACGGGAAGGGTGGGAGTTGTGACAATGGTTAGAGCCATCTCGAAGAACCTCATTTACAAGGTAGAAACCTTCTGTTCTTCTTCAAGTGGTTCCTCCCAGTCTCACAACTGGGAGAATAACAAGCAAAAACACATTGTATCAGGCAGTGGGTGGAATATGTCTCTTGAAATAACAACAAAATTTATTAACTTAACCAGAAATACTGTATTACAATATCAAGAGACAACTGAGTCCAAACATAGTAACCACATTTTCTTATGGTGTAACAACATCAGCTAGTACTGTCAAGGCTACAGAGGCATCTTCTTTAATAACAAGATACAGAGCATAGTGCTTTGTGAAAGTATGCACTGAGCGCCATGGTTGCAGCTCTCCAGACCTCTGCAGGGGACACGTTACAAAAGGCTGCGGAAGATGCCTTCATTGCTTGTACTGAATGAGCCTTTATATATGGGATGGTATCTCAGTACCTGCCCTTTCATAACATAAAAAGATAACTCGTACCAACCACTTCGAAAGTGTTTGTGATGAAATTTTAGCCCCCATAGGGTATTTTCAGACATAACGAGATCACGGTGAACCACGGTGAATACCCACATGGTGATCGTGGTCCCGTAACATCTGTTGGGGGGAATGGAAGTTTCCCCCCCCAGATGTTCACCCCCATGAATCACGGGGGGGAATCACATTCAACACGCCGGACCATCTCCGTTTGCATGTTGAATGTGATCCCCCCCCCCCGCAAACAAGGGGACCGTCTCGTCTGTCCCCTGACTGTCTCATCTGTCCTCGTTCGCCCCTCCCCCGGAATCAGCGGCAAAATTCCGGGCCGTGGTCAATGTCCCGGGGGGGCCGGCAGGCGCTGCGGCCACAATGGCGGAGGGCGGGCGGCCGGCCGGGGGAGCATGGGGGGGTGGGGCTGTGGGGCCGCACGTTGAGCCGCGTGGCCCCACCCCCTCCCCCGATTCCCCGCCGGGATCAGATGGCACATTTTGATCCCAGCGGGGGATCCATGGGTGATTCCGTGACGGGGCCAATACCGGCCCTGTCACGTCTGAAAATACCCATAGAACCCAGGGCATATGAAACACAAATTTTGAGGTTTCCGTATGTCCTTGGTCGCTTCCAAGTAAGCTAACACGGTATGCTGGATGTCCAGGAAGTGGGGACAGGTTTGATCTCCTGTTTCCTGCATTATTTTTTTGTTTAAGTAGTAGCTTGAAAATACTTTTGGTAAGAATGAAGGATGTTAAGATATTTCTATCCTGTCATGTAAGGTTTCATCAATAATTATATCAGCTATTTCACTTACTCTACGTATGGAGGAAACAGCTACTAGGAATGCTAGTTTTTCAGCATAACGTGGAATAATGTGGCTTTCTTAAGTGGTTCAAAGGGTTCTTTCATTAACTCCCTCAGAACCAGGTTCAAGTCCCAGGCTGATATTGACTGCCAGTGAGGGGGAAAGTATTGTTCAACCCTTTTAGAAACCTGGTGGTCAAAGGGTGTGAAAAGACAGATTCAGAACCTGAGAGTGTCACCCTCCTAGCAATAGCTGACAGGTGCACCCTTACAGGGAAGTGTGCTAACCCTAGTTTAGCCAAATGTAGCAAGTACTGGAGAATTATCTCCAGAGTACAAGACTGCAGGGGGATTGATTGATTTCCAAGCCAATAATGGAATCTCCTTCACTTGGAGTCATACGATTTTTTTTTTGTAGACTGATGGAAGTCATTCTGTAGGACCTGCATGAGTTCAGGATCTGGATCCTGTAGGATGACTAAATGTGTATCCTCCAAGCATGGAGGTTCAGTGTCTCTAACTCTGGGTGTAAGACCTTTCCCCTGTCCTGTGTCAGCAGCTTTGGTGTGACTGGCAATTGTATCATCTCCCTCGTCAACTCGTGAAGGTCTGCATACCAGGGCTGGTGAGGCCAGTCAGGGGCCAAGAGGATTAGGCCCCTGCCCATATTTTCTCCAGCACCCTGGGTATCAAGGGGAGTGGAGGAAATGCATAATTTAGACTTTGTGCCCAATTGATCATAAAGGCATCCCCCAGAGAGTTGAGGTCATAACCTGCTCTCGTGCAGTAAAGGGGGCACTTCCTGTTCTGTGTCGTGGAGAACAGGTCTGTTGTTGGATTTCCCCACAGAGCTACCAATTGTATAAGTACCCAAGGGCAGAGCTCCTACTCATGGTGCTCTTCCCTCATTCGGCTCAAGATATCCGCCCTGATGTTCTCCAAGTCTGCTAGGTGGACAGCCTGCAGGTGTATTTTGCATGCTAGTGCCCAGCACCACATTTTTTGAGCTAGACTGCAGAGATGGGGGGACTTGGTACCCCCCTGCTTGTTGACATAATACACTGCAGTTGTATTGTCTGACACTATCTGGACCACTGCTCCCTTGAGTTGGTGTTGGAAAACTGCCATTGCCTTTTGCATAGCAGTGCTCTCTAGTACATTGATATGGTATTGTCTCTGGTGTGGCGCCCACTGTCCGGTGACTGAGAGGTCGTTGAAATGCACTCCCCAACCTGTCATTGACGAATCTGTGGTCAAGAAATATGTTGGATTAGGTTTTTTAAACAGCATTCCTCCTAGTACGAATTTTTGTTTGCACCATATATCTAAAGACAGGTCTGCTAATTTTAAGTTTCCTGTCAGGATGCTGGTAAGCAGGATTAAAATGTGCAAGGAACCATAGCTGTAAAGGCCTCATGCATTCGATAAAAAATCATGAGGTGTTGGTAACCTGCCTGCTGGACCGTGCTGGGATTGGCGGAACGGTCTTGGACTGGTTTTGTTCATTCCTGGCCAGGAGAAGTCACTGGGTGGTCTTGGGGGAGTGTACGTCTTCCCCCCAGGACCTCACATGTGGAGTTCCACAGGGTGCTATTCTGTCCCCCCTCTTGTTTAACATCTATATGCAGCCGTTAGGTGAGATAGTGAGAGGGTTTCAGGGCATGTAGTGTCACCAGTATGCTGATGACACTCAGCTCTACCTCTCCTTTTCCACCGACAGAGGCCATGCAGTCTCCCTACTTTCCCAGTGCCTGTCAGCTGTGGGGGCTTGGATGAGGTTGAGCCATCTGCAATTGAATCCTGACAAGACGGAGGTGATGGTGGACGAGGGCTTGGGGGACCTGGTGATTGAATCTTCTCTTGTGGGGGGCGGGGGTCGCCCTCCCATGGTCTCTCAAGTGCGGAGTCTGGGTGTGCTCCTCGATTCATGGCTCAGCCTGGAATCTCAGGTTCTGGCTGTGGCGGGGAGTGCGTTTCGGCATCTTGTTTCCCCCATCCATACTCCCCTGAGAACCTGTCCCCCTCTGACAACAAACTACAATCCCTCTCTCAAATATTTTCAGGTGCTCTAAAGTTAACATCTTGAATTTAACATCTTGAATTCACATAGACGTTTAACTCTCTCAAATCCATTATGGTTCTGTAATCACCATCTTTCTTGCATGTTACAAAGTATGTGGAATAAAACCCCTACCCTACCCTAGTCTGGAGGATAGTACCAATTCAACTACTTGCTTTTGGTAAAGGTCAAACACTTCTTTATTCAAAGAATCAAATTGCTCGTTGGAAAAACAAAGGCAATTTGGTGGCATTTCAGTAAATACAACAGAATACCTCCCGTCAATAACAGCGGACAACAGAATAACCCCTGTCAATAACAGGGGTCAACACCCATTTGTCTGTAGTAATACTAAACCAGACAAATCTACAACTAAACAGCAACTTTTTGAAAACAACCACGTTCCCCTGCACATTTCCTTCGCTTTGAGGAAGGTCCAGTGATTGTCAGCGCCGGCCCTGGTGACCCTGTTGCTGAGGGAACTGCTGCTGCTGGGCGCCGGGCTTATAGGGTTGATATTGCTTCTGTCTTCCTGCATATGGATATGAGGGAGGGTAATACCTTTTTGCAATGTTGTAGAGTGTTGAGCTTGAGTAGGAACAATTTGCCTTGTTATAGGTATCATGCTGTGCTTGATAGGGGCATGGATAGTGCAGAGGTTCTCTTTCTCACTGCACTATCTTCATTTTAATTGAGGTTGACCTATATTTTTGGATCTTCTCTAGAATTTCGTCTGTGTCCTTTGAAAATAGTCCAGTTTTGTCAAACGGTAAGCTCTCTATTCTGGATCTGTGTTGATGATCTATCTTTGTGCCACGTAGCCAGGCAAATCTGCACATAACAATGGCATTGGCCACTGCATGAGTAGCTGCTTCAGATATGTGGCCAGATCCTTGCAATTGAAAGGTGGCAGTTTACCTTCTCAGCTCCTTTTTGCTTCTCCTTGGGTAGGTAGGAGCTTAGATCCTTTATAGTGTCCCATAACAAGTGTTGGTAAGAGAACATGCCTGCCTCATAGTTAGCTGCCCTCATTGTTGCTGACGCAAAGGAACGCCTCCCAAACACATCGATTCGGCGCCCTTCCTTGGCAGCTGGTAATGTTTTCTGGGTTGAGCGCTGGTAGTGCTCAGAAAAGGTAGTTACTATAAGTGAATTTGGCACAGGGTGCTTGAAAAATATCGAGTCCTGGGATGCAGGGAATAAGAGCTGTTCACATTGTTTACTGGCAGGGTAGTAGCCGGTGTCTCCCACAAAGCTTCAGCTTCCGCTGAATGTCTTTGGATCAGGGGAAAAGCTATTTTAGATCTTGCTGGTTTGTCATTGACTTTGTACACTGGATCAGCCTCCATCTCAAACACTGGAATGGTCTCTAGCGAAAGAGCTGATGCAAAACGCTTCAGGAGTGCCTGAAACGGATGGTGCTCCTCCTCACTTGCAGCAGGCTGGTCCCCCGCCACCTCATCAGATGGGAGTGGAGCCTCAGGATCATTTGGATCCATATTCTCATCTATGTTACTGTTCATTGGCACATTAATCTCCTCCTCTCTTGCAACAGGATTAGGAGTAGGAGCCATGGGCAGCTCTGGGGGCAGGTAGCTCAAGCAGAAGAGGCGCAAGTGATCCAGGCGGTGCAGTCACTGCCGGTTCAGGTGCAAGTAAGTCCTCTTGATAAACTTCCTTCTCAGATTTTTTATTTTTGCAATCTTCCTTGCCCATTTTTTCCCTGTGACATAAGCACATAAGAAGTGCCATACTGGATCAAACCAACGGTCCAACTAGCCCAGCATCCTGTCTCCGACAGTGGCCGATCATGGTGGCTTGGGAGAAGCACCCAACAGGTCACAATGGGGGATCCATTCCCTGTTGTTTCCCCCCAGCTCCCGTCACGTTCCCTGATCCTAACAGTGACATCAGGCTCTGTCCCAGTCCTCGCTAGCATGGCTGCTATTCTGCATGGGTGCAGGAACTGACACTGGCGCAGGCGACGTTGAGTGCTCTGCCAAGGTTGGGGCTGATGTTGACGCTTCCCACCTTGGTGCTGGGGATGTTGGTGGCCCCGTTGTTAGGAATGACACCATTTCTCCCCCCAAAACCATAGACCCCCCCCCTTGGAAGCACCCCACGAAACACTGGTCAAAGGGTGCAGGGGAACAGAAGGTGAAAAAGAAAGAAAAAGCCCCATGCAAAACCGGTCTGGTCGGAAGGAATAAAAGAATGAAACAAGGGAGGCTCCTGGATAAACAATGGAGCATTCAAAAACAGGTGACCTTCCTCTTTTGAGATGAGCCCTCCATGGCTGCCTAAAACTCTGAGCAAGCAATAGATTGATCGTTAGGCTGATTGCTCCATGCCTGTTTACGAATAGCCTTCTTCTCCTGTCTGTAGAACTTCCTTTTGCCCTCTTGTTCATCCTGCCATGCCCCCCACCATTGAAATCCTCCAAGGCCCTATTTCCCCCAACACATCATGCAAAGGTTTATTTTTCAGCCCTAGCATTCCTGAGCGCCTCTGGGAGCCCTTTTGTGCATGAAGTGCCTGTGGGACACCTTTTGTGCAAGAAGTGTCTTTGGGGCCCCTTGCCCTGCCTCTCAGAAACCTAAAACTGCCCTTGCCCCTATAAGCAAATTGGGTCATTCTTGAATGCAGACACAAGCAGGTTACTCTGTGTGTGCTTGCCTCAAGGATCTCTCCCAGACCACTACCCCCCTTTTGGTCTGTCCAAGCTTCTTTCCCCTCCCCGCCCCTCTCCCAACGCGGCTGGATCTACAGGGTTACCTGTAGAGGATGGGATAGGTAATATTATTTTCCCCCTTTCTCCCTCTCACAGTGTCCACTTACACTAGGGTAACCAGACCGGAGGGTTTTGCTTTGTAAATGATTGTGTGTGTATGTCAACTGTGCTTGGTGGGAGGGTATAGAAAATTACTTGTATCATCCTAATTGGCCCGTGGGTGAACTGTTTAATTATGTATAATACTTAGTTCTTTGTCAATAAATCTCCCTCATTTGTATCAGAGTATCCCCTTTCTGTGTTGGGGTGTGGGAGGGAAATTCCAGCCAGCTGGCAGTGCATCACGTCCACTGACTGATCCCAGCGGACACGCACGGACCCTTTGAATAAATTCGGCTAATTCCCCCTAAATTTAAGAGGTCGTTTGGATATTGGGGTACCAGCCCCCAATATTCGTGGAGTGGGTCCGTGTCCTAACACCGTCAGGGTTTGGGCTGACATTGTGGCTTTCCGCCTCAGTGCTGGTGGCCTCACTGAAGTTGTAGCCGACGCCACTGCTTTCGACCCCGGCAGGGAAGCTGCCGACATTAAGTGACTGACTTTGTGAGGCTCTTCTATGTCCAGCCTCTCAGTCATAAACTTTTTGAGGCAATCCATCATATCTTGCTTTCTGGATTCTTTCATAGCCTCCATAAAAGCCCATGGTGCCTCATGCATATTGGGCTGCTGATTCTGTTCAAGTCCAGGGCTTTTGTGAACCTTATTTAGATCAGCCAGGCATTTTAATTTAAAAAGGCAGATATGCAGTCCCCTTATACTTGTCATAAGCAGCCGGAGGCGCTGGAACACCGGGCCTCTCCCCCTCTCCGGCAAGCTGGGTGTCTCTTTGACTTACCAAGCCACGCACCCACCTGCCGGAGAGGGGGAGAGGCCCGGGGTTCCAGCGCCTCTGGCTGCCGGCCTTGCTTTGATAATGACGGGAACCGGGCCCGTCCCGTCCTTCAGAGCCAAGAGAAACGAAGCTGGTGCCGACGTCTAGTGCAATAGCAGCAGGCCCAGTTGGGGAGGAAGAAGAGGCTGCTTTGCCTCCTGAACCTCTGCACCCTCACCCAGCTTTTCCAAAACTTACAACTAGCCACAACTTTAACCTAAGCCAGGCTGTAGTACCGGGCATACGCACCTGGGCTCAAGTTAAGTATGATCTTGAGGCTTCCTTCTTAGGAGTTCTTTCACTAGCAACTGGTAGTTGCTGTTCTGGATGGGAGTGGGGGGAGGGGGGAACCATCCCAGTCAGTCCACCACCCTTGCTGGAGCAAAGTGGGTCTGAAGCAGAGGTAATGGTCTGACCATGACAATGGTGTCATAACTTCATTTGTGCCGGTACTGGGTGCGGGGGGGCGGCCCCATTGATTAGAGCTGGGGCTCGAGGGCTGCTCCGCTCACTTTTCCCCCCACCCTTGCAGGGGCGGGGCTGGAGGAGGGACACTTTCGGCTCGCTCTCCATTTCACCGGGGGCGGCCAGAGACGTGTGCCGGTGGCACGTGTCGCCCTTCGGCGGGGCCCTGTGGCGGAGGTGGAGGGGGTAATGTATAGGAGGGGTGGTGTTAATTTGTTCTTGCTGCAGTTAGCGAGAATATCTCCCCTCAGTGAGAGGGAGGAGGAGATAGAAGTAGGTGGCCCTCTCCTGGTGGCAGCAGGTGAGGAGGGAAGGAGATACTCGTGTTGGCCTCCGGGGTGTCGGGAGCCAAAGTGATGAGTTGTGAAGGCATTAAATATTTAATTTGTGGATGTGGGAGGGTTTTTGGGTTTTTGTATTTCAAATGATGTGTTAATTAAGGGGTTGATTGTATTATTGTATTGATGTCCTCTGCACAGGACTTGTGATGATGTGTGGGTAGTCGTGTGGTCCTTTGTGTAGGATCCACACCCAGATTGGACTGATTTGTGAGCCACCTCGAGCTGACTTTGTTAGGAGAGAGCGGGATATAAAAATAAAATAAAAATCACCAGCTGCTGAGGAGACAGCCGAAATTGCGGGTGATTGAGGCCCCAGAGATATAACCGATTCCTCCTCCGGCGTAACTGGGGATGTAGAGCGAGTTGGGTTTTTTGGCAGGCTCTTTGCCTGTGTACGCCTTTTTCCTTTTAATCAGAGGTAAATTTACCTGAGAAATTGCTCTTTCCTCAGTCAGGATAGTGTCAGAAGTCTTAATTACCTCCGAAATTGATGCAATGACAGTTTCCTCTGCGCCTGCACTGGGGACAGACACAGGCAGTTAGACCAATTGCCTTCGTCTCTGTGCCTGACCGACTTTTTTTTTGGTTTATTCTCCTGTTTGAAGAGGAGGGCTGGAAGTCTCAAAGTCCTTTCCCTTACTGTCTTAGGCTTAAGCACAGCACAGTGTGGGCAGTCATCAGAATCAGGATCCAACCCGAGGCATAGTAGGCACCTGCTGTGTGGGTCTCTAGTTGCTATGTTTTTCCCACATGGATAACATTTTTTAAAACTAACTTTTCAGGCGAAGTCGTCTCTACGCAATGCTAGCGAGCTACGCTGTAATCGACAAGCCGTGGAAGGAGCTGTCAGAATGGAGAGGGAGAGTGCTTCATATACGGTGGGTGTGTGAGATTATCACATGGTTTAAAAGTCTAGCGAACTATGCAAATGCCGACAAGTGAAGGGTGCGCACGCACAACCCAGTTGTGAGAATGGGAGGAGCCACTCAAAGAAGAGCAGCAGCTACATGCTAGTGGCAGTTCGCTGTCTGCCTCTATGATTTTTCATATCCCAACAACAGCCTAGAGAATAACTCTGGCAGTGCCCTCTGGTGGCCACCAGAGGAGTGAGCACTCTAACCCTTGCCCAGTTCCTAACAGGTTAGTAATGCTGGAGTTCTGTCTCCTAAAATGAAGGTAGGTGTGTGCGTCCCCTAGCCTTGGGGGCTGGTCCCTGAACTGGGCCACAGAGGAAGTCGTCTGTTTGAAATCTCCTCTTCCTACATGCACCCCTCTTTCCTACAACCTAAGCCCTACTCTACAGGCAAGGAAATCTGTCATCTTATTTGCAGAAACTGAGTGGACAAACCATATGTCACAGTGAGGCCTAGAACATAGGACTTAGCTACCCAGCCACACTCTGAACTCTGCTACAACCCTCTAGAAAACTGCTCTGTTGCTGGGTATGTTTGTTATTTTTCTAGTAACTGAATTAGAAAAAGCCCAGCTGCTGGTTTTGTAACTCAACTGATAAAGCTTTGAACCAGGGCTCAAGAGTGGCGTGTGTGAGGGGATGATATATTTGCCTTTGGCCATCTGCAGCAATGATGAGTGATCTTCCACTCATGCTAGGAAGCGGTGGAGACAGTTGGTAGCAGCAGTAAGACTGAGAAACTCTGCTCTAATCCTATATGGCACAGGAGGGTGTAATCAGTCATGGGGATAATCCCATCATGGTGAATAAGCAAAAATTACATGCGTTGTGGCTTTGCACAACTTCTTCCTTTGCAGTCCTCAGCCTAGCAGCACTCTTTGCGCCCTCTGAAATTTTAGCCTTGCTTTCCCAAGCCCAAGATAATCTCACTTCACCCAAGAATGTGAGCCTCTCAGCCCAGAGCTAGCAGTAGAGTGTTTTTAGACAAGCGCCTACCCACACATTACCCTCCGGTTGCTATGGGTAATGCATGCATAATGGCCAGGGAGGAACTTGTCTGAAAACAAACACCCATAGTCATATATGGCTCTGCTCTCTGCAATGGCTGCCTAGAGCGTACTGAGCCAAGTTCAAGGTGTTAGTATTGGTATACAAAGCCCTATACAGTATCGGCCCCTCTTATCTCAGGCACCGCCTCGCCTTCCGTGACTCAGGACGAACCCTCCGATCCACTGGGGGCGCCCATCTGGAGGTCCCCCGTGTAAGGTGGGGGGCATTCTCGGTGATTGGGCCACAGTTGTGGAACTCCCTTCCGAAGGAAGCCCGCCTGGCCCCGGGTCTGCTCGCCTTTCACCGGGCATGCAAGACTTGGCTGTTCGCCCAGGCCTTTGGAGGGGAGGGGGGAGGGAGGGGTAAATGGGGGAGATTGGTGGGGTGGGGTAGGGGATTTGGGGGAATTGGAAGGTAGGGTTAGGGTTGGGGTTTTTTAAAATTATTTTAAAATTGATGTTGGTTATAATGTATTTTATTGTTTTATTGTATTGTTAACCGCCCCGAGATGCCATGGGCATGAGGGGGCAGCATAGAAATGTTAAGAAATAAATAAATAAAATAAAATATTTCTATGCAGACCGGCCGTTACAGGCAGACAGAGTCACACAAAAGTATATATCAGGGATGGACAAACTGGGTGTCTTCAGACAGATGCGAGAGTGCACAGCCCAAGACAAGCTCTGGAGCTGCACCGCCGCATCTGCCCACTTGCAGTGCCCGCCAGTCCAGTTTTAAACGGACTGGCAGCTGCCCCAGCTGACGATCCGCCCGCGCGGTGCCTACTCCCCCACACCAGCGTTGCAGACTAGAGCATTCCCAATGCTATGCTGTTGCTGGGGCAAGGCCCGACAGGAAGCAGAGCTGCAGGGCAGGTGAACTGCAGCCCTGCTTCCCGCCAGTGCCCCATTTTCAGGGGCCCACTCCGCTGGCTGTGCTACTTGATGTTTCGAAGCACAGCCGGCAGAGCTGCCCTGGAGCACAGACAGCCTGCTCCACCTCTGTCCTGCTTGCACATCTGGCACGCCACCTTTGCACAGACAGCCTGCCCGGGGGACAGCCTGCCCGGGGGTTAGGCAGGGCAAAGACAGGGCAGGTGTCCAGTCCATGTGAAGATACCCACTGTGGCTTTCAGGTCCTGGGCCCAGTGCTGCCTTATTGGTCCTGTTTTTCACTTCATTTCACCCGTCTCAGCAGCTGAATTGCAGCTACGGCTCAAACTCTCAGCAGCCATGACTACAGAGCACCAGCTCCACCAGCCAATCACAAAGCAGGAGAGGTTTGTGTGCATCTGTATGTGTACACTAGGGCTGAAACTCGTTCTTAAGGTTTTCTCGGTTATCATCGAGAATTGCGGTTCTCAACTTGTTTTAGTCAAGAAACAATAATAGAGAAAAATACCGATTCTTGACATTTCTCAGGTCGAAATTCTTTTCTTGAAATACCGTTTACTGCAATTTACCGTTTGCCATATACTGTATACTACTGTTTACTGTATACCGCAATTTACCGTGTACTGCTTACTGTGTACCATCTTTGTCCCAGTAATGCGCATGCACAAAATACAAAATGCCATTTTGCGGATGCGCATTACTGGGAAGAAGGTGGTACATGGTAAGCACTAGTACATGGTAAATCAGTATATGATAAATGGTAAATTACTATAACTGGTATAAGGTAAATAGAAAATTGCGGAAAACGGTAAACAGTATTTCAAGAAAAATGTCTTGACCAAGATCTCGATCTGTTATTGAGATTGCACTGAGATCTCGGTGACAATTCTCGTGATATTTTCACGAGTAAAAAATGATTCTAGTTTTAGCCTTAGTGCACACGTATATCTTACGGCTCTCGGCTGGTGCATGGCTCCTGTGTTTGGGAACATTGGCCAGCCTTAGTAGACATTTAGTGCAGGGTAAGGAGCACGAAGGTGAGAGACAAAAGACTAGGATCTGCAGTCCATCTTCCTCAGCAATTTCAAATGAATCTCAGCACATTCCCCCTCTACACCGTTTTGCAAGTCTGTACTAGAATCGGGCTCCAGTAAAGTCCACCCCACCCTTTAAGTGGGTGAGCAAATGATGAGCCATGTTGTAAGTTACAAAAGGGATTAAAATGCACTGATGTTCCTCAGACTACAAGCCAAAGCGTATCTGCTTTCAAGCCATCACGATGGCTTGATTTCCGTTTCCTTCTGCTCATCTAACTCAGCTGCCATTCATTCCCTTGGATGCTAATACATTGACCTTTAGCATAACCACCGGCTTGAGTGCTTCAAATCACGGATTGTTGTAAACGTGTGTCGGTCTGTGCGTTTGGACACATTTCAATCATTCTTATATGCCGCTTGTCTATTCAGCTTAAAGCTGAGACTCTTGTCTGGCTCAGGGAAGCATCACAGTAAGATGCTGGCAACAAAGCAAAAAGTAAAACTGAATTCTCTCCCCCTTCAGAGTTACTCTAGCCTTTGAAAGAATACAAGGTTCAGTGTGCTGTCTATATTTTAATCTGTGCAACTGAATCCAATCAAACATAGATGTTGAATTTCCTTCTGCGCTTTCCTAAGTTTTAAATGAGAGCAGAAATTAATATGGCTTTTGAAAATTGAAAGAATCTTTTCCATTAACAAATCATTCAATTTGCCCCGTATTCATATGCTCCCAAATCAAAGCCTGAGTCCGAGTATTTTTCGGAGGCAATGCAAGACCTTTTTATTTGATCAAGTGTTCGGCAGGTGGGGATAGGTGAGGAGGTTTAGAGCAGAGGGCTAGCAGCAAGGCAGGTCATAGGAATCAGAAATGTGACACATTGCTCCAACCAGCTTCTTGCTGCTGTCAACAAGCCAGCCTTATATGATGACAGTCAGCCAGTCAGAAGCAAGGGGGTGGGGAATAAGGGCTGGAGCAGTGGAAAGTCTACAGGGCGAAGTCCAAGTTGAGACACAAAGCAGTGGTGGCGCTATGGAAGCAAATACAACTTCTAAACACCCAGAGTACCAATTCAAGGCATGGGTCCTTACACTACTATGTTCATCTAGCCTAGGGATCACCAAAAGGATAGTGTGAGCTTTTTAATTCATCCTCTTTCATAATTTTAGAACTAGATGACCCCTGATGGAATTAACTGGCAGCAGATGTAAAATACAAACAAAAGAAAGCACTTTTTCACACAAACACACAAATTAACCTGTGGAACTCACTGCCATAGGATGTTGTAAATATCAATACTGTAAATGTGTTCCAAGGGATTAGGTTACCGGTAAGTTCCTGAGGGGTGGGGAGCGGGGTGGATAGATCTGTCAATAGCAACTTGCCAGACTGGTCAGGGAATGAAACCTCTAAGGCCACTGCAAGCTGGGAGTAAGCATCAGGAAAGGGTCACTGCACTTATGATCTCTGAAGAACATCCATCACTACCCCACACTTCCCAGCCAGATTCTCTCTTCCATTTGTTTGGGAGCAGAGGAGGGAAACTCCAGTGTTGCTGCTGAAGACCTTTGATCTAGTCTGATCTCTCCATCATGGTACAGTTCATGAAATTTCACCAAGTTACTCCAGCATGAAGCCTATAACGAACTGATGAGCTAGAGCATATTGAATAAGAACAAACCTCAGTCCTGACTTAAAAAAATTAAGAGGTACAGGATCTGCTATTTCCGTTTGTTCACTTCCCTTGTTCTAGCTGCCAAAATTTCCCAGTCGCCTCTCTGTTCACACTTCCCTGCACATCACTTCCCTGTAAATTGCAGTAGGACGAAAGGACGGGGACCCAAGCAAGGCTTGCAGGACGGGGACCCAAGCAAGGCTTGCGGGACGGGGACCCAAGCAAGGCTTGCGGGACGGGGACCCAAGCAAGGCTTGCGGGACGGGGACCCAAGCAAGGCTTGCGGGACGGGGACCCAAGCAAGGCTTGCGGGACGGGGACCCAAGCAAGGCTTGCGGGACGGGGACCCAAGCAAGGCTTGCGGGATGGGGACCCAAGCAAGGCTTGCGGGATGGGGACCCAAGCAAGGCTTGCGGGATGGGGACCCAAGCAAGAGTTCATTACAGAGGAGTCCATCACAGCATTTGAGCTATCGGTATCAGTTGCTTTTGCTCCCAGGCTTGCCCTAGCCACTGCATCACTCAGCTTCTAACTGCAATATGCCAGGATAAATCCATCTCTTCAGGTGATAAGTGTGAAAAGCAATTGTATAAAATACAGGCCCACAGAGCCTGAAATGGGACCTAGCAGGGCCCATGGCAATTCAGGAGGGATCCCCCAAAACACATGGGACCTATGAGTAAACTAAAAGCAATATACAGGCCTACCATGCAGGGAACCCCAGCCCCTGAAGATGTTCAACTGAACAAAAATAATAAAAAATTGCGGTACCATTTTTCTTTCTCAAAACGCGAGTCAATGGGTGAAAACACATGTGACCATGCTGCAGTGTCAACCTGGCTTGGGTTGGGACGGGAAGCCACAGCAGATATGGTCCAGACTGGGTCGGGCCACAGAACAAATGTGCCCAGGGCCTGGAGGGGCAGGGAGACACACAAAGGTGTGGCTGGCCAGCCCCGCCCCTGCACTGCACTCAACGCCCTGCCCTCCTCACCATGACAGCCAGCCATGGCAGCCAATGACAGCCAGCCATGGTAGCTGACCACAGTGGGCCCTGATCCAGGCTGTGTCTGCCAGCGTCAGCAAACATGACAGCCCACTGTGGTCCACTTTGGCCTGGTTAGGTGGGACCTGGCCCACGATCGGGCCCAGGGAACATCCAGGACTAGCTGCTGGTACAGCCTGGGACAATTCCCGGCCAACATCTGGTGGTAGGGCCAAAGCGTGACAAAGTGGGCCACTGTCACGTCTATTTCTATTCAATGTGTATCTATTAAAACATACCTATGTGAGAAAGGGCCTACACAACTATTCTGCGCATGGCCTCAGTTTCCCTGCATCCAGCACGTGGGTGTAATTCTAGTGGAGAATGCAGAGGACCCATCTTCCACAGATTTCCTCCCAACAGAGATCCAAGGTCTGGGGTGGGGCTTTGTGGGTCAATGAGATCCAGCATCCAACAGGGGGCATGTTTGTCTCCCCTGGTCCAGATTTTCAGAACCCCTACAGAACCATCTAGACCCCAGAGCCCAGCTGTCACCTCTGCCCGACCTCCCATCAACAGTTACGAGTTGCGCATGCCAGCATCCCCCACAAACATTCAGCCCAAAGCTACATCACTGACTCCGCAGTGATAGGTGTGTCTCCTCCAGACCACCATGACAATATTTTCCCCGAAGCAACGTGAACAGATCCTGCTTATGGAAAAATTCAGGACCTTTTTCTTTACTTTTTCTTTTTACCTGAATTTGGAGTGACAAGTAGCTTATATCCTTCAAACTGCCCTCTAGGAGCTTTCCATGAGATCTGTACACTGTCATGATTGACAACAGCATAGCGGAGCCTTGTTGGTGGGGCCACTGTAAGGAAAGAAAAATTTAAAACATCTTAACATCCCCAGAAGTATTTCTCAGATTAATTAAATTTCTGATTAATAAATTTCTCAGATTAAAGCAAAGGTTAAGGATAACACACACACACACACACCTTTTTTTGGACAACACAAAGGATGCGGGTTATTCAAAATGTCACGGGTCAGTCTATTAGTTTGTAAAATGACATTAATCCCCAAGGTGCATTATTTTCCCAAGAAGACATACCCTTGAAGAAGAAAAAATACGCTACCCTACAATGACGGACAAAGACACATGGGGTTAGATGTTAAGTCTCTAGTTTGGCAAGCAAAGCCAATAGTACAAAATGCTCTTTATTAAACATGGGAACTAAATTTTTCTCCTCAGCTCATTGACAATATGCCATCCCAATCTTCATGCATCTAATGTTACGGGGCAGGACGTGAGGCAGAGGCGAGGTTTTGTTTAAATGACTTCAGGGGCCAAATTTTCAAAGGTTTGTGTGGGCACAGAGCTTTGTGTATTCCAAGCTGCAAGCAAGAGACAGGAAATGACAGGATTTTCAAAGGGGGCTAATGGGCGTGCGCAGAGCAGAGAATGAAGCATGGATGTAGACTGGCTGATTCCTGGACCTCCAGGATGAATGTGTACAGGGCTGGCCTAAGAATTTGTGGGGCCCTGGGCAAAGATAAAATGTGGTGGCCCTGGTGCCACATGGGAGCACTCTCAGCGGGGCCCTAGAGGTGGTCATTTTTAAGGCCCCACTTGAAGAGAGTGAGGGCCCTGCACCCTGCTCTGGTGACAGGAGTCACTGTGTGGCTTACAGAAATAGAGTCACCCCAGGTCACCCTGTGGTAAGCTGGCCCTGAATGTGTATTCCTTCCTATGATCAGAACTGCACTGGGCCTGTTAAGGACTTCCATGTGCACAGGGACACAACAACAGGGAAGCCTAGGTCCCACTCCCTGCTCTACCGGAGCTGGTGAGGTCATGGATGCTGCCAGGAGGAGGTGCAAGGGTGGTGCAGTTGCACATACACCCTCTTGCTCCCTCCTAGCCCTTCTAAGTACTGTGACATCATGATGCTCGGAAAAGGGCACGGTCATGTCAGAAGGGGCAGGTACAACCTTCACATCCCCCCTTTTTGGGTGTTTTCTGACAAGCACATTACCCACCCAGTATTCACTGGTTAACCATTGGTTACCAGTGGAGTTTTCACACAAGCATGATGGGTACTGTGGGTGGTGAGGCGTTTGTCTGAAAACACCTTTTGATATGTCCATGTCTCTTCTGAGATACTAGAAAGGAGCAGGGAAGTTCTGCTCCCTGCCACCTGCAAATCTAATTGTGTCGGCCCCCTGAGGTGGCAACACCAGGCTGGAGAGGAAAGGGGCTCTGAGGGGGATGACAGGCCAGGAAAAGATTTTCCCCCTTCCTATTTTCTAGTGGCATCCCTTGGAGATAGCAACGGCAGCACAGAAACCACAGGTGGAGTTGGCTTCCAGTCAGCCTCCGAGCCATTTACTAGATCTTAAAAGAAAATCTTAAACCTTAAAAGACCAGCAGTTGAGATGAACAGGATGGATTTTGAGTTGGTTCCAACAGAAAGCGTCAAAGGGTAATTTCAGACGTTACGAAAATGCCTGTCACCACAGTGAATCACAGTGGATTCCCTGTGGTGGCGGTGTTTCCTAGAACATCTGTTTGGTCCCAGCCAGAGGTTCACCACGGTGAACCTCCAGCCGGGATCAAGCTTGACCATGGTTCTCAACCTCCAGCCGGAGGTCGAGAACCGTGGTTAGAGTGGCCATGATCCGGGATGGGCCAAAAGTAACATCCGTTACCTTTGGCCCATCCCAGATCGTGGTCCTGACTGTGATAAGGGATCGGGCACAGCGACCTGATTGGCGGCTGCGCCTGCCCGTCTCCCCGAGGGCGGTCGGTCAGGGGAGCGCGGGGGGCGGGGCTGTGCGGCCATACGTCATGCCATGCAGCCCCTCCCCGATCCCTGGTAGAGATCAGGCCAGCACATCTAAAGGTCGGACAGCTTGATCACGGACCAGGATCCGTGACGGATCCTGGTCATGGGTTCAGCGTGGCGGGCCTCTGGGCCCATCACGTCTGAAATTACCCAAATAGAGTTTTACGAGTGAGAGGCAACTCGAGAAGAAGCAGGAATTTTGTCTGCCTCATGAACAAAAGATAGATGGATAAAGCAGAGAGCAAGGGGACCCATCAGGGATGTCACTGGAGTCAGCAAAGCAGTAGCTTTTAAAATTGTCCAAAATGGGTGCAGGGGTGGGGTGAAGGGGAGAGGAATTACAACAAAGCAATACACACTTTGCCTTTCCCCCTCCCCCATATGTTGTAAAAGAAATAAATGGTGGAGGGGAAGGGGGGGGGGGGCGGACAATGCCACCATTGGAGAATAGCAGAGCTCCAGGGGGGAAACGGCAACCTTTTTCCTGAATTAATTTCCACCAAGCATTTTGAGACAGGCCAGACCAACAAGCATAGTCAAATGTATGGCCCTTTTCACACAGGCGCCCCACACGTGGGTGGGTGGGTGGGCACCCATGCGAACGCCACCCACAATGGGTGTGCAGGGGGGGCTTCCATGGGAACGACACCTGCGTTGGGTGGGGGTGGGGTGCACGCACCCGCGCTCCACCCATTGCCCACGCACGGAGCGATGGGTTCCAATGCCAGTTGCTCCGTACATGAAGATGGGTGGATATCGGTGTGTGCCCATGGGAACGGCCATACCCCCACCTCCAACCACCGCGGGCACACACCCATACCCCCACCCACCACGGACCATTTGAAAAGGGCCTATGTTGGTGGGAGGGCACCGCCGCCTGCCCATTCCTGCATGTAGGGTCTGAGGGCAGGCTGTGGGCAGTATATAAAAACTGCCGTATTATTAAGGCAGGCAAGTAACAGCAGAGTGGAATCAGCAGGAAGCGCAGGCATTTTTAATATAGTTTACCCATGGTCATTCCCTGCCACTGTATCAAGGGCTTCTTGGCCTGAATGCCAAAGATATGCCAGAACAACGGCTACCACTGCAAAGTAGCAGAGCTCCAGGAGGAAACTACTTTGATGTGTTCATCTTGTTTTAGCTGTTATTTGCCCAATCCTCTGGTTTGTATGAGGGGCTAATGCGTCTCTTCCCTTGAGGTAGGTGTCTCCCCGTAGGATGCATGCATTTGGACAGCTTCAGTCCAGAGGAAAAGCTGCAAAAGTCAAAGCTATGCCTTGATGTGGTTCATGATTTACGAATGAATGCATTAATTACTCCCCCCAGACGTTTGTTTCTTTTACAACAGGTGGGTGAGGGAGGGGGAGGCAATGTGCATATTGCTTTGTTGTAATTTTTCTTTGTCACCCATTTGGGACAATTTTAAAAGCACTTCAATATGTTAAAAGTTAATCATCACCAAACATTTAATGGTAATGCTTTGCTTCTCTAAACTGAATTGTAGCCAACTTATTGAATGTAAAGCTTGTTCTAGCAGAGCAAAGACCAACACCAGGTGCTGTCTAGACTTGTGGTTCTCAAACCACATAGGGGCACAGAATGTAATTTGGGATGGGCCATAAGGTGGGTGAGGAAAAAATAAATTTTAAAATGATTATGCCTATCTGTCATCCAGGTTCTATACCAGAGGTGGGCAAATGGGAAATCGGGAGTCACAGGGGACTCTTGGGCAGCTGTACTGCAGCTCTCTCCAGATGTGACTGCTTGGGGGCATGTCCATGCCTCTTCCTCGGAAGCAAGAGAAGCTGAGCTGCCATTACTGCCACTGGAGCCTTATTGGGGTCATGGGAGCAGAGCGGAGGGAACAAGCTGTGTGCCACTATTGCTATTGCCCCAATGCCTGGAAGCCAGAACCTTGATGGGAGGGAGTGGGATTTAGGGGAAGCTGTACTGCCCCATCCCTGGAATTGGGGCAAGCTGGTCAGTGTAATGCATCTTTAGCATGTGGCTCGTGGGCTTGGGAACTTTGCCCAACACTATTCTATGCATTTATCCATTCCCCTCCCCCCAAATATATATGTGTGGGTGGGAAAGCAGAGAATAGGAGCAATGGAGCAGGGACCATTCGGTTCCACAAACAAGAAGAAAGAGGACACTGTCTAGAATGTCTGAGAACAACTGCTCTAGATGCCACCAGGGATCCAGTGACAGAACATGCGGCTCAAAGGGAACTTTGCAGAGATGAGAGCAACTGAAGGGCTCAGATCTGCAGTGTCTAAGGGAAAGAAGAGCAGAGAAGAAGGGTGTGGGAGGATAGGTGCCCAGACGGACAGCAGGCCAGCCTGGCAAAAAACAAAAACAAAAAAACCCTCTTCAAAATCCCTGCACCAATAGGGTTGCCACTCCCCCAGGATGCTCCAGGTTCTGACCTAAAGACTCCAAGCTCCAGGAGAGCCCCGATTTCTCTGGGTCAGCCAAGGTTCAAAGCTGGTAATCCAGAGTAGCCTTCTCAGAAAGAGGAGAACCCTTTCCAACATGGCCTTGCCCCTGTGGAGCATCACAATGTTCCATAAAGGGTGGGATTACATCAGAAAAATGACAGCCTGATATGGTCTTCGAACACAGTCCTGTACCCTCTGGGTTTCCTTCTGGAGGTAGGAGGCAACCTTATGCACTAGCCGTGTACCCAAACTGAGCTCAGTCCAGCAAGGTAGCTAAGCCCACACATAGGGCGTAAACAGATGGGCGGCAGCCCCACCTCTGCTCCTCCTCACTTCCGGGTGGCCCGTCCATCTAAAGGGGGGGCCACTAGATGTGCAGACAGAGCACAGGCATCCTGCTCTTCTCCAGCCCCACTTGTTGTGCTCCAGAACATCGGAGCGGGCTGGCCAAACCCGGGGCACTGGCCTGAGGCGGAGCTGCTGTCCGTCTGCTCAGGGGATGGCTGCTGCAGCTCCACTCTCGGCCAGGGGTTGCCCAGGGCAATGCCATAGAGTTGCGAGCAGCAGCCTAGAGCGTTATCTGCCCACAACTCTATGGTGTGGAGGGAGGGTTGCACAGCCACTGGGTCTGTATAAACCTGACCCAGGCAGGGCTGGACACAGGAGATGCAGAGCAGCTCCAGGGGTGGCCAGCCCTAGGTCCATCTAAAAAACACCCATAGTGCCAGGGATGTAGCTACCATGGACAGAAAGGGCTCGGCTGAGCTAAGGTTCTGGACTCTGTGGGGATGCCTTTGCAAGTGGTGTGGAATGCTGGTCCTGCTCCCTTAGCGTGTTTTAAGACATGACACTCTACTTGTGGGTTTAAATAATTCGCTTTTAGAAAAGTCACGTGGGTGCCATTTAGACGCACCACCCACACTGCAAACTGTGGCTCACACATTCTTTTGAAACCGCATCGGTAAAACCTCAATATCGGGGTTTTGCCAATGCGGTTTCAAACCAATGCGCGAGCCGTGGTTTGCAGTGGTGGCAGAGCGTCTAAACGCCAACTGTGCCACTTTTCTAAAAGCCTAATTTTCTAAAATTTTCTAATTATTTAAATCCACGAGCAGAGTGTCATGTCTAAAAGCGCCCTTAGGGTTACCATGCCTTCCCTTAGAAGAGGAGACTTATGAAAAATACAAGTGGCATGGCTGCACTGGAAACAATGTACATATTTGTAACCATGTACATATTTTTCATAAGCGTCCTCTTTTAAAGGGGTGGTATGGTAACCCTACGCTCCCTCCCCTGCCCACTCTGAAAATATCCTAGTGGCATTCAGGATATTTGTGTGTGTCGGTGATGTGAAGCAGGTTCCCGGCAGGAACCCCTTTAGAGTAGTGGCAGCCTGACGTGGGGCTCTGGTCCCCCCGTCCCATCCTGGAGACCCCACTGCGTTGCCCTTAAAGGGACGCCATAATTGGGATAGGAGCCCAGACCTGCCACAACCTTGCTACACTACTGAGGTAAACGCTTATATGAAGTCCTACTGAATTGCGGCTTACGGGCCCACGCAAACTTAGGACATGCTGTAGTCTGACCTATTCTTCAACGTCACTGCCCATGAAAGTTAGCACCTTAGAGTGGGCACAATGCACATGCAGCTGTTCTTTGAAAATTTGGCCCTTGCCCCTTGCTCATTTTTGATGAAATGCTAAGATTGTGCTGAGCAAGCTACTGCAAGTACATTCCGCTTTATTACAGTTGTAGTAGAATGACTGGAGCTCTAGTAAAGGGTTTAAAACCTAGACAAAACAGTAGTTATGGATTGCAGCCTTTAATTCATTCCTGGGATTTGCAGTGAATTACATATAGCTCAGGGACAGAATCAATCAGTTCTGAATGAACCTGGGCTGATGAATCATACCTCACTGTTCAAAGAAATATGCAACTCCATTTATCTCTCTCTTTTTTTCCCTAAGCTGCAGATTAGTTAAATAAATCTTGGGAACAAGGGGAGCATTTAATACAAAAATGCTGCAAGTTTTCATAGGGATTTTATAACTAAGTACAGAATTATTTATCATAAGCGAGAATGCAGCTGCCAAAATATTTATGGTAGAAAAGTGCAAGAGAAAATGAGATCTTTTGTCCCCTTGTTTAAATCTAAAAATTAAAAGAGCACTTTCTGACAAAGACACCGGACATGCCATGGAACTATTTTGTAAATATCCGTCACCAAACTAGACAAACTTCTGGAATCTGTACAAACCCATCACATGTCTGACATCAACAGGAAAAAAGGACACAATCACCCAACGTGCTTGTGTCTACTAGAGAGCTACAATATGATAGGCTAAAACAATTATGCCAGAACAGTCTTTACATAACTAACAAGTCTTTACTAAATTCCTATTTGTGTGTCTAAAGATTTTTTTAAAAGACAAATTTCCAAGTACTTTATTAACAATGGTGGAGGGGGGAATTAGTTGAGAAAGCAGATATATAACTATTTCTTAGTTATGCAAAGACTAATATTCTGGCACAGAAAAGTACATACAACTAAGGAAGTTAAAAATCTAACACTTGGACAAACACCAGAAAATATTGATGGGAATTACTACACGGTCACCAACCTGAAGAGGAAATCTTTATTTCTGTGGACCTTTATTGTCTGTGGAACAAAATCTCACTTCTTGCAAAAAGAAAAAAAAAATCAATCCAAAACGCAGACAGGTTAGCTGATAAAAATCAGTAGCTAGAGCTTGTTAAATGGTTTTACAAGAATGCGCAAATGAATGGCCGGCAGCAACATTAAAGCAATCACCCAAAAGACGACTGAAGACAAGTTCAAGACTTTAGCTTATGCTGTTATATAGCACTGGGCTATTTTGGTTAGATACATTATTCCTGAGGACAGACAGGGAAAGGTGTCCTAAAACATCCAGCATTCTAGGCAGAGGAGGAATCTCAATTAATTAGTTGGCAATCTTTCAAAGCAAAACAGCTCTGTCAAGGTCTGAATAGTATTTGTACTTTTCAAATCTAATTTGTTTCACAGTGGCACAAAGATGAAACCTTGATTCCATTCCACAAATGAAAATTCCAGCTAAAATAATCCAGTAAGTATACAGCAACACATGAATATTAGAGCAACTTGAGACACAAATGTAATATTTTGCACAGAGAGGAATTTTTTTTAATGAACACCTCTATACATTGTATGTATGAAGTTAATTTGCGGAGAGTAAGCTTTTTATTATTTTAAAAACTGTATCAAAATTTAAGTGGATAAGTATGTTGGTTTTTTTAAAAACTATCTGTTGGGGAGTGGGTAAAGTTCTGCTCTAAGCATTGTGATAAAAGAGCATCAGTGCGGAGTGAAAATAGAAAGATAACAAAGAGTTGTGGAAGACACCTAAGTGTTGCATCAAACAGGGAGCGGAACAAATTTAAAAGGCCCAAAACATTACTAGCCTTAAAATTCTATTTTAATATTGACAGTGGTCAGCAAATAAATAACACAAAATCCATGAGCACAGTGGAATGACACAACAGAAAACAGTTTAAACCAGCAGAGCCTTTTCCTCGAAGGACAGTGATATTCATAACAAGAAAGCAAATTATGTTAATATATGTGGGAAATTCTCCAATTGACCCAGGATGTTACAACTTCAAGGACTCCATCTCTGTGTCTCCTACACAAATTATAGTCCATCCCTTCAGCACTTTGGCAAAGGGAAGTTGGGGGAAGAGGAGCAGGATTTAAATACCATTCTTCCTGTACTTTGCCACAATGTGTTGTTTGTTTAATTACCCATAAAACACCATTGGGGTTATAGTTGCTTATTTGTAACTTGTTAACCATCTGTTAGAAAGGAAAGAGACACAAAGGACGCGACGATAGCCCACTGGAGTCTGTGTTCTGGCCGTTCAGCTACCAATAACATGTTTTAGCATGTAGAGCTGGTAAACAGGCAGCCCCCTGCCTGCATTTCATGTGCTGGTGGCAGCCATCACCAGTGGAACCACTCAGCACTTTCCCTCTCCCCAACTCTGGCTCTGATGGAAAAGGGGGGATCACAGCCCGAAAAGGCTTCTTCCCTGGTCGTGGCTCCCCTTTTCATCCGAAGCAGCGCTAGCACGCTTTCCCAACTGAGAGGCGGCTGCAAGAGGAGAGAGTGATTGCACTCTCCCAGCTGAGAGACTGCTGTGAGAGTGAGGCAGGGGGTGCGGAAGGACCTTTTCCAGAGGATCTGTGCTGCACTCATCTCTTCATTTGGGAAAGGAACCAAGGGGAGCAAGAGAGGGGTGAGCCTCCTGTGGAGGATCCACAGGACTCCTGTGCTCCCCTCGGTTCCTCTCCCAAACATAGCACAGGAGCCCCATGGACCCTCCAGAGGAGATTCACCACTCCCTTGTTCCCCTCAGTTTCTTTCCCAAATGGAGAGATGAGTGCGGGCGCAGTTCCTCCAAAGATGGTCCTTCTTTTGCCCCCTGCCTCGCTCTCTCCTCTTGTAGCCACCTGTCAGATGAGAGAGCGCAATACTGTTTCCACTAGCAGCCACGTGTCAGCTGGGTGACCGCAATCACACTCTCTCCTCTCACAGCCGCCTGTCAGCTGGGCGAGCGCAATCACTCTCTCCTCGCAGGCGCAGCCACCTGTCAGCTGGGCGAGCGCAATCACTCTCTCTCTTCTCGCAGGCGCAGCCACCTGTCAGCTGGGCGAGCACAATCGCTCTCTCCTCTATCAGCTGCCTATCAGCTGGGCGAGCGCAATCACTCTCTCTCCTCTCACAGCTGCCTCTCAGCTGAGAGAGTGCACTAGGTGCGACTCTATGGTACTGGCAGAGCTGGATACAGGCAAGGCTACACGCAACCTGATAGATGGAAGGGGGACACATGGGCGTACATTAGCATGCACTGGCCCACACAGTGGGTCTGTAATGTCCCTGGACGCCACCGTGAGTGGGAGGTGAGTGACGGTTGTGGGGAGGGGGGCTAACATTTGGCAAACACCTAATAGACGGGCAGGCGAACACCCACCTATTGTTTATTTTCACCCAAACGGTTATTGCAAGCCAGGGCTCAAGAGCTGGGGCTCAAGAGCTGCTCCACTCACCTTCCCCCCACCCTTGTGGGGGCGGGGCTGAAAGAGAGACACTCCCAGCTTGCTTCCTATTTCATTGGGGGTGGCCGAAGGCTGTGCCGTAGGCATGTGCAAGAGCCCCGCCGAAGGGGCACGTCCAAAGGGGCCTGCCCTTTGGCCGAGCCCTTTGGCGGGGCCCTGCAGTGGAGGTGGAGGGGGTAATGTATAGACGGGGCATTGTTAATTTGTTTATACTGCAGGGGTTAGAATATCTCCCCTCAGTGAGAGGGAGGAGGAGATAGAAGGAGGTGGCCTCTCCTGGTGGCAGCAGGGGAGGAGGGAAGGAGATACTCATGCTGATCCCGGTGTGTCGGGTGTCATAGTGAGGAATTGTGGAGGTAGCAGTATTTAATTTGTAGTTGTGGGAGGCCTTCTTGGGCTTGTTTTTTCAATGATGTTGTAAATTGTGGGGTTGATTATTATGATTATGTATGTTATGTCCTCTGCGTAGGACTTGATAATGTTTGTTGATAAGTGTGGTCCTCTGTGTAGGATTCACACTTATAGTGCATCGATTTGTGAGCCGCCTCGAGCTGACTATGTCAGGAGAGAGCGGGATATAAAAATTAAAAAATCAAATCAAAATCAGGGCAGAAAGATGGAAACTTTACCAACAAAAGGAAATATTTCAATGGGTAAGTGCAACAAAAGTGCATTTTCCACTCATGTTTCATGAAATAAAGGTTCATGTGCATTGTAGAATAACTAGGGGGATGATTTACCCTGCATCACATAGGTGATGCATCCTACTTGAAAGAGATGTTTTTTCAAACCTATCTTAGGCTCTTTTTACACGAGACGCCCAACACGCAATGCAAACGTAGGTGCCTGCGTGCGCGTGCATGGGGGAGTCCCGTGTAAACACCATGTTGGGAGGGGCATGCATGCTTCCACATAACACCCATCTCCACCCATCCCCCACACACAGAGCAACCAGCAAAAACAATGCTCCATTCGTGGGGGATAGGTGGAGATGGGTGTGTGCCCATGTACCCGTCCCTCATGCGCCGCCCCTGCACCACAGTGTACACCCATCCCCCATGCCCCCACGCGCCTGTATGAAAAGGGCCTTAGATTTGTGTGTGGTATTAAGGCAACACCGGAATACCCAATTTGAGTGGAGCCCCATTGTCAGGGACACATGCTCACTGCATGTTCCCTATTGCCATCAACAGGGAAAACACAGTGAACACAGGCCCGTGCCCATTGTGCTAGATGCTGCATAAATATAGAAAAAGCTCAGTCCCTTTCAGAGGGTAATTTACTAATTTCAGATGTAACGAGACCATGGTCAACCACAGTGAAACCCCTGTGGTGGCCGTTTGTCTCGTAATGTCTAAAGGATTCCCGCCAGATGTTCACCACGGTGATTACCTGGCGAGAATCTAAATAACCATGATTCCGGAGGTGAGGCCGGCCTCACCTCCGGAATCATGGTTAGATTGGCCATGATCCGGGACGGGGCTGGCAATGGCCACGATGAACGTCTGGCCGCCAGCCCCATCTGGGAATTCGGCCCCAACCACGGGACGGGATCAGGCGCAGCGGCCAAATTGGCCACTGTGCCCACCTGTTTCCTGGAGGGCAGGCGGGCGGGGGAGCGCGGGAGGTCGGGGCTGTACAGCCACACGTCGCGCCATGCCACCCCGCCCCCTCCCCGATCCCGGTGAGAATCAGGCCGGCACGTCTAAAAGGATGGATGGCCTGATACCTGACCGGGATGGGAAACAGATCCTGGTGCGTGATTCAGTGTGGAGGGCCTCCAGGCCCGTTACGTCTGAAATTACCCAAAGTCACAAAATAACAATAACAGCTGGCTGACAAAAGAACTAATTTTGAAATCCAATATGTCAGTGATATTTTGGAAATTTTAAAAATACAGAAACTGAATCTTTTTTTAAAAAAAAAAAAAAACATGTCAACACCAGACATTTAACATTTTCAGACGCAGTTTCCAAAATGTTATGCTGGGCTAATCTTTCTTTCTTTCTTTCTTTCTTTCTTTCTTTCATTCACGTTTTAAGTAAACATACTAACTATATAATAAGAATATCTCCTTCCAACATTTCCACTTTTTAAATTTTCTTTTTATTTTATACAAAATTTATATCCCGCCCCTCCTGCCCACAGTTTTCTATTTCTAGCTTTGACATTTTCCAATTTGAACATTTTCTAACAAAAACTTTAATGTCTGGGGAAAAAATCACTCTCTCATGAAAAATTGAAAGCAGTTCTAGTAATAATTAGATTCTCTGCCATTTGGGAAAAGAAATGGTTTCTTCCATTTACGTTTAGCAAGCTACCAAAGGACAATAGTCTCACCCTGAATTCATTTGCTTAAGTGAAAGCTGTTAATATTTGAAATTTTACATTGAAGTAAGTAGTCCAAAAGAATGCTCCCTACATCACATTTCCCCATATTTGAAGTGTATTGAGATATAATAGAGCTCTTCCAAAAAACATGACAACTCAGAGAATGAAAACAAGCCAGTATGATTGGGGACCCTGGTCCTACTCCCACTGAAGTCAATAACAAAGTTTCCATTGACCTCAGTGGTGTTGAATAAGTTCTTTAGTGGGGGAGGTTAATCACGGATGAGAAAGGTGAAGCCCACTTCTGCGTATCAGAGAGACCTAGTGGAACACACTGTTTTCTCAGAGCTATCAGTTACCTTGACCCTGGACATGGCTGATGAAATGGGTTGTGACTGCTAAAAATGCCAAGAGGAACCAGCTCTCTACTTTGTGTCGATGGACCTTCATCCTTATCATTTGGTACGGTTACTATCAGGCAGCCTGAAAACACACAGAACAGAAATAGTTAGAAATCCTGTAAACACAGGACAGTCACTTCAATAAAAACCAAGAGACTGCAGTGCTTAGCAATCAGGGCACAGGGCCAGCCTTAGAATTTGCAAAGCCCAGGGTAAAAATAAAATGTGGAACCCCTGCTAGCCCCTCCCCCTGCCCTGTGGTCCCCACCCCCTTGGTGGTGGGGGATTCAAGGAGCCCTAGAGGAGTCATGTTTTGGGCCCCACTGGAAGGGAGTAGGGCCCAGCATCCTGCCCTGGTGTAAGTGAGGACCACTGTGGGGACCCTAGAAGTAGGGAAAATCACAGGGTTCCGGGCGGTCATCCCACGTCACCCTGTGGTAAGGCAGACCCTGCCGCCGGGGCACATGTTTATTGATTGATTGATTGATTGATTGATTGATTGATTTGATTTATTTACTTTAAAATAATAAATTTCTGTTACTCAGCCTGAGGAACTGACAGAGGAATTTCCCCCCTCACTCTCCAATATTATTATAATGTTGACTATCAAAACAGGAACAAATGAAAGTGAAAAAATTCTTGGTAGTAACCTCGTAAGCAAGAGTCAGAGCTCTCAATCCTGCTCCACTCTGCTGTACATTCTGAAAGGATAGACACCTCGGCGCCCAACCTGCTGTACTGCATACCCCAGCTATGAGCCACAACCCACTTGGCTTCAACAGAACTCAACACAACTCTGGAGTAAAGGGTGTTTTACTTTTTACACAAAACATATCTTCCATGAGTAGGTAATTAAACCTATTAATTCAAGTTCATGTGTGAACGACTTTCCCGTGTTTTATGTGGAAAATTTCTGCATCTTAATCTGGGCTTTTAAAACCCCGACGTCAGTGGTTTGTTAATACACTTTCCAAACCTCACACCATAAAGACGCAAATTAACGTCAAAATGCCATTCGCATGATTGTGTGAGGTCACGTTTCCTCCAGTTACCATTTTGAAACCATACACAGGCAGCTGGACAAGAAGATGAGGTCGAGGGAGTGGCTGTCAGTATGAGTGGGAGAGTCGGTCCAGAGTCGGAGATCAAAGGAGGTGGTCAGAGAGAGAAAGCGGGAGATAGAGGGGATGGAAGGTGTGTCGACGTGAATGTTGAAATCACCAAGAATGAGAGCGGGGATGTCATCGGAGAGGAAGAAGGTGAGCCACGATTCAAAGTCTGGGAGGAAAGAGGAGAGGGAACCGGGTGGGCGGTAAATGACAGCAACATGAAGGTGTAAAGGGGAGTATAAGCACACAGAGTGGGCCTCAAAAGAAGGGAAGGAGAGGGAGGGAGGAGGGGAAAGGGTTTTGAATTGGCAGTGCTTGGCAAGGAGGAGACCCACGCCACCTCCCTGGCCCTCAGGGCGGGGTCGGTGAGAGAACGAAAGGCCCCCAGAGCATAGAGTGGCCGGAGTAACAGAGCTGGAGGGCGAGATCCAGGTTTCTGTAAGAGCAAGGAGTTGAAAGGGGCGAGAGAGGAAGAGATCATGGATGAGGGGGGCTTTAGTCACGGATGAGCGGCAGTTCCAGAGGGAGCAGGAGAAAGGCAATTGGCGTTGGGGAAGGCATGGGATGCGGATGAGATTGGGGAATGGGGAGCGGCCGGGTTTGCAGGGTTTGGGTCGTGCACTGGCCTCATACTGGCTCATACTCCACCTGCCCCCTTGACCCGATCCCCTCCCTGCCTCCTGGCCTCTGTTGCTCCCACTGTCGCTCCCCCACTTCTACATGTCATCAATCTCTCCCTTTCCACAGGCTCCTTCCCCTCTGCCTTCAAGCATGCAACTGTCTCCCCCATCCTCAAAAAGCCCACCCTGGACCCATCTGACCCCTCTAGTTACCGACCAGTCTCCCTCCTTCCCTTTGCCTCAAAGCTTCTGGAACGTGTCGTCTACTCCTGCTGCCTGGACCACCTCTCTGCCAACTCATCCCTGGACCCTCTCCAAGCTGGCTTCCGCCCCCTCCACTCTACTGAAACTGCCCTGGCCAAGATCACCAATGATCTCCTTGTCGCTAAATCTAAGCGCCACTACTCCATTCTTGTCCTCCTTGACCTCTCTGCTGCCTTTGACACTGTTGACCACTCGCTCCTCTTGGACTCGCTTTACTCTTTGGGCTTCCGCGGCTCTGTCCTTGACTGGTTCTCCTCCTACCTCTCTGACCGCTCCTTTAATGTCTCCCTCCCTGAGTCGACCTCCTCCTCCCTTCCCCTTTCAGTTGGGGTCCCCCAAGGTTCTGTCCTTGGCCCTCTCCTCTTCTCTATCTACAGCCTGTCCCTTGGCAAAATTATTGCCTCCCACGGATTCCAATACCATCTCTAGGCTGATGACACCCAACTCTGTCTCTCTACCCCCTCTCTCTCCTCGTCTATCCGCTCACGCCTCGTCGACTGCCTCTCTGATATCTCCGTCTGGATGTCTCGACGTCAACTTAAGCTCAACATGGCCAAGACCGAACTCCTCATTTTTCCTCCCTCCCCTTCCTCTTCCTCTAACCTGACCATCTGCATCAATGGGGTCATCATCCGTCCCATTCTCCAAGCCCGCAGCTTGGGCTTCATCTTTGACACGCACCTCTCTTTTAAACCTTACATTGACTCTGTGGCGAAATCCTGCCGATTCGCTCTCCACAACATTGCCTGCATCCGCCCCTTTCTCTCTATCTCCTCGGCCAAAATCCTTGTTCATGCCATGGTTATCTCTCGCCTCGACTACTGCAACCTCCTCCTTACTGGCCTCCCTCGCTCTCACCTGTCCCCCCTTATCGCAATCCAAAACTCCACCACCAAGGTCATTCACTCTGCCCGTCGCTTCGACCATGTGCAGCCTCTCCTCCTCTCCCTTCACTGGCTCCCCCTTCCTGAACGTATCCTGTTTAAACTCCTGGTTTTCACGTTCAAATCGCTCCACGACCAAGCTCCCCCTTACCTCTCGGACCTAATTTCCCTACACACTTCTGCATGTGCTCTCCGCTCTTCCTCTGTCCCCTCCCTCACTCTCCCACGTTTCCCCTGCTCGCCTAACTGCCTTCGACCCTTCTCCCTCGCTGCCCTCCATGCCTGGAACTCCCTCCCTGCTCACATCCGCCTTGCCTCCTCCCTCCGCTCCTTCAAATCCCTCCTCAAGACCCACCTTGCTGCCTTTCCCAATGCCTGCTAGTCTTTCCCCGTACACTTACTGTCGGCCCTCCTCTGCAGACTGCTGCTACCAACCTCTTTGTAACCAAGCCAAGCATACGCACCTGAGACTTCGCATCCGCTTGAATGTTTGTTTGTCTTCTCCCCTCTCTCCCACTGTCCCCTCTCCCTGTCTCCCTCCCCCCTTTGTCTTTTAGATTGTAAGCCACCGGCAGGGACCACATCTAATTCTATGTTCTGTACAGCACCAGGTCACACGACTGGCGCTATATAAATGTTTATAATAATAATAATTAATAATTAATAACTCTGCTCTGCTCATGACGTTCATGCTTTGTCCAATACAAAGAGACCATTCGCAGCGAGGATGGGGTAAATGCAGTTGAACAGGTACAATATGACCTTTTTTCATGTGTGATTATGGGCAGTTGTGTAAGCAACACTTGCAGGAATGTTACTGCATCCTTGTGATCATGGCAGTTTACTGTAACCCACAAAATTCATGTTTGTGTAAAAAACGCCATAAGTGAATTGTAGATACAGCTTCGGCCCAAGCAAGCCAGCATCTCAGGGATTTCTCTTCTCCCTTCTTCCCCTCCCTGCATAAAGCCACCAACACAGATGCTCCTGCTCCCTCTTTTATCATGTTGGTGTCAGGATTTGGCACTCACAGGTCTAGAACCCAGGCCCTCTAGGAAAAGAAGCCACTACCTTGGCTACTTGGGAAGTTCCAAGCAGTGGCGCATGAGAGCCACTGAAGACCCAACATCCCTTAGTAGCTACCTGGCTAGGGTCCCAACTGGCTATCTTGACCCTTCCCTGGAGACTCTATATATACTTCCTGGCTCAGTCTCAAGCTTCTTCATTCATGAACATCCAAACAGAGGCTCAGCCTGCTGGTATCTAGGACTACCTTGCCCTGTCCCCTTGCCCTCTGGCCACAAACACATGCTATGGACCTGGTCCGGCTCTTGGCCCTCCTCCTGGATTTAATACCTGGCAAGTACTGATCTCCCGGGCTATAGATCCTGGCTTCATACTCTGACCTGCCTATCTGGACATGGTGCTCAGTAACATGGGCACCCAGGGATTTGCCCTGGTCAGACTCCAGCATCAGCCTCTCTCAGCACCACTGCCTTGAGGTTGGGAACCTGACGTTTGGTTTCTCCTGGTTTACTGAGTTTTTCTCCAGAGACTCCTTTTTGCTACTAAGATTTTTAACCACCTAGTCAATGGCTGCCCCACTACAAAAAAAAGTTAAAGCTTAACAAATAGGTTTTGAATTCTCAGACCCAATCTGAATAGTTATTTCTTTTTAACTTTAACAATTCCAGTTTGAGTTCTACTCCAGTTCACGTCTGATTACTTCGGGTGCCATCCTGTCCTCACTGAAGTCAATGGCTTGCTCAGCTCCCATTGTTTTTAATGGGCAAGGATGGCACCCTTTTCTTTCAGTTATTTCAACTTCACCGATGTAGTTCCATTTTTGCATAGATGGGCTTTTATATTGGTTCATATCAAACCCTGAATCTATCAGTGTTTGTTGCCTTTTGAAAGGTAGCCAGAAATAATTTTTAGAAAAAAAGCATTTGGATCCTTCTTTGCTCTGCCTGCACATCTGGCGGCCCCGCCTTTAGACGGATCAGCCCGCCTGGGAGGGAAGTGGGCTGGTGCAAGCAGCAGCAAAGGTGCTATCTGTCAAAAGGCACCCAATATTACAGAACTGGCTTCTGTAAATATACCATATTATATGTTTACATTGAATGTACAAGCCGCCCCGCGCTGCCTGAGGCAGGCAGGGTAGTAACTGTGGCAAACAAACAAAGTCACCCCGAGTGACCTCCTTGGTTACTGAAACCACTGATGAGGCGTTCATGTAGATCTTAATTGTGCAAATCTACCTTCTCTGGGAACGTAATTAGAAAAATATTAATCATCTAGGTAAGAAGCACTCTCCCCACACCCACAGGGAGATCCACTCCAGTGTGATATGCATTCTGCGTGCAGTGAGGCTGCACCTATTATAGCTAGCTACACCACTGCTGTAGTTGCTGGCTTCAACATAAGCCTTTGACCCTGTTTAATGTCTGTGTTGACTCTTAGGACACAATCCCCCATCTTTTAAAGTCAATGGTTCTGCTTCCATCAGATAAGAACATAAGAAATGCCACGCTGGGTGAGATCAATGGTCCATCCACCAGCCCGGCATCCTGTCCCCAGCAGTAGCCATCTTCGGTTGCTTCAGGGAAGAACATAATGCAGTGGTCCATGTCATGGTATTTATTCCCACATCCTGACAGTGATAGGCTACATCTCCCAATCAATTTGACTAATAGCCATTTACGGATCTATCCTCTAAGAACGTACCCAATTCTTTTTAAAACCCAGTTACATTATTGGCCTTCTCCCGTGTAACGTGCTCCTGGCAACCCACTCATGACAGAAGGTGGGCCACAGCTCATGCATTAACCCAGTGAGGGGAGTGGGGACTACTAATAGTCAACATAAAAAATGGAGCAAGGGCTACTGCTACATGCTCAGATGTTTAGAGAGAGGAGATCGAAAAGTCTTTCCAACGTCCTGGCTTCAATTATTTCAAGCAACGTGGATATTCATGTCTTGCCATGCAGCTCCTTCCTCTCTATCCTTTCTGCTTCCTATCTCCTCCTTCTAAAACCTCTTCATGATCCAGCCACAAAATAGCCATCTTCCTGGTTCATTGTACTGAGACTAGCCTCTCTTAAGGCTTGTCCTCAGGGGAAATGTACCCAATAATTGTAATTCTGGTTTGAAGTGTTCAAAGGCAGCTTACTTTGATTTCTCTCCAGTGCACAGAGTTGGGACTTATCCCTAGCTCCAAGCCAGTTTTGATACTCTGGAATTAATTTGTAATTTCCTTTGATTTAAATCCAATTATTTATTTAAAATGTCATGTACATACTCCTGTTCTTAAAATGATGTAACAGGCAAGGTGCTGGAGAAGGCAGCATTAGTTGGAATTAACTCCTTTGTGCAAACAGGATCTAGCACTCTGCTGAAATGAGTCATGCTTTTTGTATTCACAAAACCAATTTGACTCCTCATTTCCTCTAATGAATACCTGAATTTGGATTCACACCTTTGAAGAACTTTGATTAAGTTACACTTGGGTTTGCGTTTGATTACTTTATTTGGACTTTGTTTAGTGTAACTTCAATTAGATTTAATTTTTTTTAATTGCCTTTTGGTCAGGGGTGGGGAACGTTTTTTTGTCTGAGGACAGCACTGGTGAGGGCCATGCACAAGAAAAGATGGTGCTGGGACATCTAGTGCTCCTGGCAATCCGCTATTTAGCAGTGCCCTTGCTGTCTTCCATACAAGCTCCAGTCCCAACCTCTTCCCAGCTGGAGAGAGGCTGTGCACTAGTAAGAAGTAATAAAGAACTCTGCACCTACTGCTTCAGTGCCCTGAGCCCGTGGCAATGGGCCACAGCAGCAGCAGCCATGAGAAGCCACAGAGGGGCCACATCTAAAGGGGAATGGAACCACATTTCCCCACCCCTGGCTTAGATCAACAACCAAAACAATTTCTTTTTTTGTTTTTTCACCTCAAATTACCAAGTTTAGAATTAACTGAACCTACCCGCAAACTTTGCAAGCACGCAGAGAAATTCAAAGTTGAATCTGTGCTTTTAAATTGGCAAAATTTGTCAAATTTGACCGTTTATGAATATTTACACCAACTCTTATCTTAAAGTTCCTCACTTTCAAACTCTCCAGTTCCACTCACATTTTCCATCTTATCTCCTACCCCTCACACTCTAGTTCCCTTCTGTTTGCCAATGTTTCATGCTTAACCATTCTCTTTATCTCCCACCCACTCCTTTGTACCTTGCTCCATGATGATGCCCTTGGGAATACCATTTTTGTGCCATCAAAAGTAATCCACCCACTTTTTCAGATTCCAGGACACACTTCTGCCCTGTATCAGTCTTAAACCATCATTCTGCTACTTTTCAGCACTCCCTTCCCTCCACGTAGGAGATACTCTCTCTGGCCTACCTAGCATTTTTGGACCTGTTATAACATGAGCTGATGGTCAATGAAGTTTTAACTAATACAACTTTAATGCTAGTCTAGAAAATCCAGAGACATCTGCCCTGGGACACACTGAGGTGAGCCATGACCAAGAAAAAGAAAAAAGAAAGTTTTATAGAGCATCTAAATTAATTCAAGTGACAATTAACTTGAGTTACGCTCAAAACAACGGGTGTGCAATCCTCCTTCGTTAAGAACATTAAAAGAGCCATACTGGGTCAGTAGATTATGGGTGACCTGTAGTTGCCTTAGATCCAAGTTCTGCTTATGGTCAGTGCCCCAGGAAGAATACAGAGGATGTGACTTCAGTGGATCAAAGCAGTTTGCAGCTTTGTTAACCATCCAAGCATCCCTCTGACACCGCAAACAGAAGCCTGGCTTAAAACTGAAAGGTAGTAGCCTCAAGACCATTGGGCAGGCCCATGACCACAACCCACATTTGTGACTACATTACAAGGTGAACGCCTTGTCTGGGTGCAGAGCCCTGAAGAGTGGCCCAATCTTTGACCCATAGGCATGCTAGAGCCACCCCAGCTGTGGAGTCCTGAGAGGCCCTGTGCAACATCCATGATCTCTTAGGAAGATTCCATCTGGGGGCTCCATCCTACAGAGGGCCTTCTCCCAGCATACATCTACCCAGGGCCAACGTGGGTTTAAATCTCCCTGGGCCAGCAACCCACTGGATGGCTTACAACTCAAAGCCCCACACAGGTCAAGACCAGCTTGTGCTGTTGCATGCCCAACTGGCCCAGGTGATAAGGGTGATCTTGCTGGTGGACTGGAGCACAGCTATGGTGTGGAATGGGAGGCATTTGTCTATGCTCCTCCCTTTAGTACGGTGCTCCTTCCCATGGACGGCTTCAATCACCCGCTGTTTGGGGATCCTGCCATTGCGCCTTAAGTCGACAGGCACTCAGACCTTTGCTGTGACAGGCCCCTCAGTGTGGAACTCACTCTCCCCCAGATGTCTGTCTCAGTTCCTCCCTTCTCACCTTTACAAAGTACCTGAAGCCTTATTTATTCTCCAGGTGCTTTTTAGGATTCACTTTTGGTTCCCCTCAATGTTCCTCCCTCTTTTCCTTCCCCTTTTAAATGTTTTTAAATGGATTTTATATTGCTACATTTGATGTTTGTGAAGCACTCAGAGCACCATTTGGCGGGGGATTATAAAAATAATTTTTTAATTAATTCTCCAGGCCAGAGGTTCCCTACCTCCAATGTAAATAATGGATTAATACAGGGTTGGGCAAACTCTGGCTGCTTTTAGAAAAACAGGTCATGGTTGCGCAATCCGCTTGTGTGACTTTTGAATATCCTGCGGACCGGGATCAGACGAGACGTTTTGCGCGTTAAAGTCGGTTGCGCGTTCTTCACGATCACGCGATATCGGGGTATTTAGTTTGCAGTTTTTTTTAAAATGCATGGTCGGCTTTAACGCGCAAAACATCTCATCTAATGCTGACCCACGGGATTTTCAAAAGTCAGGCAAGCGGATCGTACGATTGCAACCCGCTCGTCTAAAAGTGGCCTGTGACTCAGAACATAAGAACATGCCAAACTGGGGCCATTTTCACACCTTCACACACACACCCCCACACCCACATATTCTGGCTGAGGGAGGGAATGCGCAGCCAGGATATGCGCGGGCATTGGCCATTCTGAAAGCGCCGCCATCGCCCGGCATGGCTTTGCCGGCAGACACATGCAGGGATGCACAGCTGGATTTCCTGCTCTGCATCTCTGCGTGTGTCCGCTGGCAAAGCCACGGGAGGGGGTGTGTGGCGGCTTTCAGAACAGTGGCACCCTGCACATTTCCTGGCTACACATTCCCTCCGCAGCCAGAATATGTGTGGGGGTGGGAGGTCTAAAAATGGCTTGAGTCAGACCTATGGTCCATTGAGCCCAACATCCTGTCTCAAACAGTGGCCAACTACAGTAGCTCGAGAGAAATACAAGTACAGGTCATGGAGGTGTGACCCATCTCCTGCTAGTCATCCACTCCCAACTACCAGTAGCCTTGAAGCCCCAACCAGTATGCATTTATGGCTCTATCCTCTAAGAATTGTTCTAGTTTCTGTTTGAAGCCAGTTATGGTGCTGGCTTTCACTGCTTCCTCTGGCAACAAGTTCCACAACTGTATTGCCCGCTGCCCTGCCCTCCACCCCACTCCTACCAAAAGGCTCAGGGAAGACGACATCTGACTGGGCTGCAGATGACAGTAAACGCTCTGCCTAACGGTGAATAGGATTGAGAACTGAAGTGAGCACTGTGTGTAACAAAAAGTTTGTTACAGGGACAAATATATTAACAAACAAGACCCCCTGAAACACCACCACCCCCATTGGAAGCTACCATGGCTGCAGTCATTCTGCAGATGCACCACTCTGACTGCTGAAGGATCTGTACCATCATTGTCAACGGAAAAACGGGAGAGGAGTTTAGGTTACTGATGCTGGTGGTCAGGGCAATGACCTTTTTGCCCCATGTTCTTTGGGTCCAGAGCTCCAAGGATTCTTAATTTACTTCTGAGCAAGTGTTTGCAGGATCATGTCATTATCTACAGGCCATAAGGGATGGGGGAGAGGGCATGTGCAGTCTGGCCCCATGATCTGGATGGGGCCCCTGGCACTCCCTTTGCACAGTCAATTCTGCAAGTCTCTTGCCTCCAGTTCTGGTATCTCGCTGGCAGGGGTTGGAGCTGGCACAGCTTGGGGCAGGGACCAATGGTAGCAGCAGCACCCTCTCTGGCTACAGCAGTGCCATCACCAACACTGGGTGGTACCAGGACCAGAGCAGGGTTGGCATTCAGTCTTGGGGGTGGAGGCAAAAGCTCTGGGCTGAATACCCCCCTTCCCCCCCCCGCCACACACACACACAAACCCTGTATTAATCCAACAACTCTGCATAAGTTTCAGATTGTTCTGCATTTTTTTTTGTGGGGGGGGGAGGGCTCTGTGCATTTCCTTTCCAGCACTGGGCATGGTCTATGCGCTTCTGTCAGGGGCGGGGAAGCTTTTCCTTCCTGCAGGCCACTTTGTGAAAAAGTACTTCCTTTTGTTTGTTTTAAATCTGCTACCATTAACTTCAGAGAGTGTCCCCTTGTTCTCTTATTGTGAGAAAGGGCAAACAACAGTTCCTTATCTACTTTTTCCACACGACTCATGATTTTATAAAACTTCTATCATATCCCCCTAAATCACTTCTTCTCCAAGCTAAACAGTCCTAACCTGTCAAGGCTCTCATATGGAAGTCGATCCATCCTTTTTATCATTCTTGTTGCCCTTCTCTGAACTTTTTCCAATTCTTTTATATCTTTCCTGAGATGGGGCAACCAGAACTGCATACAGTACTCAAAGATTTATACAACAGCATTATGCTATTTTCCCTTTTATCTTCTATTCCTTTGCAATAATGCCTAGCATTCAGTTTGCCTTTTTGACTGCTGCTACACACTGAGCCAATGTCTTCAAGGAACTACCCACAATGACTCCAGGATCCTTCTCCTGAGTGGTTACACCCAGATCAGAACCAAGCATCATGTATGTAAAGTGAGGATTATTTTTCCCTATGTGCATCACCTTGCACTTATCAACACTGAATTTCATTTGCCATTTTATTGCCCGTTCACCTAGTCGCACAAGATGCCTCTGTGGTTCCTCACAGTCTGCCTGTGTCTTAACTATCTTGAATAACTTGGTGTCATCTGCAAACTGAGCCACCTCACACTCTTTACCCCTTTTTACAGATCGTTAATGAATATGTTAAACAGCACTGATCCCAGTACTGACCCCTGAGGCACCCCACCTCTCTCCAACTTGAAAAATGACCATTGATTCCTACCCTTTGTTTCCTGTCTTTTAACCAGCTACCAATCCATGACAAGACTCTTCCCTCTTAACCCATGACTCTTTAGTTTGTTCAGGACTGACATGTCTCTGACTCCCCAGCACTTGCAGCCAGTTCTTGTGACTTACAAAGGCTGTGTCCCCCGCCCACAGTGCCTGTGAGTGGGGGAGCTGTCTGCTGGCATGGGTGGCCGCCCCAGTTCATATGGGGCAGGGGAGACATGGGCACCTGTTGCCACATGCTTTTTTGGCTTGCCCCACACGGTGCACTCTGGATTTTTCGGCACTGCCCTGTGAGTGGCCATGAGTGGGTGCCTGCTCCATCTTCAGACGGGTAGTCAGATGAGTGGCTCCTGGCTGGCCATGCACGATAGCATCTCATTTAAAAACACCCCCTGTCATCCTGTGTCTTATTTTATCAGACCCAAGCCTTAGCAGCCGAGTTGCAGCCTCTCACCAAAATCTTAGCAGCCAGGAATGCAGAGAACTTGTTCTGCCAACCAATAACAAAGCAGGAAAGGTTTGTGCCCACATTTGCGTGCACGTCTTGTGACTCTCAGCCATCTGAAGATTTTGGTTCTTGACTTTTGGGACTGGGAACTTTGCCCACTTCTGAGCTAATACTATAGCAGCACCAGGTCCTAGTTACAAAGGGTTTAGTGGGCAAAGGGGTCCAGCTGAAATAGGTGACTGTTTCTACATGAACATTTCCCTGGAAACACCTCTAATACAGGGATTAAGTGTTCGTGTGGACAGATCTCCAGGGATTCATAAATCCAAATTCTGCCCCCGCCCCCCCCTCCAATGATAAAACCTTATTTTCTAGGTTTTATTTAGTCCAGACTAATAGAATACCAGCTTCATGCTCATGCAGATGCTAAAGGGCCCCCACTTTCAGTCCTTTAGTTCAGTCTATGGCCCTCTGCCATACAACAATTGCAGGTAGAGTTTACCTCCCTCTACCCAATGTCTCTATGGTATTCTGCAGTCTCTTGTGGCAAAATGTCACAGGTAGAGATTTACAACAGATTAGGCTATGACAAAATGCTACCCATGCTGCTTCCAAATCCACTCTGACCCTGCAATGGAGGGAATCCATCACACCCATCCGCCCCAGGAACCCATGCCAGCAAGTGACATAGGTACAGCAAGGACATCAGGAGGAGGGGCTCACAGCTGCCCACACAGCAACCAGGCGAAGCACCCAGGACCAGGGGAAACTGCCCCTTTCTTTAGGCTCTCTCACCAAACCCTCAGATCGACCAGGGGCAGGGAAGGGGGGGCAGCTGGCAATGGAGGGGGCAGACATTGTCCACTATCTCCAAGGACATGGACATCCCCACCAATCCATTATATTCCCGGAAATCAGAGCAGAAGAAGGTGCTGAAATTCAACTGTGCTGTCTGCATGGCAAAATCCAGTTCCCTTTGGAGCTGCCATTTTTGTCTCCGCTCTCTACACAAATACAGGATCCTCTTTGGAAATGTTTGTCCTGGACAATTAATGGCAAGACCGATGCTTAGCAGAGGCATTCTCCTCTCAATCAAAGTTCCTCAAGGTGCTGAAGTTCAATTTTGCTGTACCATGGGATTAATGCAGTCCTCCTTGTGACTCTTATACTGATATGTGCCTAGACCACTGCCTGAAATGGGGGGGGGGGAGGGGGGCATGAACCCCCCTTCCTTTTTTGACTGCCCCCTTAGCTGCTGCCTTTAGAAGGCTACAAGGAGGTCATGATTTCATCGAGTCTCCCACCCCCACCTTTCCCTTTATAATTCGAGCCCAGGTCTACACTGCCATTCTGGAATAGTGCTTTATTCCAGAAAATTAATGATGGTGTAAACAGTTATCCCAGATTGATAATCCCGGGATGTCATGCCGGAATTGTGTTTGTGTAAAAGCAGCCCTGTTAGCTGAGTTGAATCCATTCTGAGAGCAGAAGAGTAGGAGGGGTTCATTACAGTTGTCTGGATTTCCCATTGCTTCTGTTAGAAAACAATGGCCCATTTCACACGAGATTCCCCCCCTCCCAACGTGTGGGAATGGGTCGGGGGTGCCCTTGTGACCGCTCGGGCGGGCGGGCGGGAGTGCAGACGCACTCCCGTGCTCCACCCATCCCCCACACACTGAGCCATCGGCCCTTTTCACACAGACACTGAGAAAATAGGTGTTACATTTTATTATACATGTTTCCAGGCTTCAGGTGTGCTCTATGGGTGCCCTGCAACATGTATAATAAAATGTAACACCCTTTTTATGAGTGTTAGAGTGTCTGTGTGAAAAGGGCCATGGGTCAAAAGCAATGGGTGGAGATGGGTGTGCATCCATGTAACGGCGGCCCATGCATGGGGCATGGTGTGTGGGGGGGCCCAGGCAACTCCGTCTGCATCAGGAGGAGACACAGGCCCCAGCAGAGATTCCTTGCAAAACCCCAGCCAAGAACAGGGCGCTGCTGGCAATGCTGTCTCCTCTGCTGCTGCCAGCCCAGCCCAGCCCAGCCCAGGGATCTCCAGTGCCGACAAGACCGGGCTGCGGAGTCTCAGCGGAAGAGTTGCACTCTCCCCTCTGCTCTGGGGTCTGACTGCAGTGCAACTACCTGTAGTGACTAGGGCCATTCAGAGGGGTGGGTGCGTCTGAAACCCCTGATGACATTCCGCACAGCTGCTGCCCGGCAGGAGCTCCCTCTTAGATCGGCCCCCCTCAGCCGGGCAGCAGCTGTGGGACTATCATCAGGGGTTTCACGGTTGTTAAAAGTTTACCACAATTCAAGGGGGCAGAGGCGGGAAACGCCGACAGCCGGTCTTTGATTAGTTACAATACCTCCCGCTTCCCCCAATCTTATCTGAATGGATCCCTACGGGCCCGGGTCTCCAGGATGAAACCCTCGGAGAACGCTTGGGGTTTCTTGGGGAGGGGGAGATAAGGGCGTGTAAATCCCACATGCTCTGATCTCCTCTAACCTCCCCCCCATCAAAAACCAAACAGAGAAAGCCCTCAATTACAGGCGAGCATCAATGAGGAGGCACGGACGGGATCACAAGCCCAGGCAGCACAATCCCTTCAGCGAACCAAGGCGCAGAGAATGAGGGACAGGACGGCGAGCCGCTGCCGCCTGTCCTGATGCTCCACTCCAGTCACCGCCACCTTGCTCCCTGCGCTGGCAAGAGATGCACTCAGCGCATCCTCCCGGGGATATGGATAAACCAGGTTAGTTGCACCCCTTGTCTCTCCCTCTGTTCCCCCTTCCCTGTCTCCCCTCCCCCTGTCTTCTTTAGATTTATATCGCTGGTGCTATATAAATGCTTATAGTAAATAATAATAATAATAATTAATAAGTATTCCCACCCACCCCACTTTCTATGTGTGACTCTCACTCCCCCCCACACCCCTTAATCCTCAGCAAAAACCCTAGCTTGGAAATCCCCTTCCTCAAATTATTCCCCCCCCAAACCCCCAGCTTTCTCTTTGTTGCTGAGCAAGTGGAGGTGGAAGACAGCCTCATCATGCAGGTAACCGCTGCTGATCCCCTCCCCCTCTCTGCTGTCCCAGCTGCAAGCAAATTAAGATCCTTAAAATAAAATAAAAATCAAACCGACCTTTGCAGTCATGAGGGGGTTACTACTTTCCTGGTGAGGCGCTGGAGCTGCCTGGCAGAAATCAGCGTTTGCTAAGAAGCACACACTCCCTGTCTCTTGAATGTGGGTGTTAAACTCTGCTTCCAAGAGACTCTTGCCTCCCTCCAGCTTCTCTTTCCTTCCCAGCGCTGGATCTGATAAGGAGAAGAAAGGGGAGAGAAAGGAAGGCAGCCAATTAAAGAGTAGAAGGTGGAAGGAAGGGGGGAAGAGAGAGGCACGGACAGGCTGACATCCAACCGATTCCCCTCCCTCCTCCCTTAGCCTGCTCCTGCTATGGATTTTAAGGAATGGATCTATGGATCAGTGCAGCTCAGGTGTATAGTAGTAATAGGGAGTGGGGGACTGAGCTGAGGGCAATCCCAGCCGTCTAACTGAACAGCAATGGGCAAAGATGATAAGTCCAGGCTAGCTGTGGCTGGGGCTCCTATATTTCTGCAGCTCTCTTTGTATTAACTTTGTGATGCCTCTTCCTTGTGCTTTGCTGCCTTTCGTTTTGCCTTTCCTTCCCACACAGTTGCTTCTCCTATTCGGAATCCCAAGTGTGATAAACATGTCTATCTGATTACTGGTTTCCCCTCATTATATTTTGATGTTTGAAATCCTAATACATTTATCCCGACAGCATTCCACGCATACCTTAGAGATTCATCTAAGCCTAACTCTGCTCATCTTCTGGAAGTAATGTAAGACTTTTTGCTTGGCCAGGCGTTTGGCAAGCAGGGATAGGGTTGGGTGAGCTGGGGTGGGGAGAAGGTTAAGTGTGTGTGTGCGCACGCGGGCTTGTGTTACATGCTGTAAGCTGCCCTGATGTTATGGGGAAGGGACAGTGGGGTATACATTTGAATAAATAAATAAAATACCTCTTTTGCAGTGCTCAGTCTTCAGTTCTGACTTTTTATTTATCTGAGGAAGGACCCTGTACGGTCCCAAAGTTTGCATACCCTCACAAACAGAAGCTCATCAAATAAAATGTATCTACTGAACTACTTTGTCTCCATCTTCAACACTCCTTGGCATGGATCGGAATAATTTGCATATTGTCAATTCACCGTGAAATTTTGCCTGCTATGACACCCACTTAGAATCTGGTTTGGAGAGAGACAAAAGCCTGGATTCGTATTGCAACTGTAAAAGTGGGGGGAGGTGGAATCATGTGAAATTTTCACAGTTTATCTGCCATGAGCAAGGACCCGTGTTCATCCCACTGGCAGCAAAGGGAAAAAAGAGAATGAACATAGATCCCTCGTCATGAGGTGTAGGCTGTGTTCTTGATCCACAGAATCCCGGGCAGTTTTCACACAATCTCCCCAGGTGGAGAAGTCAACACAGAGTGCAACCCATGCTAGCTCCCCTTATGTACTCACAGGCAGGGGCTGAGAGGGTTGTGCTCTGTGAAAGGGGGTTTGCTTACCTGTACTTTAAGCTGACAGATGCTGCACCATGTCAGTTCCCCAACAGGCATGTTTGTGTGTGAATACTCCCAATGTGCATCTCTAAGAGTTCCTCTGCACACTACCTTTCTCCCTCGCAAACTCAACACTTGTTTGTCATGTCTAATCTGTGCTTATCTCATCTTTTCATAATGCATTCAAACAGCTGCGGTTTCGCCTGCATTTCTGTGGTTCCTCCCCCATCCTCTCTTCCTCTGGTATTTCCCATAAGTAGTGCCACCATTCCTCCCCTTTCAAAAGAGAATGCTTATGAAAAATACATGTTGCAGGGCTGCACTGGAACCAATGTAGCCCTGCACCATGTATTTTCATAACTGTCCTCTTTTATAGAGGAGGTATGGTAACCCTACTCATAAGACAATGGGCATGGGGAAAATGTCCTCCTGATATGCCTGTAACCAATGCTCTCAGGGTAACATGGACCAGGACGGAGGAGGGCATTTCTGCTCTGGACACCAGAGTTGGCCTTGGACATAAGCAACCAGAATCTATGCTGCGATCCTGCACTTTCAGAGGCCCTGCGCCTCTCAGGAGCAGTGACACCACGTGTCTCTCACTGTGCCTCAGGAATGGCACTGCCACGACCCCCATAGCAGGTGCCCCATGTCTGCTGCTCATCTAGTGATCCCAGACCCAACATCCTGGGCCCTAACAAGTCAGAGGAAGCCAGTGTCACACCTCTCTGATTGCTCAGAGAAAGGAAATGCCGAACGGTTGCCAAAGTAGATGTAAAAAGCTAATAAGGCAGGAGGCCAAAAAGGAATTTGAGGAGCAACTTGCTAAAGATGCTAAAACTAATAATAAAACCTTTTTCAAGTACATCAGAAGCAGGAAGCCTGCTAGAGAGTCAGTTGGGCCGTTAGATGACAAGGGGGTGAAAGGGGTGCTTAGGGAAGAAAAGGACATTGGCACTGCAGAGAAGCTGAATGAGTTCTTTGCTTTGGTCTTCACTGCAGAGGATGTTGGGGAGATACCCACGTCTGAACCTTACTTTGTAAGTGATGAATTGGAAGAGCTGTCACAAATCAATGTGACTCTGGAAGAGATCCTAGAGCAAATTGACAAACTAAATACTAACAAATCACCAGGACCAGGTGGCATGGCCGGCCTTACCGTGGGGCGTGACCGGGGGGGTAAGGGGAGGCTGGCACTGGCAGGCTGGCAGCAGCAGCCAGTGGCACACTAGTGGCAGAATAGAAGCAAAGCGGCACCGGCGGCCCCCCCGTCGCGACACCCAAGTCCCAAACCTTTTTAAATTAAAAAAACTCCAGGCCCTGCCCTGGCCCCACCCCCTACCTACCTCCTCAGCCTCTCTCTGACCTGGTGGGTGTGGTCTCAGGGTCCATGTGACCCTACCTGGCCCTGCCTCCTTGCTCTCCCTCCTGGAAGTTGCATAAAAGCAACTTCCAGGAGGGAGAGGACCCGTGGCGTGCAGAGCAGGCGGTGAGAGAGGTGGACGTGTGGGGAGCAGCTCATCTTACCTGCAGTGCAGCAGAGGCTCAGACTCGGAGTGACTCAGCGGCGACGACAGGCAGTGGAGCAGAGTGGTGGGCTGGCAGCAATTGGTGGAGGAGTGAGCAGCGGCGGTAGCAGCAGCGCGAGCGAAGGAGCAAGTGGCAGCGGTGGAGGGAGCAGCGGCGATGAAGGCGATCTTGGACTCTGGCAAGGAGGACCCAGGGCCAGGGAGAGCGGCAGAGGCAGTGCGGCGGTGGAGGAGGAGGAGCAGCAGGCAGCAGAGAAGCGGTCTGGGACAGGACGGGACCCCCGGGGACCGAGGCGGTGGAACGGACTGTGGAGAGGCGAGCTGCAGAGTGGGACCTGGAGCAGCGGCGGCAGAGAGAAGCAGCAGGTGGTGGGGCGGCAGCGGTCAGGGAGACCAGAGCAGGAAGGGACCCCAGATAAGTTTACTATTTTAGGGTCCTGGGGAGGGGGGGGCGGTGAGGCCTGGGCTGGGCTGTGTAGGGCTGACCGGCGAGTCCTAGCCTCGTGGGGGGGGCTCGCTGTGGGAGTCGGGGGGCCTCCCGGCCTGGTCTCGTCAGGGGGCCAGCTCGGGCCTAGCGGCAGCGGGGAACATTGGGCGAACAGGCGAGGCTGACCCTAGTTCCGTGTGTGAGGCGGGTGCGAGGCACCTAGCAGTGGGACGGGGTGGTGGTGGTGAGGCTTAGCCTCCTGGTGAGGTCGGCGTAGTGGGGCCTGGTGGTGGGGCGGGGGCCTCGGAGGCTCGTGGTGAGGCCTAGCAGCCGGGGGGGACCGCAGGACCTGGTGGTGGAGCGGCCGGGAGGGGAGGGCCTCACACTGAGGCCTAGCCTCACGGTGAGGCCTAGCGACTGGGGGGCGGGCACAGGGCCTGGTGGTGGAGTGGCCGGGCAGGGATTTGGGTCGCTGGCCTCGTGGTGTGGGGCCTTTGGGGTATTTGAGCCACTGGCCTCGTGGTGTGGGGCCTGGCCCCTGGGCCCGGTGCATTTGCAGGGACCACGTCCATCTCATTATTCTGTAAAGTGCCAGGTACACAGCTTGCGCTATACAAGTGCTTATAATAATAATAATAATAATAAATTTGTGGGGGGGGCCTGGCCCCTGGGTCCGGCGCATTTGTGTGTGGGGCCTGGCCCCTGGGCCTGGTGCATTTGTGTGTGGGGCGTGGACAAGGGCCTGTGGGGCCCTGCATTTTGTCTTCGCCCAGGCCCCCGCAATTTGTAAGACCGGCCCTGCCAGATGGTATTCACCCCAGAGTTCTGAAGGAACTCAAATATGAAATTGCAGGCCTAATGTTTTGTAACCTATTGCTAAAATCTGCCACTGTACCGGAGGACTGCATGGTGGCAAATGTAACCCCAAAAAAGGGATCCAGAGCTGATCCTTGAAACTAAGGACCAATAAGCCTGATGTCTGTGCCGGGCAAAATGGTGGAAACTATCATTAAGGACAGAATCGCTGGGCATGTTGATAAAAACATGGCTTAATTGGGAAGAGTCAACATGGATTTAGCAAAGGTAAGTCATGCCTCACTAATCTGATGGAATTCTTTGAGGGTGTAAATAAGCATGTGGACAAGGGAGACCCAGTAGATATGGTATACCTGGATTTCCAGAAAGCATTTTATAAGGTCCCACATAAAAGACTCTTGAGAAAATTAAAAAGTCATGTGATAGGAGGTAGTGTTTTACTATGGATCGGTAACTGGTTAAAAGCTAGGATAGGAACCAAAGAATAGAACTGAATGGTCAGTTTTCACACTGGAGAGATGTAAAAAGATCCTCAGGGATCTGTTTTAGGACCGGTGCTGTTTAATGTATTCATTAATGATCTGGGAAAAGGCATTAAGAGTGAGGTGATCAAATCTGCAGATGACACCACATTATTCAAGGTAGTTAAAACATGAGCAGACTGTGAAGAACTGCAACAGGATCTTATGAGACTGGGTATCTGGGCATCTAAATGGCAGATGAGATTTAATGTGGACAAGTGCAAAGTGATGCACATAGGGAAAAATAACCCAAACTATGAGTACACAAGGCTGGGTACTAAGCTAGGAGTTATCACTCAGGAAAAGGATCTAGGAGTGATGGTGGACAATACACTGAAATCCTCAGCCCAACGTGCCGCAGCAGTCAAAAAAGCAAACAGAATATTAGGCGTTATTTGCAAAGGGATAGAGAATAAAACTGAGGATGTCATAATGCCTTTATATAAATCAGTGGTGTGACCGCACCTGGAATATTGTGTGCAGTTCTGGTCGCCCCATCTCAAAAAAGACATAGCGGAACTAGAGAACGTACAGAGAAGGGCAATGAGAATGATAAAGGGAATGGAACGACTTCCATACACAGAGAGGCTTGACAAGCTGGGTCTCTTCAGCTTACAAAAGAGAAGACTGAGAGGGGACATGATAGAGGTTTATAAAATCCTGAGAGGTGTGGAACGAGTAGATAGGGAACTATCTACCCTCTCAAATAGTACTAGAACTAGGGGACACTCCATGAAACTAGCTGCTGGCAGATTTAAAACAAGTAAAAGGAAGTATTTTTACACCCAACGCATAATTAACTTATGGAATTTGTTGCCAGAGGACATTGTCAAGGCCAGTAGTATAGCTTGGTTTTAAAAAGGACTGGATAAGTTCTTGGAGGGTAGGTCCATTAATGGCTATTAACCAAGTAGCTTACAGGATGAACTTCTTACTGTCGGGAGCTGGGAGGGAACAACGAGGAATGGATTGCCCGTTGTGACTGTTGGTTCTTCTCCCATGCAATTGAGATTGGCCACTGTTGGAGGACAGGATGCTGGGCTTGATGGACCATTGGTCTGACTCAGTATGGCACTTATGTTCTTATGTAAATGATGGATGCAGGACAGAGCTCTCTGTGTTAATAAAACCACACGACACGGTTTCTACTTGACAGAGTCAGAGTCTTGCAAGCAAACCCACTGCAACAGGTAGCATGGAACACCACAGCATCATCAAGGAAGCAGGAAGGATTTCACATGATGCTCAGAATGTGGGTTGGTTGTAGCTGCCACTCTAGGGAGAGTGTTGTATGAATGAACTTAACAGCCCAGTTATAGCGCCTGGCACTTTAGCTCAAGCTGCAAACATTCACAGTTGTAGCTCTGGAGTTTTGTAATTAAACCTCCTCTATATACTGGTGTAATATCCTGAGGGGGGGCAGGGGGAGCAATTCCTCCTCTCCCCAAATTTTGGACCCCTGTAGAAGCCACCCTAGGAAATCCTCATTGCCAGAAGTGGGGGAATTCTTCCAGCCTGATCCTAGTCTGCTCTAGCAGCAAGGATTTCTCCACACACATCAGCAGAGGGGTGGTGGTGGTGGGGGGGTGGTGGTTGTATCTGTCCCTGGCACCAGTATGGGACTGTTCCCTTTCCCCACCCTCTGCAGTGACAGGAGACTGGGTGGGTGGGATGTGGCCACTAGAGGTAGAGCTTGGCGTTTCCATTTCCAGGGAGGAACAGAGTATTCTCCTCACCCATTGGGTTCCTTGTTAGACCCCTACTTGTGTGGGAACCAAGATGGCAGACACCACACTCACTTGCCATAGCTATACGTTCAGAATAATCAGTATTTAATCTTTGTCTGTATTGCAATTGTACATAGATAGCCACATCAGGATTTGGGGCTTCACTGTGTACACAATTAGTTTGATGATGGACGGTGCCCTCCAAATAGTATTGCCAACTCTCTGGGTTTGGCCTGGAGACTGTGGAAGGCTTTTAAAACTGGAGTCCCCAGGCCAAGTAGGGTTGCCACCTATGCAATTTGTTTAATGAGGACTTATGAAAAATACATGTTGCAGGACCTGCATTGACGCCTAATGCAGTTGGGATTTCCGTCATGCAGCCTCGGGTGCCAATGCAAGCCCTGCAACATGTATTTTTCTGTAAACCTTTGCATAGGTGGCCAACCCTAAGGCCAAGCCAAACCCAGAGACTTCGCAACTCTGCCCCAAAGTGCTTTCTATTGTAAGTCCCAGTCCTGTAAAGACGTGAGTGCGTAAGCATGATCCTCCAAGCAAGCAGAACTAGCACTTAGCATGGGCATGAGTCCCACTCACTTCAAAGGGGTTGACACTCGTTCTATTGGCCCAGAGGTAAAGGTCTAAATATATGACAAAAGAAAACAGGCGTGGAAGCGTACTAACAGTGTGAGAAATGTATTTCAAGTAATCATTCTAAATTACATTCATTTGCACAACCTGCTGTGCCTGAACGCTGGACCCCTAATCCTGAAAACATTGGATCTTGGAGACATTAGCTACTTTCTCAATGGAGAGTAGATTCCCTGAATGCATGTGGTTACTGTTGCTCCCAGGGGAGTTTGCATCACATGGGGGTTGGGGACAAACCTCCATCCACTAAAGTCAATCGCCTGAGCTCCCTTTGATGGTGGGTGACTGCACCCACAGATTTGAGGATGCTTCTTTGGGTGTTTTCATGCAGACAGCACCGCTGCCCCACCTACCTACAAGGCTACTTATTTGAAATTAACTGGTAGCAGATTTCAAACAAATAAATCCTTAATTTCACGCCATGAAATAATTTCACTCCATGAAATTAACTGGTAGCAGATTTCAAACAAATAAATCCTTAATTTCACTCCACGAAATAATTTCACTCCATGAAATTAACTGGTAGCCGATTTGAAACCAATAATTTATATGATTTATTTATATAAAATTTTGATATCCTGCCCCTTCCTGCCTTGGCAGCTCAGGTCAGTGAACATAAAATATGTACTCTATAATATAAAAAATGAAATACATATATGAAAAGATAAACAATCATCTTAATATCGGCCAGTAAAAATCCCCCCAAGCCCATCCCCAGCCCTCCCACTACCCGTCTCCGCCACTGAAAGCCTGGTGGAACATTGATGCTTGAAGGAGGGGAGATCCCGGACCTGATGAAACTCCACCGAGAGGGAGTTCTACAAACGGGG
>QEPC01005142.1:804984-819807 GCA_003113815.1 Sphenodon punctatus
CCTCCAAAAGGACACTCCCGGCCTAGCGCAGAGGCCGCTCCAGAACTCGGGGGGTGAGGCGGTCCCGTAGGTAGGTGGGACCCAGCCCAAATAGGGCTTTATAGGTTAGCACCAACACTTTGAATCAGGCCCGGGAGGCTACAGGCAGCAGCCAGTGCAGTAAACGGAGCACCGGTGTTATGTGCTCTCAGCAGCCTCTCCTCATAAGGAGGCGGGCCGCCCCATTCTGCACCAGCTGCAGCCTCTGAACTGTCGCCATGGGCAGCCCCATGTACAGCGCGTTACAGTAATCAAGCCTCGAGGTGATGAAGGTACGGATGATGGTGGCAAGGTCGCAGTCCAAGATATATGTCTGTAATCGACATACCAGATGTAATTTAGAAAATGCACTCCTCGCTACAGCTGCCACCTGGATATCCATGCGGAGCTGCAAATCGAGGAGCACACCCAGACTGCGAACCTGAGAAACCAAGGCAGGATGCACCCCATCAATGATGGGAGCCTCCACTCCTCAGCCCTCCCCACCAGCATCATCTCTGTCTTAACTTCCGGCGCATCGCCCTCATCCATTCCCCCACAGCTGTCAGAGACAGAGTAAGCAACGAGACTGCAGGGCTTGAGTCTGCTGAAAACAAGAGGTAGCATATTGCTGACGACTTACTCCGAACCCTCTCATGACCTCGCCCAAAGGTTGCATATAGTCGTTGAACATGAGAGGGGACAGGATAGCACCCTGTGGGACCCCACATGTGAGATCCTGAGGAGATTATGTACAGTCACCCAAGACCACTCAGGGTATAGGGTGATGTAGACCTCAGTGAGAGCGGGGGGTACGGGGGGAGGGGGTATCCCCCGCTAGCCTGGCGCTATACCCTGGAGGGGGAGCCAGGGGGGAGGGAGCTGGGTAGAGTTTCACTATAGAGGTTGTGACAGGCCGGGGAGTTATGGTCTGTGGGGGAGGCTGGTAAGAGAATAAAAGAAAGTATATTTTTCACTCAGCGCACAATTAACTTGTGGAACTTACTGCCAGAGAAAGTGGTCACGGCCAGTAGTGTAGCTAGTTTTAAAAAGGGATTGGATAAGTTCTTGGAGGATAGGTCCATTAATGGCCATTAGCCAAGTAGGTTTTGGGAACGTAACCTCTTGCTGTTGGGGGTTGGAACAACAGGGAATGGTTTGCCCATTGTGACCTGTTGGGTACTTCTCTCAGGAGAAAGAGATTGACCACTGTCGGGGACAGGATGCTGGGTTTGATGGACCATTGGTCTGACCCAGTATGGTGCTACCTATGTTGAGTCTGCTGTTTTCAGGCCCTGCAGTCTCGTTGCTTACTCTGTGTCTGACAGCTGTGGGGGAATGGATGAGGGCGATGCGCCGGAAGTTAAGACAGAGATGATGCTGGTGGGGAGGGCTGAGGAGTGGAGGCTCCCATCATTGATGGGCTGCATCCTGCCTTGGTTTCTCAGGTTCGCAGTCTGGGTGTGCTCCTCGATTTGCAGCTCCGCATGGATGTCCAGGTGGCAGCTGTAGCGAGGAGTGCATTTTCTAAATTACATCTGGTATGTCGATGACGGACATATATCTTGAAAGGTGGCCCGCTAGATGTACAGGTGGAGCAGAGGCTGGGCAGGCTGTCCGTGTTCGGGGGCAGTCCTGCCAGCGGTGCTTCGGACTATCCAGGAGCACCGCCAGCAGAGCGGACAGCCCAAATCCAGAGCACTGGCCGGAGGCAGAGCTGCCGTCTGTCTGTTCGGCGGATGGCTGCAGCATCCCCACTCTCAGCTGGGGGTGGCCCCGGGCAATACCATGGAGTTGCGGGTGGCAGACCAGAGCGTCGGACGATCTGCCCACAACTCTGTGGTGTGGGGGATGGGGCGCCGTGCGGACTGTGGGCCACCAGGCAGACATGGGTGCACTCCCAGAGCAGGTCCAGGCATGAGCACCCCTGCATCCCTGTGAAAACACCCTTTGAATCAGCATCATTTATTTGTTGTTACATCTGTCCTACAATGTAGTAAAAAAGAAGGGAAAAGCTATCAGCCGTAGAAGGGCTGGAAGGATATCTAAAATTAATGAGAACAAAGTCTGTAGTTTTGGTTTGTTCTTTTATTCTTCCTTTTTAACATTCTAAACATTTGTATGAAATGTGATTTTAAAAGATGTTAACTTTTTAAAAAGCACTCTATGCCCTAATTTTTGGGAAGTCAGTTTGAACTTGTCGAGTAAGTTATCACACCAAGGTCAGTGGAAACACTTACACGTGTAGTCCCATGGGATGACGTATGCAGAGTTTCAGCATGGGGGCCCAAAAACGAGGACGCGTATCACAATTTGGCTTTTACGGGTATTTTAAAAAGCTGCCTGGAATAAAGCAAAAAAATTATTCCAAACAAATCCTAAAGATTTTAGGTCTCAATCCTGCAAACGGTTATGCAATTAAGTGACCTTATGCCTGGGAGGAGTCCCACTGAACCCAGATTTCACAGACCATGTTAAATGAACTGTTTTCAAAGCTACTCCTTACAAAAAAAAAACCCAAACATATTTCATAATATTCTACTGAAATGGAAGAAACAGAGAAGAGACATCTGGAGATAGGATCCTCTTTTTTGCTCTTCTGTCCATTATAGTAGAGTCTTTGGTTTCTGCCACATCGTAGGTTATGGGCAAATAGACTTGGGGAGTTGGGGTGGAAATAAGAAAGGAGACACCTGAATTATCTGACCTGAACGCCCTTTAGAGTGAGAATAATCTAGTGTCCTGGCAAAGTAATTGCCTCAGAGTCACACTGAACAGTAACATTAACCCCTCATTTATTTGTGAAGCCAAAGAAAACAAGTGTCCAGAAAAGGGGGAGGAGGGGGGCAGATCTAGTTATGCATCTACAAAGCTGTGGTAAATGCAGTGAGAGAAATCAGCCAGGATCATGCTTGGTTGCTGGTTCATGCTTTGTACTTAATTAAGTCATTTGAAACCACTTGAAGGAGCAGTCTGTGAAGTGGGAGAAAGACGACTCTGCCTGTCTTTGGTTTTCAGTTAATTACATAGCATTCAAAGTGCATGAGCGCCACCATGTGGCTGCATCAAGCCAGCGTCCTGTAGCAAGCGGCGGAGCTACAGAATCGTGCCAGTGGCTAAGGGTATTTATAAACAAGACAATAGTCCGCACTAGGAGGGTGTTCAGCCCGTGTTTGTTGCCCATTTATTAGGTGGCTATGAGAGGCACACTTCCATGTGCCATGCAGCCTCCACTCACAGCAGTCCTGGGGCATCGCGGGCTCACCGTGTGGGCCAATCTGGGCCAGTGTTCGCCCAAGCATCCACCCCTGTCTATTAGGGTGTACGCAGCCTCCCTGCAGGCAAAACACCTAGGAGCACACTCGCCACTCTCACTCGCCCTGGTAGGGATGGGACTCTCAGTATTGATGAGAACCAATTGCTTGAATCAGTATTGCTTGATGTAACCAAGCCAAGCATGTGCACTTGGGACCTCGCATCTTTGTGAATGTTGCACTCCTTGTCTCTCCCTCTGTTCCCTTTCCTTTATAACCCCCACCCGCTCCCCGTCTCTAAGATTGTAAGCCACTGTCAGTCGCCGCCCAGGCCACAAGAAACCCCTTACCAGGTCCAGCGGCATCACGCCGCCTCCAGCACAGGCGCCCCCAGCCGAAGGCGCCCGGGGTGAAAGCGGCGGGGAAAAAGGCTCTGGAAGGGCGGGAGCCGCTGACGAGCCCCGCTCCCCGTTGCGGCGCTCCGCGCGCCTTCAGACACGCACAGGGGGCGGAGCCACCACTACAAAGGCCGGCACTACAAAGGTAGCAGTGCCGGTAAACAGAGCGACAGCCCCTGGAGAGACTGGCCCCCCTTAAGCTAAGTCTTGACTTGACTTGACTGTTTTGTTGTAATAATTGCCGTGTGTGTTCCCCATCCTTGTTCCCTTCCTGTGTATCAAGTAGAGAGTGTGTTCTCCCATCCTGAGTTGTTTGTGTGTACGTGTATTCCTCTGCCCCTTGCCCCAGGTCATTTGAGAGAAGTGAGTGAGAGCCTGCGGGCTCGCGCGGTTGGGCCTTTCCCCCTTCCCTGGGACCATCCCTTCCCTGCCTCTTGAGAGTGTGTAAGCCCCGTGAACCCTAATGGTGGACCTTGGGACCCCTTCCCCTGTGGACCTGGCACTTTCCTCACAAACCTTCCTTGCCAAATCCCTGACGAGTGCAAGTGGTGAAGCTGAACCCCCTTCCTTGTTCCCCAGCTCTGTGCCCTATGATGATAGGGGTCAAGGTTCAGAGTGCGTAAGCACACGAACAGACCCAAACACTATCCTGACGGGCCTCCTTTCCTCGCAGTACACTAACAGAGCTCCCTCGTGTGCGAACGGTGTGAGTGGGTGGCGCTTCTCCCCTTCCTACCCCCTCCCACCTGACAGCCCTAGGGCTAGGATCAAGTCTATTCAATTAATTTGTAAAGCGCCAGGTACATTGCTGGCGCTATAAAAATGCTTGCTAATAATAATAATAATGAATAATAACCTAGATTAGCCGATAATGACTATATCGGATTAATCCGATTTCTTAGTTCTTTCTCAGTTCTTGGTGGTATCGGATCTTTTACATTGTTTTTTTTAGGGATGGGCGAACGCTGTTCAGAAGTTCGGAGTTCGGACCCAACTCAACCAGTTCGGTCGACTGAACCGAATTTCCGAACTGAATTTCCAAACTCGGCTCTGTTCGCCCATTCCTAAAAGATAATATTCCATTTAGTTCAATGGGGTTTGAATTTCCGAACTTTGTTCGCAAGTTCGGAGTTCGGACCGAACTCGAATAGTTCAGTCGACTGAACCGAACTTCCGAACTGAATTTCCGAACCGAACCGAATTTCCAAACTCGGTTCTATTCACCCATCCCTAGTTTTTTTTATCGGATTTTTAACGTTGTGGTTTTTCCCACTGAAGTCAATGGGTGAAACAGTAATGTTAAAAATCCGATACCGAGAGAACCAAGAACTGGTAGAAAAACTGATAGAGAACCGAGAAAACTGAGAACCGAGAATTGGCCAATAGTCCCACCCCTACTCCCTGGGGCTTCTACTGTTTAGTTTCACTTTGGCGCACACAAAAACATTTCTCCAAAAGGCGGGGGTGTGGGAAGGACAACAACCAAACAATAAACCAGGAAGCAAACAGTGGAGGAGCTCCCTGGACGCAGAATTCCCCGCGGCTGTCAGTCATGAAGGAGTGGGAGTGGTGTAGACCCAGGCCTGAGTTTTTGAGTCTTTTCTGTATATTGGGATTGCTTTTGTATTGGGTTTGCCACGCGAAACCCCCTGAGTGGGGCCTGCCCAAACCGAACACGGGACTCCTGCCGATTATCGTTCATTTATTTTCAACCTAAGAAACATTTCAGCTGTTCTTTTACAGCTGTTTTTTTTTTTAAGCCAACTGTACCCTGCAATCATCTTTAAAAATCCATTCCACAAAGTATTTTAGATGCAGTCCTCAAGTCACTTACTCCAGAGTTGTCCCACCGAAATCAATAGGACGACACTGTAGTAAGTGACGTGAGGACTCCGGCCCTATTGTTTTAAAGGGAAACAATAGGAAAGCCCTTATGAATCTGTGTCTCATGACATATAGCTTCCATGCCATGTAATTCCATGGATTTCAATTATCTCTATACCAGTTTGTTTTACAGGCTTAAGTTACACCAAGCTAATGTAAAATTGTAAGCCCCTCTGGGTAGGGTTGTCACGTGCGGTGGTTTTTTACCTGACACCATAGGCCAAAATGGAAGTGTCGGGTAAAAAACAACCAAACATGGCAACCAAAGGTCCGCCCACACTGGCTCCCCGGGTCCGGAGCTTGGGAATCCTATTGGACCCCAGCCTTCAGCTGGATTGCCAGTAGAGGCGGTAGTGAACGGAACCTTTCGCCAGCTACATCTTGTGCAGTGGCTCCGGCCGTAACCTGGCCATCCTCCTCCATGCACTCATCACCTTGAAGCTGGATTACTGCAACACGCTCTATGTGGGCCTGCCCCTGGTGATGGTTCGCAAGCTGCAACTAGTGCAGAATGTGGCGGCCCATCTTCTGACCGGGCCGGGCCGTAGGGAACACATAACACCAGTGCTCTGAGCTCTGCACTGGTTGCCTATAGCATTCCGAGCCTGCTTCAAGGTGCTGGTCTTAACCTTCAAAGTCCTATACGACTTGGGCCTCTCCTATCTGAGAGATCGCCTCACTCCTCGGGTCCTGAGGCGATCCTTGTGGTCTACCAGGGGGGCCTTCTTGGAGGTCCCCCAGGTTAGCCGGGGGGCCACAATGGAGAGGGCGTTCTCAGTGGTCGCACCGTGGCTGTAGAACTCCCTCCCGGAGGAAGCTTGACTGGCCCCGAGTCTGCTGGCCTTCCGTCGTGCCTGTGAGACCTGGTTGTTCATCCAGACCTTTTGGGAAGGGAGTGGGTAGGGGCTGTCTCTTATACACATCTAGATGTGTATAAGAGACAGGGCCCCGAGTCTGCTGGCCTTCCGTCGTGCCTGTGAGACCTGGTTGTTCATCCAGACCTTTTGGGAAGGGAGTGGGTAGGGGTGGGGGAGATGGGTAGTGGGTGGGGGGTTGGGTTGGGTTGGGTTAGGGAGGGTTTGAGTATGGGTTATTTTAATCTGGGGGGGTTTAGGTTGTTTTAATTGTATTTTAGTTATGTGTTTTAAAATGTTGTTAGCCGCCCTAAGATACTTGTAGCAGGAGGGGGCAGCATATACATTTTAATAATAAATAATAATAATAAAAAACCTTGCCTGTGGGTAGGGACCTATTCCTAATCAGTGATTCTTCTGTACTAGGTATGTTCCTGGTGCTATATCAATCAATCAATGCTTTATTGCTTAGTCATAGACCATGGCAGTTACATACAACATAAAACAACACAACAGATACAACCATCTCCTAATATCCAGTGAATAAGGTTAAAGGCTAATAACCAAAGGGGGCAAATCCCATACAACAGATTCTACACCAAAAGCCTATAAGGGGAAAACAGCAATACTACTATTGATAGCGGATAGTTATCCAGCATCAGTACAGGGGACATATAATCATCTTAACAGAATAGTTCCCAACACAGCCCCCACATATTCCTGGCATAGATCAGCCATACTCTTCTAAAACCCCAAGCTCTCAGCACTTCGATCTCTAAGGTAGTTCAGTTATTGATAAATCACCTAAAATCCCAATAAATCCATCGGGAAATTCAAAAATAAAACCTCCCACTAATTTCCCACACGTCCTATAAGGATCTGGAGGGACAAACATTAACAATAAGGTGCACTATAATAATAGCTAAAAAGCCCAAGACTCGCAATAGCCTAACAAGAAATGGAAAATAATAAGATTCCTTGAATCCTAGGGGAATATTCTAATTCACAGAGCAACCCAGTCCCTCACACGGGTGCCGGACAGTTCAAATAAACACTAAAAGGATGAGCCAGGTAACCCTCAAATACAATTTAATTCCCACCCAAGTTCCTAAAATTACAAAACTTGGGTCACAATAATAACCTACCCACGACTACCTGGGGGGCCCACCTGCCTGCTTACTAATAGAACATTCATAATAGAATCCGGGAGCCGGCACCAGCACCTCCGGGCGGGTCCAGCCCCCGCCAGCTCTCAGGTCTCAGCCGAGGTACAAATACCCCTGGCTGCTGACACCACCCCAAAGAACCAACAGATTGAGCTATTCCTGCATTGCAAGCTAACCTAAGGTAAGACAGCCAATCGAGAAAAATAGGGGCTACCTGTTTCCGCCTCACTACTGGGAACTTCATTGGATCCTCAGTTCCCACAAACTCACACGCCATCGATCGCGGGGCCCAACCCTTCCTCGAGGGGGGCTGATAACAGACCCTCCTCTATAGCCCCCACCAAAAGCCCATCTCCGGCAAAATTCCATAGCCATTTATTAATAGGCTCTGATCTTCCTTTGGCAGTCTGGCTGCCAGCCCCCACCCCTGCCCCGGCAGCCAAACCTCCAATACCATTAGTACCCACGTGCTGAGCTCCTCCCCGAGCTCTCAATAAAGGAGGAGAAGGGGGATGAATAAACAAATCTCTGAACACCTCCCCCACATGTATGCCCCAGGTAGCCAATAGACGGGCTTGGTCAAAAACCCTAAAGGCAAAAAGGGGGCAATAAAAGTGAACAACTAATCTATGCATACACCCATAAGAGGGCAAAACCTGCACTGAATCGATTACCCCAAATGGAACCCAACCTAAAATGGTTTCCAAATGATAAGCTACTGCATATTTGGTATTCCAGGAAGGAAGATGGCCATTAGGTAACGGATAGATCCTAAAAGCCACCGCCCCCAAAATAGGAACTGGTTTGGACCTACGAGAACCCACAGTCCCTCCAGATTGAACGTGGGGCATGACTCCTCACCATCCAACACATCCTCGGGGCCACCTTGCTGGAGAGGGGCTACCGAGGACACCAGCTTGGGGTGTGTGTGTGTGTCAGAGCTTAAGATACCAGATCCAGTAAGGGTTTCCCCAGGCCCTACCCACTCCCTATTAGTCAGAAGTTGCAAAACTGAGGACAGCAAACCTTGCTGCCCCTGAACCAGAGTAACTAAATCACTGATTTTACTCAGTAATAGATTAACTAACTCCCCCATCATTGAACAAGACTTCTCTATTTGGTCGAGACGACGGCAATCCACTGACTGCGTTGGGCTAGATGTAACAGATGGATCAGAGCTGTGGGTAAATAAAGGGTCCAAACAACACAACTCTGGGTCGCAGTGACCAGCCTTCGAATGCACCACATCAAAGTTTGGTGAAACATTAGGCCCCCGGGTCATAGCCAATTGGGTGGGGAGAGCCAGCATGCCCTCTTTTGGAGCCAGGTTGTGGGAACGAAGTGAATAGTACCTTTCCAGATGCTGTTGTGATTCTTGAGGCAGATCCACCGTAAGAGTTTCAGCTTGGCGGGCAGCTCTCTTAGTAGCTCTTCTCCCCCCACATATTTGGTACTAACCACCAAGTTCCCAAATTCCCCTATACCCCTAATCCACATTCAAAAAGCCCACCCTTACTGCCTAGCAACCCCATCCAGAATTAAATACACCTACGGGATCCAAGAGGACCTCTAACCCCCAATGGCCCTGAAGGGCCCTAAAGGGCCGCGGCCCTTCAGCTCGCGGCTGCCGGCTCGCAGCCTGTGGCACAGCCGCAGGTGGAGTCCTTAAGTGGCCCCAACCCAGCTTCCGGTGGCAAGCGTGGGGGAGGGCAGGTGGGAGGGGAGGCCCCGATAGCAGATCCCCCACTCATAGTTCTTCTTTTTCCCCCCGCAGGTGTGCAGGTGCCTCCCGGAGCAGCAGCAAGGACCCAAAGCTGGCCCGGCGGGAACAGCGACTGGATGGTGAGTAGCGCTCCTGGTGCTATATAAATACTTAATAACAATAATAATACAAGGCAGGTCAGCTAATGTACCTTAATGGGAAAACCTTACCTGGGCCACTAGTAGGCACTGGGCATTTTCACATGACAGTCTCCACCCACTACCAATTCACTATACATGTTACAGGGCACCACAGGGCAACCCTGAAGCCCTGCAACATGTAGAGTGGGTGGAGAGTGTCTTGTGTGAAAATGCCTACTTTCAGGTTTTTTTAAATGAAATGATGTTACACTTTTTTTCAGGATTTTTCTTTGTTTTTGCTGTACTCCTCGTAGTCTGGCCATAGGGTAGCAGAAGTTGGGAGCTTCTATTCTCATCCCGCGCCTGCTCAGTCAGGATGCCCCCTCACTCTCCCCCTCCCCCCCCATGCTGCAACCGCACTGCCTCACCTGTGCTGCCCGCAGCCTCGAGGAGGAGCTGTCTGTCGCCACCTGGAGAAGCCCCCATTCCACCCACAAATGCACTCGATGGTGGTGCCGAGCACAGAAGAAGAGACTCTGCTTCAGTGCTGGGTGCCGCCATTGTCTCCCTCCCTGCCTCAGACGACAGCCCGCATGTGCACTAGAGTGGGTTGAGGGGGGGACGGCGGCAGCCTGAGTTGCCTAGGAGCGCTAAAATTCTAAGTCTGGCCCTGGAGCCTCCTTACTCAGTGGGACTACTCTAGGGCAGGGGAGTAACCAGGATACAGTCCTACTGCCCCCTCTGCCTTGGACATGCCCCCAGCTCCTCTTCAGAACAACACCCCCTACCTCTTCCCACACCTCTCCAGGCTGGGGCTCTGTTTGCTTCCCAGAGTGGAGGCGTGCCATCGGGGAACGGACAGTATAGGATACATTAGCAGGAGACAGCCGTGGACAGTGACGTCTCTTGCATGCACCTCACACTAGCCTCCCCCCCGCCCAATGAGCACCATTGCCTCTGAGCAGCAAATAAAGCCTGGAGGAGTGCAGGGCTGAATGAAGAAAGAAGGGGAGGGACAGTGAATATGTGCTGCTCACCATTGCTGGGGGCCATGGTGGTTAAGGGGGCAGAGGAACCCCAGTTACACCCCTGCTCCTCTGGGGGTAAGGAGACTCAGGTTTGTAGCCTTGGTTCCATTTTATCGTGCTTCATTCAGCTTGATCTGGTGAACGGCTGGGAAACTCTTCTGCTGCCAGCAAGCCTCTGATTTCAGTTTCACTGACCCTCTGTACTCATTTTAGACTTTTTGTTTGTTTGCTTTTGCTTTTTGAATCTAAATATTAAGACTAAGCTTTTTTGAGAGAGAGAGAGAGAGAGAGCACCTCCTTAAGTTGTATAGTTGGGGAAGAAAAATATACACACACAAAATGGCTGCTGTTCTCTCTCTCACACACACACACAATCCTAGAATGTCAGAGCTGGAAATAGGGTTCCCAGCACACATTTTTAAGGAACACTTATGAAAAATACATGTTGCACGGCCTGCATTGGCACCTTAGGTCAATAAGGTCAATAACTGACCTTATTGACCAATCAAAAGATCAATCAATTTTATTGTTTGGCCGTTGGCCGTAACAAATTCAATACAAAATTAAATATTGAACATTGAACAACATATCAGCATAACATCATTTAAAATAAAACTGTAAATATAACTGTCAACAGTTACAGACTCTAAAAATACGAAACAACACTTAAAATGTGCCTTGCCCTTCCCGAGGCTTATGGTAGCGACACTTGACCCCTGCAACTAATAAAGTAATTTGAACACAGGAGCGTTAAAAGTAATAACTAAATTGACTCAGTTTTAGCCCGTTGTCTCTGGACACTTAGGGCATATGCCAGATTGGCTGCATTACGAATCCTTTCGCAATCTGTATTTGCTAATATGTAGGCCAATCCTGAGATCTGACCCCAATACGTTTTCTCTGGGCACAGTGGAATTAGGAATGTCTGCCTAACTTCTGATGTGAGAGGACAATCAAATAAATAGTGGATTCATCCTTCTTGCTTCTGGTAGCCACATGGCCAAAAATGTAATTCAAAAGGAATATGATTGTATCTACCTACAGAGGTAGATACAATCTACCTACAGAGAAGAAGGCAACTGAAAGTGCAACAGAGTAAGGGATTTACGTAACTTAAAGTTAGTCACCTCAATTAGATATTAGGGATATGCGAACAGAACGAAGTTCAGATGTTCAGACGTTCGGATTAAAAACCTAGTTCAGGTTCAGGAGTTCGGATCCCCCTGAACGTTCAGAAAGTTTGGTCCCACCTGGAGGCTTGGGGTGCTCCAGAGACCCCCAGGGGTGCCCGTGGTGGCATGGCAGGCCGTCAGAGACCCAGAAGCAGCAGCAGAGTCTGGGAAGGCTTGGCGCTTGGCACCCTGAGTTGCCCGGACAAGCAGGCTCAGCACTTGTCCCCTGGGGGTGCCCGTGGCGGCCGCTTGAAACCCAGCAGCAGCAGCAGAGGGCAGGAAGGATTGGGGCTTGGTGGATGGCACCCATAGTTGGCTGGGCATTGCAGGCTGCCAGGCATCGGTGGGTCTCAGATGGTCAGCCATGCCCTGACAGGAATCGGGCGGGCACCCCTGGGGGCCACGTGCCAAGCCTAAGTTCTTCTGAAGGAGAGGAAGCATTTAAGAGTCCTCTTCTTTACCTTGCAAAGAGTCTGGATATGCAACAACAACTGGACCTGTGTACCCCAAGCCTAGTTCCCATACAGGTTATTTCTCCTTTGAGCTCCCAGAATGGTAGCCCTCTGGTTTAGAACTGGGAAAGCTGAAATGCAGAGAGGTCAAAGGACTTCCAAACCAGGAATTAGAACTGGGGACTTTTGACTCCTGTCCTCTCCTACAAATGAGCAATGCTGCTGCCCACCCAAAGGCTTCTGAAAGCAGATGTTCTGCTGGGCTGCCTGTCTCTGCCTGCAGGCCGTGACAACGTGCAAAAACCTGCTTTGGGCACTGGCAAGCACTACTGTAGCCCTGTCACTCCTGCCATGATGGTGACTAGAACAGGAGAAACCAGAATAGAGTGAGCAGAACTGGAGGCCTGCCAGCCTGCAGTGCCCGGCCAAGTAGGAGTTACAGCCACCTAGCTCTGGCCGGGCCTCTGTCGCTGCTCCACCAATGCCTGGCAGCCTGCAATGCCCAGCCAAGTAGTGCCTGCCGGTGCCCCAAAGTGGGCTTGTGCATGTTGTCATGGCCTGTAGGCAGAGACTCAGTGGCGGCGGGAGCAGGAGAGGCCAGGAAGGCTTGGGGCTTGCAGCAGAGGCCTGACCAGAGCTTGGTGGCTGGCACCCCTGCTTGGCCAGGCATTGCAGGCAGCATCGGTGGTGCAGTGGCAGAGGCCTGGCCTGGGCTTGATGGCTGGCACCCCTACTTGGCTGGGCATTGCAGGCTGGCAGGACTCCAGTTCTGCTCGCTCTATGCTAAGTTCTCCATTTCTAGTCGCCATCACAGAAGACGGTGGCTGGGTGGCCACGAGAATCACCACTGGGCAAGGCTACTTGACAAATTTGCAGAAGAGTTGGTTGAGATCTGGTGAGTAGGATGCCAGCCTGCAATGCCTGACCCTGTACGGGTACCAGCCACCACCAAGCCCAGGTCGGGCCTCTGCCGTGGCTCCACCGATGCCTGGCAGCCTTCAATTACTATTTATTTAGAAGGGTACTATCCTCAAGGGGAAGTGGTCTTAATAACAGAGCAGGTAAAAGAAGTTGTGTCACAAAATATTTAGCATGAGGCCACTTCCGTGGGTGCTTTGGCATATGGGAAGTGGTCATGCACAGTGCTGGATAATACTGGTTCTGATCCTTCAGGATTATGTCCAGTTAAGATGGATCCTTTCCCTGCACCTCCTCTCTCTCCCTCAATATTGGGGATGGAGGAATTTGATCTCCCTCCAAACCAATTGGGTTTTGCAACTGCAGAGGAAGTGCAGGAATGATGGGCAGGTCCTGTAAGGAAGTCTTTTATCTCTATAGTTTCTCAGAACATTTTGGGTTGGAAAACCAAATTAATGGATAATGATTTTGGTTGTTTCATTAGATCCTTTGATATTATTTTGCTCCAAGAAACGTGGCATGTGGGGCAACTGGACTTGGACAGGTGTGGACGTTACCCCATCTGAAGTGAAGGGTAAGCCTATCGGGGGTTTGGGCTGTTTAATATCTTAAACAGACACACTGGCAGGCCTCCAGTTCTGTTCACTTTATGCTGGATTCTCCAGTTCTAGTCACCATCATGGCCAGGCATTGCAGGCTTCCAGGCATCAGCAGAGCAGCAGTAGGGGCCTGGCCAGGGCTTGGTGGCTGGAACCCCTACTTGACCGGGCATTTCAGGATGGCTGGCATTGGTGGAGCAGTAGCAGAGGCCCAACCAGGGCTCAGTGGCTGGCACCCCTACTTGGCCGGGTGTTGCAGACTGGCTGGCATTGGTGGAGCAGTGGCAGAGGCCCAGTCAGGGCTTGGTGGCTGGCACCACTACTTGGCCGGGCATTGCAGGCTGCCAGGCACTGGTGAAGCATTTGCAGACAATGAAGTGGAACGACAGCCCACCCTTCCTGGAACGTAGGCCCCAGAACCCTGGTGGTGAGTCCTGGGGCTGGAGTGGGTGGCACCCCAACTCAGCCAGGCATTGCAGGCTACCAGGCATTGGTGGAGCAGCAGCAGAGGTCTGACCAGGGTTTGGTGGCTGGCATCCCTATTTGACTGGGCAGGCTGGCTGGCATCGGTGGAGCAGCGGCAGAGGCCTGGCCAGGGCTTGGTGGCTGGTACCCCTGCTTGGCTGGGTGTGGCTGGCTGGAATCGATGGAGCATTTACAGACAATGAAGTGGAATGACAGCCCTCCCTGCCTGGAATGTAGGCCCCACCTACTGGTGCACTCTTTGAGCTATGCCCATCTACAAGAGTGAGGAGCAAATGGCTGACATGCAGTACCAGCAGCAGCAGCAGCAGACATTGAATTGCCAGGGCACAGAACCCATGGCACAGCAAAGGTGGCATCAGCAGAGGCAGGAGCAGCGGACATTGGATTTCTGGGTCACAGTATCCATGGCACAGCAGTGGCAGCCTCAGCAGCAGCAGAAATTACATTGCCAGGCCACAGTACCCATGGCACAGCAGCGGCCGCAGCAGCGGACATTGGATTGCCAGAGCACAGTAACTGCAGCTTGTACCCATCCTTGGCTGGGCATTGCAGGCTGCCAGGCATCAGCGGAGTGGTGGCAGAGGCCCGGCCAGGGCTTGGTGGCTGGCACTCCTATTTGGCCAGGCATTGTAGGCTGCCAGGCATCGGCAGAGCAGCGGCAGAGGCCCGGCCAGGGCATGGTGGCTGGCACCCCTACTCAGCCAGGTGTTTCAGGCTGCCAGGCATCGGTGGAGCAGCAGCAGAGGCCCGGC
>QEPC01005142.1:822244-859354 GCA_003113815.1 Sphenodon punctatus
AACTATGGAGGTAAATGTGTGGAAATGGGTGAAATAGGAGGAGGATGGCAATGGATTGGGAGGAACACAAACTGCTGGAAGAGGGAGACTTCTGAAAACGCCTGCTGACAGGATCAGTGGCTAGCTCAGAAGGAGTTGGAAGAGGGGAGGTAAATGACTTTTGTTACTTGCTGCACCCATTACCACAAGCCCCATTGGCTCTGTGCAGCCTAGCCCCATGCCAATCACAGACTGCAAAGCCAGTGGTCTGAGGAAAAGAGGGATGGTGATTGGGCAGGCTGGATGCTAGTCCAAGCCTCTCCACCCATAGCCCCAGGAAGTCTGCTCCTCAGCAGCCGGGATGTGCGAACGCGGTTCAGAAGTTCAGAGATCAGACCAAACTCGAATAGTTCGGTCGACTGAACTGAACTCGAATTCGACTGAACTGTTCGGTCTAATCCGAACCAGTTCAGAAGGCCAAAAAAACCCCGGTTTTGAATGTACGAACTCAGTTTGGAATGCGACCGAACTCAAATAGTTTAGTCGACCGAACCGAACTTTCGAACCGAACTCGATTTTTGAACCGAACTGAATTTCCAAACTCGGTTCTGTTTGCACATCTCTAAGCAGCCCCCACCCTTCTCCCTGGGCCTGCTAGCCATTTTTTTCCTGCCTGAACGTTTCCGAACTCATCCAAACGCGGCCGAACCTTTCGGGGCTTCAGGCATTCAGTTCGGGCGTCCGAACTGGCTGGGTTTGGGCCGAACTCAGAACGTCCGAACCGCGTTCGTACATCCCTATTAGATATTTTTCACAATGATGTTGTGTTTTATAAAGATGCATCAAGGGAAAAGGTACAGCCATGTTCTCTCTTACTCAATGACAGCAGCAGCACAGGGGATTAGAACCCACAATCTTTGGCTTCCTGAACAAAGAGCCTCACCACTAAACCACCAAGTCCTGCTCGACTGATCTTATTGAATGGGTAGTGGCCCGTCAGTCGTGGGCACATCTGGCCCACACTGATTTCCTCGATCCCATGCAATCTGACTTTCGTCCGGGTTATGGCACTTATGGCTTTGGTCGATGACGTCCTCATAGAACTGAACTGGGGTCATATGACCCTATTGGTCCTATTGGATTTATCTGCGGTCTTCAATACCATGAATCATGAGATGCTGGTGACTCGCCTGCGAGACCTGGCTGGGGTGGACGATACCGTCTTGGGGTGATTCCGTTCCTATCTGGCGGATAGATCACAGCGGGTGATACTAGGGGACTGTACATCGTCCCCTGGGGGTCTCCCGTGTGGGGTCCCACAGGTTTCCATTTTGTCTCCTCCCTTATTCAACATGTATATGAAGCCGCTGGGGGAGGTTGTGCGCAGCTGGGGAGTCCACTGTCATCAATATGCAGACAAGACCCAGCTGTATTTATCATTTTCAGTCGACCCAGGCCCTGCAGTCTCGTTGCTATCTCGGTGCCTGGCTGCGGTGAGGGATTGGATGAGGTCCAGCCAATTGAAGCTCAATTCTGACAAGCCAGAGGTGATGCTTGTGGGTGGGGTCGGGGATCTGGGAAAGGGGAACACCCTGGGGGTCCATCCTCCTTTGGTTCCATCTGTGCGGAGCCTAGGGGTGCTCCTGGATGTGCAGCTGTGCCTGGATTTGCAGGTGTCAGCTGTGGCCAGGTGCACCTTCCACCAATTACATCTGGTGAAGAGGCTCCGCCCATATTTCTCGGACTCTGATCTTGCCACGGTCATCCTTGCATTCATCACCTCAAGGCTAGACTATTGTAATGCGCTCTACGTGGGGCTACCCTTGGTGATGGTCCAGAAGCTGCAGTTGGTGCAAAATGCAATGGCCTGTCTGCTGATGGGGACGGGCCACAGGGAGCATATAACACCTAATCTGCCTATTGTCTGCCAGGCCCGACTCAAGGTGCTAGTTTTGACTTACAATGATCTACAAGGCCTTGGCCCTGCTTACCTGAGGGGTTGCCTCACTCCCTGGGCTCCTGAGTGGCCCCTGCAGTAGTCCTGGAGCGCCCTCCTAAAGGTCCCGCGTTATAAGCAGGTCCGTATGGATAGGCAGGTGTTCTCGGTGGCCGCTCCGTTGCTGTGGAATGCCCTCCTGGTGGAGATCCATCTCAACCCAAATCTTGCCTTCTGTCAGCAGTGTAAAACCTGGCTCTACCATCGAGCATTTGGTGAGGGGTGGAGAGGGTGCGATGGGATAATGGGCAGGGGTGGGATATGTTTATTTTTGCACAGAATCGGTTTTATTGTTTTGTTATGCTTATTTATAGTGTAGTTATGGTGTTTTAATGTTTTATTGTTTTATACATGATGGAAGTTGCCCCGAGTTGCCGTTAGGCAAGAGGGGTGGGGTAACAAATGTAAAAAATAAAATATACTAATAAATAAACCCATGTTCTTAAAGAGTCATTCATAAGGGCCAATTCAGACTGAAACAGACTTTCTACAGAGAGAGTCAGTCTTTCTCCCACTGAAATCAACAAAAGTTCTGTTATTAGCTTCATCTGGTGTAGAATTAGGCCTTAGTATTTAAACTGTAGGCATGAGCCTCTTTTAAAGCTTGGACTGCATCTTCAATTGGCCTAGCTTGCTTCACTGACTTCAAAGAAACGAGGCTGATTCAGAGCAGCTGGCGACAGGCCCCTTGACTTAAAAGTACTTCTGCTAACATGGTTTTCAACACAACTCACCTGGCTAGCAGAGACCACACAAAAGGTGTTCAAACCCTGCTGCACGGGAATTACTTAAAGTATGGTTTTAGGAATATTCCCACTACAACGAGCAAGATGCAATGCAGATGATTCATAAAGGATGGGATAATCACAAAAGTATGGAAGGTTTCGGACTAGCGTTATGGCACTGAGTTCCTAGGTGCAGTGTTGAGCCAAACATTGAATCATCATTTATAGTATTTGGCTAGAGCTAAGTAAAGCTAAATAATAGAGACACATTGCCCACCTCCTTTGCAAAATCAAAATGCTTCCCTTAATCTGTTTTGCCTTGGCCCATAAAAATGCATTCAAACAGCTTCTGATTTTCCTGTATCTTATTGGCCACTCCCCATCTCTATTGCACTGCAGTATTTCCCACAATGCAACAGGCAGGGAGGAATGCCTTTGTGGTGTTTCTGCATGCAATGTTCAAGAAGAAGCGTGGAGTAAACGAAAGGCTCTCAGGTCACTTGGAGGGAGGAAGTGACAAAGAGGAAATGATGTACCATGGACTGAGGCTTCCCCGGGGGGAGGGTCGAGTGTACACGGTCGCACACCCATCCCCCCATATCCCCATTCATGTCCCCGCATGGAGCAAACTCTGTTTCCCCTGGTTGTTCCATGCAGGAGTGATGGGTGGAGGTGGGTGGAGGTGCATGGGTCCCGGGAGCGCATACGGACTCCCACTCACCCACCATTGCCAACAGACAAGTTGAGATGGAAAAGGTGCAGCAGAAGCAAGCTCCCTACTACAATTGCTCAGCACAAGACCTACCAACATTGACCAGTGGCACACCTGTGTGGATACAGCCCCTAGAACGGTCCCAAGCCAAATGATCGAAAGGGGTCATCAACAAAGTGATAGCACCAAGATCATATGAAGTGACCACACGAGAAGGTCACAGAATTAGCAGAAATCACCGACACCTCAGGGTGCCACAACGGTCGGGACATAGGCAGGACAGCAGGAGTGACTGTCCACACAAGTCGACACAGTAGAAAGCTTATCGCCCTCCATACTCCAGCCCGTGCACTTCGCTCCTCCTCTGTCCCTTCTCTCACCCTTCCACGCCTTCCCTGCTCCCCTAAGCGCCTTCGTCCCTTCTCACTTGCTGCCCCCCATGCCTGGAACTCCCTCCCTGTCCACATCCGCCTTGCTCCCTCCCTTCATACCTTCAAATCTCTCCTTAAAACTCACCTCTTTCGCTCTGCTCTGTCTGACTCTTTATCCTGCTGAGCCACTATTTCCTATACGTATGGTCTGTTTACCCTTATCCTTGCCACATGGACCTGCCTGCTGTCATTCTCATCGTAACCAAGCCAAGTACGTGCACTTGAGACCTCGCATGAATGTTAGACCCCTTGTCTCTCCCTCTGTTTCCCTTCCTATGTCTCTCCCCCAGCTCCTGTCTCTCAGACTGTAAGCCCTACGGGCAGGGACTGTGTCGATTTTATTACTTTGTAAAGTGCCAGGTACACTGCTGGCGCTATATAAATGTTTGTTAATAATAATAATAATAATAATAAAGTGACCAGAGCACCATGGAGCAGAGAGAGAGTGAGGAGGGAGATCCAAAGCACAGGGAACCTGATCCGCTGGCCTCTAAGACAGCAGAGGGTGAAGGGAGGCAATCTCGTGCAGGATGCCCCCCAAAAACCCCAAGTCATATTCGGGACTATGTCCCACAATGAGACCGTGGTAAAGACGGGACTCCATCGCAGCCATGTGCTAGTAACCTCTGGCTGCTGTAAACAGACTGTACATAGTCTGATGTAAATACTGGGGACACATGGGCAAGTGCAGTTGTACAAAAAAGGCGGGGAGGAGATGTTATAGAGGGAGCTGAGGGATAGAACGCTCCTGGGCGTGGCAACTGGAAGGGGCGTAGCTGCAGATAGATCAGGTGCGGGGTTGGCAGTTGGGAGGAAACGGGCAGTAAGGAAGCAGCTCCTGTGTGAGCTGAGATGCAGAGCAGGCCCAATAAAGATCCTGTTTGCCTTTGCAACTTCTGAGTCGCCGCCGCTCATTGACCCACCCCTGGAATGTAACTCATTGTACAGGGCCATCAGCCCCACCTGAGCTCACCTGCCAGCCTCTTGTCTTATATAATAATGATTCTGTGTTGAGTACTGGGTGAAACAGCTTTCAGTTTGGGTCAGAGTGGAGCACTGCAGCCTAGCTGAAGGTTGCATGCTAATTTGGGGGCAGAAGGCTACAGAGGGACTGCCTTCTGGGGAATCCCTGGGGTGCTGGGCCTGGAGGGTTCAGTGGGACCTGGCTGGAGGAACTGCATCAGGACTGCCCCTAGGCCCTTCTCCGAGGCATCACACTGCAGGATGAGCTGCTGGCCTGGCTAGTAGTACTGCTGGATTGGTGCCTTCGTCAGTTCTTTTATCTTGAGGAAAGTGCCTTGTTGACAGTTCTCCCCAGTCTCAGGCTACGTGTCTTATTGGTTCTGCCTCAGTGGCCAGATTCAGGCAATATTTTGAGAGGTAATTTACCATGCCGATCAGTCTCTGCACTCTTTTCATGTTGTTAGGAGGTGGCATCTCCACAATAGCTTCACTTTTCTTGGGGTCTGGTCTCAGCCCTTCTGCAGACAGTATGTGTCCTATGTATGTGGTGCGTTCTTAAGACTTCAATTATCAGGCTTAATAACGCGCCGCTCCAAAGCCCCGTGTCTCCAGCCGCCACCGCCACCGGCAACGGGGAGAACGTCACTTCCGGCAGCTTTGCTTTAATGTGGCATTGAGGAGGCGCTTCAGCGCTCCTCATTTAAAAGCAGCCTAAGTTTCATCTAATCTGGGTTGAGTTTCATGCAGGGCCAGCCTTAGCGTAAGTGGGGCCCAGGGCGGGGAAGAAATGTGTGTCCCCATATCTTCTGCCGGCAGCTCTCCTAGAGGTGCTCCCTGGTTCAGGGGGCACTCCCCGGCCCGGGGGCGGCACACTACCCGGGCCTGGGCTCGGGGATGGGCAGAGGGGCACTCCCCTCCACCCATCCCCAAGCCTGAGCAGCCATTTGGATTCCGAATCGGATCACTTACCTGATCCGCGGCCGCTGTCGTCGTCGCCACCTCTACCTCCGGCCTGGGTCCTGCGCTGGGCTCGGAGCTTCAGGTGGGACAGTGACCACAGCAGCAGATTAAATCTGCCATCGTGCTGCCCGCCGCCACCGGAGGTTCCGCTGCCCCCCCCTCCGCTGTCTGTCACAGTCTTGGCCGGGGGAAATGAGGGAGAGAGGCAGAGGCCCCGCCTCTCCCTCAATTGGTGGGTGCCCCCCCTGCCTGTCAGTCTCTCGGCCAGGGGAAATGAGGGAGAGGCGGGACCTCTGCCTCTCCCTCATTTCCCCATGTCAAGACTGTGACAGGCAGTGGAGGTGGGGGGGACAGAGTGGGGGAGAGTCGGGGCCTCTGCCTCTCCCTCACTCCTGCTGGCCCTCTCCGCTGCCTGTCAGTTGGAGTCGGCCAGGGGGCCCGCGCTCAGGGTCCCCAGCTCCTGGCCACTGTCAGGCCGGGTGCTGGGGCCCCTGAGTGTGGAGCCGCCCCGAGGTAGGGCCGGCCCCGGTTTCACGTTCCTCTCTCTGCATCTTGCCAGGAACCTAAATAGTTTCACATTGTGATCTCTTTCTGCTACCTCGTCATTGGCGCCTTCCCCGTATAGGAGTACATAATCTGCGATGACTTTTACCCTGGTCTGACCTTCCAGGCCCTGGTGTAGACATCTTTTGAAGATCTCCGGAACCTGGGAGATGCCCAGTGGCATGCATAACCATCTATACTAATGGCATTGTGAATGTTGTTAGTTTGCAGGATGCTTCATCCAAACACACATGGCAAAAGCTGTCTCATACATCGCTGACTGTGAAAAAGCGTGTTTTTGCCAATAGTAGGCGAGGAATAGTGTGCACTTTGGATCGATGCAAATTCATAATTTACCTGATAGTTTCTTCACCACCAGCATGCTTCTGACCCACGGGGTGTTTACTTCTTCGACTGTAATTATACCTCGTTTGCATAAACTTGCTAGTGCTTTTTTGACTAGCTCGTTGAGGGCTACTGGTAGTTTTCTTCATGGCAGGCACTCTGGTGGTACTGCAGAAAGCATTCACCACCTTTGAAAACATTCCCGTATTGCATTAGGACACTGTCCATCGTTCCTCTCATCTGCTGCTGCTTTACTGCGTTAGGACACTGTTCCTCATTTCTCTCACCTGCTGCTGCTTGACTGGGTGCATGAATTTCTGGTGTTGCAATCTGATCAAATCCATCTTCTGGATTGCTTGTGCTCTGAGTAGGGGGTTGTTCTCACCTCTCCACCACCACCACGAACTTCGTATTTTCTCCCATTTCTGGGATTTTTCAGAGTGAGGTTGCATTTTCCCACTGACTGAATAGTGCTTGTTATACATGATCAGGGCCCTTGTAGTCACCCTGATCAGTGTGTCTGGCTTAAGCTCTTCCCGGGGGATCACGTTGTAGGATGCCCCACTGTCTATTTGAACGCAAATCTGTCTGTCTCCTATCTGCATGGAGGCAAAGATGGCCGCCTGCCTCGCAGCCCCTACAGCCCTCACATGGTGCGAGCCAGGCATTACAGTGATAGTCATCACATTTGCATCACCTTCCTCACTCCATGATGAGGTAGCTGCCTTTTCTTCCTGCATAAGTTGCACCCGTTTTTCTCTCTCAGCTGTCCTGCACATGCTGCTGAAATGATTAAGCTTGCTGCATGCATTGCATCTCTTCCCGAATATGGGACACTTCTCTTTTGCCATCTCATGTAGCCTCCCACAGTATATGCACTGCCTACTGCACAGGGGTTCTCTGTGCTTTCTTTTTGTTTCGTTATTGGCCTTGTTCTGCACCCCATGCAGATCTATGCACTGTGTCGACTGCCCATGGCCCCAGAACTTTCATCCTTTTTTTTGGTGGCATCTGCAGCCCGTACCATGTCCAGAGATTAGGCAGGGTCAGTTCCCCTTCCTGGAGCAACAGCTCCCATAGCTGACTGTGCCCAGTGCTGCACACTATTCTGTCTTTAATCAGCAAATCCTCCAGATCCCCAAACTTACAAGTGCTGTTCTGTCACGGAGGCCTCTAGGCCTTCACCTTCCCGCTGGTCCCTCGTAAAGAAAGTATAGCACTTCACTGGGTGTTTTTACACACACGTTTCTCCTGGATGTTTGCATTTACATCCGGAACTTTCTGTGTGTCTAAATCACTCACCCAGATCTTAAACATCCGGATCTTTGAACTTCTGCATAGAACTTCTCCAAGAACTTTTGTGTGTAAAAAGTTCTCCTGGTAAACTGCTTTGCTCCAGGCAGCTGTGGTCACTTGGTTTCCATGGCATCCTTTCACTTCTACAGCTGCTGCTTCTTTAGGCTGCTTCAGGGCAGTGTTTGTGTGAAGAATGCATCCAGGAACTGCATCAGGGCAGTGTGTGTGGTGAAAAATGAATCCGGAACTTACTTGTGGGCTTGTACACCCAGAAGACTGAAAGATCCAGAACTTTAATGTATGTGTAAAAAATGCACACGGTCTCATTGCGTTTTGGAGCACAGTGGGCCTCTAGCACATTCGTTACAGCCAACAGGTGGGATTGCCAGCATTAGTTTCCTGCTCGTGTATATCTTCCTCCTCTGTGCTCCAATAAGGTAAAATAGCAGCTTTACCTTAGTGGCTTCCTCTGCTTTGATCATTGCAAGTTCTGTGTGAACCTCGAACTCTTGCTTCCAGCATATCCATTCCCAGGCCAGGTTCTTGCCGTTGAAATCTAAAGTGGATGGTGGCTTGATTGATTGCACCATCATGACTCCGTTCACCGAGTTCTCTTCAAGGTTGTTCAGTAAACCGCTGCCACCATGTGTCAATGAGCTGAGGGAACTCAGGAGTTGCAAAGGTAAACATGATTTTTATTGGGTCTGCTCTGCATCTCAACTCATGCAGGAGCTGCTTCTTTGCTGCCCGTTTCCTCCCCAACTGCCAGTCCCGCGCCCACTCTCCCCTCAGCTCTGCCCCATTGCCACGCCCAGGAGCATTCCATTCCTCAGCTCCCTCTATAACAAGGGGGGATGAATCCCCAAAGGGAGTTACACTACCAGGGGAGCTGGAGCAGACCAGATCCATAACAGTATTATTTATTGGGGGGGAGGGGGATCATGGTTTTTAGGCCAATCTTACAAGACATTTTTGGCTGACAAGGCTGCCTGTGATGGAAGGAGGAGAACCCTGGGGAGTGGGGGACCCACGGTAGGGATGGCGTGGACCGCGTGAAGATACAGGAGCTGGCAGAGGCAGGGCCGGAGCCGGGAGCAGCCCGACCCACTCTGCAAGAGGCAGTCCCGGACTACATCTCCAAGGGCCTGTGGGGCCCTGGGGACAGTGGCTACTGACATCATCAGTGGCCGTCCAGCCAGGCAGAACCCGCCAGGACTATTTAAGGGCCCAGGCTGCCGCGACAAGGGGGGCAGCAACGCGAGGAGCAGGAGGCGCAGCAGGAGCTGTGACAGCCTCCCTGGACAAGCAGAAGCAAAGACAGCTGGAGCCTAACCCAGGCCGTGAGGTAATAAGCCGAGGGAAACTGCAGCTGTACAGGGCCAGACAGGGCTGTTCCCCTCTATAGTAGAGGGGCTGGGACTGAGTGCAAAAAGGGGGCTCAGACTGAAAGTGGGAGGAAGGACTCCCCAACACCCCAAAGCCCTTACCCCACAGCAAACTGTGACCCTGTTCAAAGGGAACCCCGGAGGCGGGGCAAAGCTGAGCCTGGGTCACGACATTGCCAGATCAAAATTTAAAAAACAAGGGACATTCCAGACCTGAGGGATACTGAAATAAAGGATGCTCATTATATTCTACGAAGCTGTGCTTCGGATGTCAGAATAAAAGGACATCTGTTATGTAAGTAAGGGATGTCGATTATGTATGTTCTATAAAGCTATAGGGCTCTGAAGTAAGGGTAAGGGATGCTCACAGAAAATAAGGGATATCCCTTAAAATACAGGACACCGAGCAACACTGCTGGCAATTATGGCATAGCTCCAATCAATATTATTATGTTAGGTATCAAGAAGAGAGGAAAAATAAACAGGCAAATAAAAAATTATTCTTGGATTTTTAATTTACTTTGCACATTGCTGCGAGCTTCCATTTTTGAGGTTCTGATGAAGCAGTATGACAGCTGATGCTAACACTCTGTCAAAGCACGGCAGCCAAGACCAGTCTGCTAGCACTTAGGATTACCAAGTGATTTATGAAGTCTTCTGATGGGAGATCTGAGCAAGCTTTAGAATTCTATTCTTACAGCACGGGACAAAATGTGATTTTATTTAACTTGGCTCAAATCAACAGCAAAAGTGTCTGACCTTGGAAAGACCGAATAGTGATATTCAATATTAGATCAATAAGTCTGGTGTACAATATAATTCTTTTTCTCTACAATTGTCAATGGTTTTGTGATATCAAAGCATAATCAAAAGACTTACTATAGAGGGGAATATATTTTCTGGAGGAATAACTTTTCCAATTTTTTTTCTTGTACAGCAGCTGCACTTTTCATGTTGTCATCTATGTTGATGTGGCTTTTTATCTAAGCGTGGGGGAGGCGGGTGGGGGGGTGAGCTACAAAGGAATGGGCCGGTCTAACTTTCTCCCGGCATTGGCTGAGATGTCACAATGATGACTCACATAATTTCATTTCCTTGATAGGCTTTACAATACGTCATCATGCACCATACTTTGAGTGTGACAGGACTGCTAGGTTTATTCATCTTGCAGCAAATGGAGTTTGTTATGTGGAATGAGGTATGTGTGAAAAAATACAGCAATAAATTCCAGGGCCTTATTCTTCCCTCTGACTTGGAAACAGTATGGGGAAAATGCTGGGTAGAGGTGGGCCAAGGAGCCTGGATTAAAGGAGCAGAATGAAGTAGCCTCTTCTACCTCAGCATCTGTCACCCATCAATATCTATCCCTCTGTCCTCATAAACAGTGCTGTTGTGTCTTAAGTGGCCGAAAGCAGGGGTGTTAATGGTGCTTCGGGGAGCATTAATCTCTGCCACACACCTCCCATTCTTTGGGCAAGGATATTGAACAGACAAGGGAGAAAACTGCCTCATGAAATCTCAGCATAGGTGATGTGGGAGTGTTGAAAATAAGGGAGGCAAGAGGTACGGCAGAGGTGGCTGAGAGGAGCAGACATGTGGAGAGACACAGAGCTGCTGATTTAACCATTATGTTAACTACACTGCAGTGCGTATTTGGTTTGGTTGGGGCATGATAAAGCACCATGGGCCCTAAGCTGTAATGCTGTCTTCCCCCACCCCACTCCACCACAGAGCCACCATTAGAGCATCTGCCACCAGGGCCAGCCTTAGAATTTGCTAGGCCCAGGCCAAAGATAAAATTCAGGCCCCTTCCTGTGGCCACACCCTATTGGAGGCAACCTCTGTAGGGCTCTAGAGGTAGTTGTGTTTGGGGCCCAATGGGAGAAAGTGGGGGCCCTGCACCCTCTCCTAGTGTAATTGAGGGCCACTGCAGGGGTCCCAGAAGTAGAGAACAAAGCAGGGCCCAGGGTGGTTGCCCTGGGTTACCCTGTGGTAACGCCAGCCCTGTCCCCCACCACAGCTCCTGGAGCCACAGCTATAACAGAGTGAGACATTGGGCTTCCCTCCAGCATTTAAACCCTGCACAGGAGTGGAATAGCACCAGCTTCTGCCATTTTCCTCCATCTAGTGCCTACCTTCCAACATTTGACAGAGAAAAATAGGTGCATTTCATGTCACATGTAATTTTCATAAATTTGCATGAGTTTATGAAAACTTGTAATAACTCACTGACTAATTTTGGGGCTGAGCTGGAAAAAAAGAACGTCCATGTGAGAGTCTCTGTGTGTATATATGTTGGTATGTGCAGGACTGATTGTTCAAGTTAAAATTATGGCTGGTTTGAAATATTTCCTCTACACCTCCAGATGGATAACATAAAACAAACGTTTCTTTCTGGATCAACAAAAAATGTCGTAAACCACAGAAAAAACAGCTCTCATTCCACAATCCAAAGACCTGTGTCTCAGCCATTTCCGAACAGAGCTGGCTGAAATTTGGACAGCTTTTACCCCTCACTGAAGTGATCCTCCCTGCAAATTTTCAAAGTGATACAATAAATCATCTCAATTTTATAATGAGTATAATGTTTGTCTTTTTAACACAGTGTGGCAGCTGCCTTAACTATAGATCCACTCCCATGGTGTTACAATAAAGACACAGACACATTTTAGCTCCTTAACTCATCAGCCTGTTTCCAGTGGACTGTTTTCATGACAATATAGAGAAAACTAGCTGTAAATTGGGTTACACATATTCAACACATCCCTAATACATTGCATTATCCATCCCCATTCACTTCAGTGGGGATTGTGCTGGCACAATTATTTGAAAAGTGGAACCTAAGGCTATGTTCACACTGGCATCTGACCCTAGATTAGGATAGGGGGATGGGTGAACCTGCACCTGTCCCTCAGCCTCTACTCCATATATTTCAAGGAGAACAGTTGGTGCAGATTGTGGCTGTCCCAAGGCTTGATAGAAGAGGTGGGATGCAGGTTGAGTTGCAGCCTTCCTTGGCCCAGGAATTTGGGCTGAAGTCCAACGACATCAAGGTCCAAAACAAACCTGGGGCTGATGCGCCTGGGTGGATCCACCACCCAGAATGTGAGTGACATTTCACACAGGTTGGGGCCACATTAGAAAGAGGTGAGCTGCGGTGCTTCCCTGCCCCTTTTCCAATGTAATCACACCCCTACAGAGCATCACAACACTCCATAAGAGGAGGAGCCATGTCATAAAGGGGTGGGGCTAAGGTGCCCCTCCATTCCTTTCTGAGGTGGCTCCACCCACGATGGAGCGTCATGAGGTCAGGTGTTCCATACTGGGTGGGGCCTCCTGCATCTTGGGAGCCTTTAGGGTGAGCCATCCCTGTTTAACAGAGACAACTCACCCTGCTTTTCACCCTGCCAAGAATGGGGAAACAGCTGCTTTCACATCTGCAGAACCCTGTTAATCTGGAGCAGCAACTAGGGCAGAAGCAGCCTAATAGTGTAGTCCTAAAACCACTTACTTTCAAGTAGCCCTATTGAAATCAATAGGACTTCTCCAGAGCAAATGGCTTTAGGATTGTAGTCTAAGTATCTGGCCATCCTGGTTATGAAGAAAAACTTGTTGATGTGACAGCAATATACTCTAAAGACTCGCAACCAAAAGATAAAGAGAGCCCCCAATTTATTAGGTTTTTTTTAAAATTCCATGATTTTGAAGGACTCTGGTGAGGGTGAGTTTTCGATGTGTGCGTGTTTTAATATATGATATTATCAATCCTGTCTGCCTTAAAATTTTGCATGCTACAGTATATCTCATTCTACTGTACAGTTTTTCCAGACACATTTTAAAAAAAACCTGAGTAGGGATTTTTGAAAGGATGGCTTTTTCCCCCATGAAACACAACAAAATCAGGTTCTCTTAACCTTCGTTGAAACAAAATCCAAGGCATCGTGTTTTAAGAGCTGGGTTTTGAACCTTCAGTTAAATTCTTCCTGTGCAAAAAGTGGGCCACTTGATTTAACTTGTTGAATGAAGGCAATGTTACACCTTAATCTCTGAACCACATTCAGGTCAAGACTCAAAAGGGACAAGCGTACTCACTCTTCAGCATACAAGCAAAACTCGTCTCGATCCTTGTAAGGCAGCAGGGGGCAGCATTGTGTAAAGTTTCTATTATTAGGTCCCAGACCTAGAGAATCTCATCGTGCTGATTTGACAATGAATACTCCACATTTCTTTAAAATTTCAAATCCTTTTAATAAAAAAAGTGGGGCGGGGGTTTCTGCTTTGCTAGATAACTTTGGTAACTAAACTAAATATGTGTGCCTGCAACTTCTCGACTTTGTGAATGTATTCCTGTCTCTCCGTCCCTTCTCCTTTGTTCCCCCTCTCTTGTCTTTCCTAGGCTGTAAGCCTGTCAGGGCAGGGACCTGTCCCTAATGATTTCACAGTGCCAGGTACATTGCCAGTGCTACATAAATAAGAACAGATGCTGCAGGAGTTCATTAATGGCTATTAGCCATCAAGTTAGCCACATAGGTTGGGGGACATAACCTCTGACTATTGGGAGCTGGGGTGGACAGCAGGGAACAGTCCCTCCATTATGACATGTTGAGTACTTCTCCAAAGCAACCTGTTGGGTACTTATCCAAAGTGACCAAGAATGGCCACTGTCAGAGACAGGATGCTGGGCTCAATGGACCATTGGTCTGACCCATTATGGCACTTCTTATGTACCAACTGGACTATTATAAATGATCAATTGTAATTATAATATTATTTTAGCTCAGTGCACATATTCCCAATAAACCTTTGCCAGATTTAGTCCAAAATAATTTGCATCACACAGGGGCTGCTCAGTCAACATTCCTTTATGCACAGATTGCACATCCATACATTCTTCCCACAGCTTCCACATCTTGCTGTGCCCTCTGGCCAGCTCCCAATCTGCTGGAGAAGAGCTCCTTCTCTCCTCCTAGCTCGCTACAGACTGGCTTGATGTCAGGGCTGGCTATTCTTATAGCCACAGAAGGGGTGTGGCCAAAGGAGGCAGCAAGCTCCCTTAAAGAGACAGAGGCCCTTGCATAGCCTGATTCCTGCTGCCATTGCTGCTCCAGTCCAGACCTTGCTTCCTTGCCTGTCATCTCATGTAGCTTGATGGCCTTTTTATACGTTTCTGTGGGTTTGAGGAGGCAGCTACATCACAAAATGCTCCAGAGACCCCCAACCCTGCACTCACAACTCCTTTTTGTGCCTATGCAGAGCTTCACCTTCAAAAATTCACCTTCATGCTTCTCCATGTAAGATGAAAGCAGAAAATTCTAGGGATGGGCGAACAGAACTGAGTTTGGAAATTCGGTTCGGTTCAGAAATTCAGTTTGGTTCGGAAGTTCGGTTCGGTCAACCGAACTATTCGAGTTCGGTTCGAACTCCGAACTTCCGAACAAAGTTCGGAAATTCAAACCCCATTGAACTTAATGGAATATTATCTTTTAGGGATCGGCAAAGAGAGGCGAGTTCGGAAATTTGGTTCAGTTCGGTTCGAAAATCGAGTTCGGTTTGGAAGTTTGGTTCGGTCGACCGAACTGATCGAGTTCGGTCCGAACTCCGAACTTCCGAACTGCATTTGCCCATCCCTAGAAAATTCCTCTAGGATACCCCCGATCTCATTAAATGGGGGGGGGGGATTTCCCACCATTAAATTCAGCAGAAGATGAAGTGTTGACTTCAATTAATCTTCTGAACCACTGCACCCATAATCTCAGACAAACTATGGATTTAGATTATGCCAATTACAAACCTGTCTAACAGTCAACCTAATCTAATGACACCATCCCTTTGGAATTCACTCATTTGGTCTTCGACATTTCCCCCTCCCCCTTACCATCCTTTCATCCCAGCAATAAATTCTATTGCCATACTGCACCTTGCTCGGTGTCCCGTCTCTGACAGTGAGCAATGCCAGATGCTTCATGGGCAGGTGCATGAGCCATTGAAATCTCTTGCAATACCTGCACCGCCCACCTTGAAGTTCTAGCTGTCAATGAGCTCAGGAGACCATGCCCCATATATGGGACCTCTTCAGATTTGCATAGTTTTCTTTGAAATATGCATGTTCTCCCACACATCCTTACTACAGTTAAAATTTGCTAAGCATCAGACCACATTCTTGACATAACTTGTACCAGTGTAACTAAATCCACAGTTGATGGGAGCTCTTCAAGAATTTCTCCTATATAACTGGGATTTGAAGCAGATCCTACGTTGCTTAGATCTTGTTTGTTTATTCACTTGCAGTGGCGTACAGATAGGTGCAGCAAGCAGAGTGGCTGCTCTAAAGCCCAGGGTGGCTGCTCTAAAGCCCAGGCAGTCAGAGGACCTGGGCAGGCCCAGGAACAAGTGGGACTATTTAAATATCTGGCCAAGCCTCCAGGAGGGCAGTTGAGAGGTGTGAGACAGAGCCTGTGGCAAAAAGCCCTGTTCCTCCAAAGGGACCCTGGCAGGACAGCACTGCAGTCCTGAATAGGGTGGGAACTGCCCTCTTTTCTCTGTGAGCACGTGGCAAGCTAGCCACATTCCTGAACCAGGCAGACCTCCTGGCTGGTGAGGTCATCATGGCTCAGGTATCCACAGGTAACTCCACCCTGATTGGCTAGACTCTTTGCCCCCTGACTGGGGCTTGGACCAGGTGACCTCCCATGAACCAATCCCAGCAGAGATGGGATGGGGACTTAAGAGGGACAGAGACTGCCCACTCACTCCCTTGCCACTCCGTGCAAGCACGCTACATTTGATCAACTTGCTGCTGGAAACTAAGGACTGTGCCCCACATGGCCTCTCAACTCACCCAGCCCAACATGTGGAGAAAAGAACTGAGTAGAAACAGATATCAGCCTAATCTGTAACTAGCCAAAGTTTAGACAGACACAAATTCCAAACAAGGTAACCATACCCCAAGGATTGGATTCTGGACTTGTTCACGTGCTTATTCTACCCTTTCTCCCTGGTATGTTTGTACCCCCTTTTCCTTACCTTTACCAGTAAAGCCTAAGCTTGTTTTCTTTTTACCCCACTGGGAATATGTGTGTGTGTGTGTGCGTGCGCGCACGCGTGCTCTCATTGTAAAGACACCTCCCTAAGCCAGAGCTACCAAGACGGAGAAAGGATTCACTCAGAAAAAGGGGAATGCCCCCGGGCTCTTTCAGCCAGCTTGGCTTGTAGCCAAGTTAAGCACCCCTGGGTTCCACCAAGGATCTCTGGGCATTTTCAGACAAGACACCCCCACCCACCTCCCACCCACTATACATGTTACATTGCAGCCCTGCAACATGTATAGTGAGTGGATGGTGCGTGGGTAGTGGGTGGAGAGTGTCTTGTCTGGAAATGCCCTCTGTCCCATACAAGGGGAGAACGCTAGAGAAGGGGAAGCAGCGGGAGGGGTGCCCTTGGGAAGCTGCAAGCTTGTAGCAACCTGGAGTTCACATATCCCAGGCTGGTATTTGGTGTCTATGGGTGATGACAGCGAGAACTAGAGATCTGAGGGGTTGCCAACAGGTGGGGAAATAGCTAAAATGTTGCCCCTGTTGGAGCCTCAAGGTAGGTTTTTGGCTGGTGTAGTGAAGTGGGTGGCTCAGCTGTATAGCGCCCCCTACTGTGCCACCACAGAGCCAGCTACCAGTGCCACAGCCAGGCTTCTCTGTGCTGCTAGCCTGGACCCTGGTTCAGGGTCCCCCTACACTGCTTTCTTGTGGCACATGCTGTACACATTTCTGTAGTGGTTTGTGACCCCTATGTCTAAATTTGCTCCATTATTTTTAGTATCTAGTAGAGCTATGTATCTAGTATTTTTAGTATCTAGTAGAGCTCTACTAGATACTAACATAGACTGTTTTTACATGGACGCTGCAACGGTGGAGATGGGTGGGTGAGTACACCCAGCAAACACCCGGCGGCACCAAGCAGGGAGACGGTTACACAGACAGTGCCATGGGGGGTAGTGGGACAGAAAGGGGAGGGGCTGGCAAATACCCAGTGACCAAACACCCATGCCAGGAAGCACCCAGCAAACACCCGTGACAGGTACACGGACAGCCGAGACCGTGACCGGCAGGGAAGCCCCACCCAGCACAGTGACAGCACAATATGGCCGACTGAGAGCAAACGAAGCTGAGCAACACAGCCTGCCCCTGAGCTGCCAGAACCCGCACAGGCGGGGCAGGAGGGAGCAGGGGTGACAGCAGCTACAAAGTAGTTGTCCCCTCCCAGCCCCGGCACAGAGGCCAGACAGTCCGGCAGTGCCGGCACCACAGAGGCCCCTACACAGCCAAGCACCCCACACACAGCAGGCAACACAAGCACACAGGGATGGGCCCACAACCCATGGGGGGCTGGGGGGAAACAGGAGCAAGGCACGAGTGGGAACCATACAGGGAATAAAGCCGAGCGGATGGCCCGTACAGCCCAAGGAACCGCTGAGAGATGGGAGGTGGGGGGAGGGCACACCACGCAGGCGAACACCCTCAGAGCCTGGCACACACACACCAGGGGCAAGGCCAAACCACCTATCCAAGGCAATGAGCTGCCACCCGGGGAAGTGGGGGTGGGGGCAGGATAGCGTCCGCACCGCCCAGGCAACCGCACAGCACCCCCCAGAGGCACACACACAAGGGGACAGGTCACAGGGAAGCAGGACACACACAACCAGGGAAGGAACACTAACATCTTTAATAAACAAACGGGACAACAAGGAGGATCAGATGAATGGGGCAACATAAACAGCGGGGGAGCACAGTCAGCTCCAGCAGCAGGGGCGAGGCACCCCCAGGTCAATAGGGCCAGCAACCCTGCACCCGGCTCCCGCGATCCGCCTGTGCACGGTCCAGCCGGTGCACCTGCTCAAGGATGTGCAGGAGGAGGTCCACCTGCTCCCGCGCCCGCTCCGTGATCATTGCCTGCACTGGAAGGGAGAGAGGGAGATGGGAAGGCCATCAGAACCGGCTGTGGGCTCCACAGAACCGCACACCCACAGACACACACAGGGACAGGGCCCAGCAAACAAGCAGCACACTCACGAATGGCATCGTAGAGCTGGCCAGCCACTCGCAGGTGCACCAACAACACAGGGAACACACTCCACTCACACTGAGCAGCCACCCTGTACAGCACCCCAGGCCCCTGCAGGAAGGGGGACCGGAGGGGCACACCCCTGGCACCCACAAACCTCCAACTCATGCTCAGCTGCCCAATGCGCCTGCTGCTGCTGCCCATCCATTGTCACAAGCGCATACGGAGCGCACCAACAGGGCGTGACAGCACAGGGGAGGGGTGGGGCAGAATCAGGGTCACACCAACCGATAAGGGAGCCCCGGGGGTGGCCCAGCCGGGCGCCCACCGCCAATACCACCATCAGCACACGGGCAGGGGTACAGGCCAAGTAGGGGAGCCCCCAGGGGTACACACAACACACAACACACAACCAGGGAGTACCACACAGCCCCAGTGACTATGGGTACACACCAAGCACACCCCCAGCACACAACTACACATACGGGTGCAGGGAGGCCACCATGGGAGGGGTGCCCTGGGGGCACCGCTCGCACAGAAGCACAGCAGGAACATCACTGAAACATACTTTATTAGTGATGGGGAAAAAGGTGTCCCCCCCCCCCCCGAAGACCAGCGGGGGATTGGGTGCACGCGGACCCATGGTCGGTCACGGGCAGCCAAACGCCAGGGCACAGGTACACTCCCAGCAGGAGGGCCAGGGCACAATGGAACCCCCTGTGGGATGGAGCCGTGGGCACACAGAGGAGGCGACGGGGTCAGGCGGCCAAGGTAGCCAGCAACAGGGATGCAGATGACAGCGCAGTGGTTGTGAAGCGGCACGGGGGGGCCAGGCAGTGTACAGTCACGGCCATCAGGGTGACAGGGAGCAGGTGGCAGGGAGGCAGTGGCACAGCTCAGGGATGGTCCGGTGGGTGCTCCCGGAATGGAGGTCACTGCGCAAGGTCCTCCCAGGCGAACAGGCCTCTGCGGAACCCCTGGGAATGCATATGTGCATCAACCAGGAAGCTGGGCAGGAGTTGATTGGCAGTGGCGGTCCCCAACAGCATGTCTGCACAGGGTGACCACCCCTCCTTGCCCCCACCCACACCTGAGCCATCCTTGTCCTGGCAGCATGCATCCTGCACAATGTATGCGAGACCGGAGGCGCCTCCCAGGACAACCCACCACCTGGACAGAGGGCAGGCCCCATGTCCCTGTACCAACATGCCCAGGGCAGGGTGTTCCGGCGCATCTCCGAGGAGAACAGGGACACCCTCTGCCGCTGCATCGTTGCCCAGGCAGCAGATGACGGGGCCATGTCCGACTCACACCCCAGCCCATAAACCTGTGCACCCCATCAATAAAGCTGGGTAGTACCTGTGACAGACAACCTTGCCTCTATGCCTTGTGTGGCGAAGGGGGTCCTGGGAAGAGGTCCAGTGGGTTTCCTGGGTGTGAGAGCCCTCCCCTCACTGACAGCCACGGGGTGCTTCAGCTGCGCAATGTCCTGCATGCCACCACTTGACGGCCCACCTGTGAAGGGTAACCGACCGTGCACTCATTCCATGCACCACTACTGTCTGCAGCCTCAGTGGGAAGTCCCCCAGCTCCATCGGCTGGACTGGCATTGTACCACACCCTCACTCTGCCGGTGCCCCCCTGCCAGCCCCCCCCCCCCCCAGTCCTGGGACAGAGGAAGCGATACAGAGGTACATGTGCAGCTTTTTTATTTGTAGGGGAACTGTACATTGAGATGGAAAGGGGTCTATCTTTGGGGGCACCCTCGCCCCCGCTTGGCTGCACCACCAGGGCTCGCAGCCCGGCGAGTCCTTGCTGCCACCAAGTGCAGCGATCGCCGACCAGATGGCCCAGGCTCCCTGTTATCCACTGGCTGCTCCACACCAGCCTCTGGTGCAGGTCCCTGCGAGGAACAACAAGCATGGGGTGAGCATTTCACATGTGCACTCGATTCCTTCCCACGCCAGGGCCTCAGCCACTGGGTGTCCTGGGAGCAGCCTATGGGTCCCCTCATCCCCTCCCAGCCCCCCATGGGGTAGCTCCCCCCCCCCCAGAGAGCAGGGGTTCTGTGGCCTTACCTGAGGAGGTGGGACAACGGCCACGGGCGGTTGGTTGTCCTGGGGCACTGGGTTCTGGGGTGGGGGTGTAGCTTTCCAGTGGAGGGGTCGGGGTTGCAGCAGAGAGGAGGGCGGGAGGGGTGCAGGCTGGAAGGGCAGCCTCACCAGCAGCTTGTGTGGACCTATGTGGAGGAGGGGGGCACTTTGGACCAGGCCCGGGAAGGAATGCTGCTGGGGGAACCACGTTCGGCCGAAGTGCAGGGTGGGGCCACCTGCACCAGTGGGTGGCCGCCATGGTGTATGTCAGCTGCCAACCCTCCATCTGCAGCCTGGCAGGCCCTGTCACGCTGAGGGTCCTGCCGCAGGGCCAACACCACCTCCCTCATGAGGTCTATGACCCTTGCGGCCTGACCCTCCAGTCTGGCACAGGTGCACACTGCCTCCACCCTGTCACGCTGCTGCTCACGGTGGAGGGCGGCAGCCTGGCATCTGTCCCAGAGGTGCTCAGTGTGGGACCGGGTCATCATAGCCGCCAGGATCTCCCGGTCCCTTTCCCCCTCCCCTCTTAGTTGCTCCCTGGTGAGCACGAACTCCTAGGAGTGCACCTCAGCTAACCATCTAGATTCTTCAAGCAGCTCCCTGCCCAGGTCTTCCCTCTGCCACTGGTTCCTGGCCCGCATCTCCCGATTCCTCTCCACGCTGCCGGCAGCTGCACCCGTCGCATGAGCGGGTCGCTATTCTGTGAAGGAGAGGTTGCATCCTGTGTTAATACGCCTGGCTGGTCCGCACCACTGCCCCCTACCACAGTTCCCAGGGTGTCACAGGGAGCAGCCCCCATGGTGTTGGTGCTCCACCATGTTCCTCCCATGTGGGACCCCCCTACCCCACCATCGTGTGGGGTTCCCCCCCAGTTGGGGCTCACTGCCAGTAGGGCTTGTGGCTGTCCTGTATTATGTGGGACCCACTGTGGGGCCCACCACCCCTCCCATATGCTCCCTCTGCCCCAACCCCTGTGACAGGGCACAGATGGGTGGGGGTGCAGGTTCCTGCGGTGTTAGTGGAGTACTGGGGCATCCTCTCTGGCCTTCATCCCTGCACCTCCTGTGCTCCCGACGTCCTGCAGCTGTGCACCCCATGCATCCTGGACCATCTGCTGTCCCCCCCGCAGGTCTCCCCCGTGTCCCTTTTCCTTGGCGTGTGTTCCCTGGCACCCTGGTGGGGTCCTGGCCAGTCTTCCCCCCCAACCCACGGCCCTGCGGCCCCCAGGGGTGGTGTGCCCCTCTGATGGGGGGGCCCATGGAGTGGCATGGCTGGGGGTCCCAGTTCTGGTGTGGGGTGCATGGTCCTGGGGGCCTCCCTCCCTACCCTGTATGGCTGCCCACCTCTGCACCGTGTCCCCCTGTGGCCTCTTGGATGGTGTGGCCAATCATGGCAGTGTGTCTCACCGAGTAGCGGGGGCGCAGCCGGCCCCTCCTCATCCACCTCCTCCTCTGCGACCTCCACCTCGTGCACCTCCAGTCAACCTTGAGCTGTAATGGGAACAGGGACCCATTAGTGTTTACCGGAAACCAGGCCCCAGCCCCGGTCGCTGCAACTCTGCTCAGGACCTCCTCGACCCCGGGCCCGCTGGGCCTGTCGTACCTGGATCCTGTTCCTCTGCCTCCTGGGGGCCATCCCGGGTCTCCACTTGCTCCGTGTGTGCCCCCCTTCCCCATGGCTGGGCAGCCTGTGGGTTTTGTGGGCGCAGGCGGAGGGTGGTGTTACTGTGGTTGGATCCCCAGGGCACCTGCACCCCCTGTGGGATGGGGCCCTGCCCTACTGCTTCCTGGCTGGCCTCGCTGGGGGCAGCATCCCTGCCCTGCTCCGAGGGGATCCGGCAGGGGGGGTTCCATGGTGGCCCTCTGTCTGTCCCTGGCGAAGGCGCTGTTGTGTGTGCGGGAGGCCACAATGTCCCCGTCCATGCAGAGGAACTTGTCCAGCTCCTCCTGGAACTTGGCTGTGTGCATGGCATGGCTGGACTTGAGATTGTTGTCCTTGATATGTTTATATCCGGACCTCAAGTCCTTTGCCTGCTGCATGGACTGGGTGACATCCCTATTGTACCCCTGCAGCTGCATTTCCTGGGCGATGGCTTCATAGACCTGTCTGGTCTTGTAGCTGTGCATCAGGTCATGCTGGACCCTTTCGGACCCCCACACGCGTATGAAGTCCCTGGTCTCCTGCCTGGACCAGGGCTCCCCCTTTTGGGACCCGTGTGTGGGGGGCCCTCCAGCTTGGCGTCATGGGGCCAGCCCGGTGGCTGTGGTAGCTGTGGAGATGGTCGTTTCCTGTAGGGGGTATTGCTTGGGGGTTATTCTCCATCCCGCTGCCCTCCTCCATGCCCCTATGGGGCCTCCCCTCTCCTCCCTGGGGTGACCTTCTGCTTAACTGACTGTCAGGGGGTCCCTCCTCTGCTGTCTCCCCGGTGGTGCAGTGCTCTGTTGTCTGGGTACTGTCCTGGGGGGATAGGGACATGGGTTAGCCGCCTGCTGCCTGCCCTGTGTTCCCTCGACCGTGGTGCCGAGTTTGGGGCGCAGCCCTTCCGTCCTCGGTTTGGGGGGGTCCCCTCACTCTCATCTTGCTGTTGCTGCTGCTTCTCTGGCTGTGCCCTGTGGCTGTGCTGTGCTGGGGTTCAGTGGTCAGTGCCACAGCTGCTGTGTGCCCTCGGCCCTGTGCCGGGAGACGTGTGCTGTGGTTAGCCGTGCCACGTTCCCCCCCCCTGCAACGGCTGTCCGGGACCTCCCCCCCTTGCACCGGCTGACTGGGAACCCCCCACCCCCCCTGCACCAGCTAGCTGGGACTCCTCCTGCACCAGCTGGCTGGAAACACACACACACACACCCCCGGGCACTCCTGGATCCCTATGCTCACCTGGCCTTATCCCGCGTGTGACGTGGTGCTGGCTCCATTGGTCTTGTCAAGGGCTTTCCTCCCGGCCATCGTGGGAGCCGATGCACCCGTGTCATGTTTCCGCCCTCCTTTACGGGCTCCCGACCGGATATCCGGCATAACCCCCAGTGGACGTGTCTGCATGGGGGCATGTGCGTGACCTCTCATGCTGACGCAGTGCAGTCCTGCCAGTTCCATCCCCGTGGGTGTGGGTGTTTCAGTTGTTACACGGATGGTCGGGTGTTGGACACCCATCTCCACCCACTGAGCGTGCCGACTCACTCTCGGATGTTCCGTGGGTGTTGGTGGATGTAGGTGGGTGGGTTGTGCATGTGTACCCACCCACTCACGGACGTTTACATGGACTTTCCCCCACCCATTCACTGAGTGTTTCTGGGTGTTTCTGGGTGGATGTTTTCCGTGTAAAAGTGGCCATAATGGACTAAATTTGGACATAGGCTTTGCAAGCCACTACAGAAATTTGTAAATCATATCACTGTCCACAGTTACAGGAACTTAATATTTGCTTTGTTGTGTTCCCCGTTTTTGAATTGCTACATCCCCCCTCCCTCTAAGTACTATTTATTCACTCTATTTTGTACAAAGGTTTCTCTGCTATTCAGTAATTTGTATATCCTATCACTGTCTCAGTTACAGGTAATTTTAGGTCTTTTACTATTAATAGCTACCCTTTGTTGTATTTCTCCTTTTGCTTTGCTATGAGCACTGGACTTGCCCTTGTATGTCTTTGGTGGTGGAAGTTCTAAAACATTTTGTTTTGTTCTGCCCAATGTATGAGGATATAAGGGCAGTTTGGCTACACAATATCTGAGAAGAACAAGTTCTGTTCAGATGCTCATAAATTAGAACTCCTGTTTGTCACACAGGATGAATTGGTGATGAGAGCTGGAACATCATTTATGTTCTTAGCTATGAAACGTCGGGAAGAGAGCATTTCATAATGCTCATGTAAATTAGGCACAGGTCTAATTACTGTCCTCCCAGTCGATATTGAAGGTCCCGAATTATGTGAATCATACCCGTTTGAATTGGTATTATTTTGTTGGCTGATATGGATATATTGCATTTTCTTTGTGGTGTATTAACGAATGTATTTTGGACATATAGCTTGTATTGATGTCTGTAAGCTGATTTACTCTGTGTATTTTATGCCATGGCGAAAGCTAGTGCCGTTAATAAACTCAATTCAATTCCTTTTGCTTTGCATTCCCCACCCTATCTCCTTCTCTCCTCTCCCTGCCCTTCCTCTAATAACAATGGACACCTGTCCTATATTCCACCCCACCCTTTATTCCTCTGTTTCTTCAGACATTACAGCCATTTGTTTATCCTATCACTGTCGACAGGTCACTTTTAGTTATTTAGTGTAATCAATAGCTACTCCTGGTTGTATTTCCCCTTTTGTATTGCCATCTCCTCCCCACCTCTCCCTTCCCTCCGAGTTCAATGGGCACGTCCCCCAGCATTGTATCTACCTCTGCTTTGGCTTTGTTTCTTCATTTTGTCACCTGCCTGACAAAGGACCCTGTGAGGTCCGAAAGCTCGCACACCTCCACCCACTGGAGTTGGTCCAATAAAAGAGATCACCGTACTGCGTTGCCTCTATTGACTGTTCACTTGAACATTTCAAACCATAAACCAATATGAATGTCTTATTAGTTAAGAAAAAAATACTAGCCTCTAGCCCTACAAAGATGTACGTGTGTATGTAAGGTAATGAATAACAGACCTCTGCAAGACAATGAAATGACTCACGTTTACATGTATGAACACGGAAAAGAGCATCAGAACTCCCGTGTGCAGCCACTGCCAGGGCACTGGGTGGCTAGTTTGTTGCTAGAACTTCTCCCTGCACCCCTGCCAGAGACAGGCCACCACCGCTGCCACCCACTGAGCCACCAGAGAGATCGTAAGAGTGTGCACACATGAGCGCGTGCATACGTACATGTGACTGCATGTGCCAATGCCAGGGGTGGGTGGGGAGGGTCATTTTGAAATATTGGGAGGTACGCTGGCCTGTGGATCCCACACTGCCCCTTGCATCCTGTACTCTCACAGACACAGAGAGACAATCTCTATTTTGAGGAAACCCTGTCAAACACACCAATAGCCATAACTGCCTCTACCCAGATAGCTCCCCCTTCTGTTCGGTTTCAAAGGACAAATTTAAGTCTGCTGCTTCTCCTAGTGACTGATTGCATACATCACAACAAGCACACACTTCCCTATGGTGCCTTCTCTCCTTCGGTGCTTGAGAGTAGATGCTGACTCGGGGGGCCAGATCCAGGAATTGGAAATCAGCCCTATAACAAACAGCTGTGGGCCACAGGTTCCCTTATCCAAAATTTATACTGCAAACAAGATGCACCTTCTATGGGAGCTTCCGTTTACACGGTTTAACTCAATGCACTGTGAAAAGGGTTACAAATTCACCATTTCTGTGTGATTGTGTTGGGCTGAAATGCCCTTTCCGGCTGTTCAGTAATACAGGAGGAGAAGATATGTATGCTATAACCAAACTCTGGCCACGATCTGCTATTTAGCTCATTTATAATGTACAATTTTCTACAAATGGTGCAGGCTGGTTTTGTGGTTTCAGGACTGGCTCAAGTACACATCATGTTCTCTGTGCAAAATGTAGCTGGTTGCGTAACTCTGCATTCCGTTGTACCTCAGCATCCTCCCACACGCTGGAGCTAACAGTTATACATCATCCTCGTGGAGAATGAGGGCCCGTACTAAAGCCAACAGAGTCAGACTGGGATGGGCTTTGGATGGGGCTTGTAAGAAGGTGCCACTAGCACAGACTGCAGGGGAAGCCTCTTGTGCTTTGCAGACAGCTGTTTGGAAGGAAAAGGAGAGAAGAAAGCTCAGAGTGGCTGTTTTTACACAGACACTAACCCATATTTACAATCTCAGATTCTTAATTCCTTTTACACAGACATTTACAATTCAGAAGTGTTAATGGTCAATATGGTTTTACACTAACATGGATGACTGAAAAATCTCATAGTGCTTTGCTGCTGCAGAATTCCAGCAACTTCTGCTCTGATTTTTGTTCCCCTTTGGAGATATCTTTGAACAATCCCACAGCTGATCTATGCACCAGGTTTGAGGGAAGAAAAATCAGGCCGCTGATTTCCTGGCCAGAGCCCCAGAAACCACTGATGCCCATAGAGACGTTCCCGGGTAGAGAGGAAGTTTGCTCTATCTACTCATCTCTATGCTCAATACGTATTGAGCATATACACGGATGTTATTCCGGTCTTATTTTATCTCGTGTTGAAATAATCCTTGAAGCCAAGAGTTGAATAAATCTGAGTTAAATACTAAATCTGGGTGATTTAAGCACTTAGTATGTGTTTACATGGACATTTAAACCTGGGTTGAGACCTGTAAATCCATATTTAGTGTCTGTGTAAAAATAGCCACAGGAACTGGAAAAAGAGAGCAACTCTTCCACTAGAGTTGGCGCTGTGTACCGCTACTCTTCAATCCTGCCCAGACCAGGAGAGGGTGGGTTGACATGCGGACATGCGTCAAATTTGCCAGGAGCGCCCCCCTGTCTCCCTGATGGAGAACCACAGCGGCTGGTGCCCAGAAGCACCATGGACTCAGACCGGGGTAAGTGCAAGCAGGTCAACAGACGTTATGGCCTGCTTTACCCCAGTCTGGAATCCCTTGCACGGGCTGTGGCAGTGCTTAGCCCGGGCTGTTCCTTGAGGATTGTCCCAAGGAAAAGCGTGGAAATCCATGGTACTGTCATGTCGGAAAGCACCCTAAGACTGTTCTTATTCTGCCAAGCCAAAGCACACCCACTTAATGTATGCAGAAGGCCCCCGATGTATCAATACCAGCGTGTTCTCCCTGTAGCCGAGCTGGCTGTGCAGGAAGGGCTGGCACTGGGGGTCAGAGGGAGGAAGGGAAAAGATGGTAGAGGGGGGTTTCTTTATAAGCTCAGAACCTTAGATAAGAAGTCAGTGCAAGGGTAGAAAGTAGAGTAACTCCTCTTGGGGGTCATAAACCCAAATGCTCAACGTTCACGAGAATCAGGCGATTGCCTTTAAAATCATAACATTTTAAATAATCATCATCAATGTCTTTTTGTCTTTCAGTGTCAAGATTTAGGACACCCCACAGTCACATCTTCAAGGTTCTCTCTTTAACCACGTAACATGGGTTAGAAATGTATTCTTGACTTTCTATTGTTTAAAACAAAGACAGAGACTTTTACAGCTGCAGCAGCCGTGACTTTCAGAAAACACTTAAAGCTGCGTGACACAACACGCAGGCATTGACAACCCTGTGTATATCTCAGGCCTAACTTGCCACGACCCCTCTCAGGGCTGCAGGAAGGGGGAGGGGAGCTTGTTCCCAGTCCACCCCTTTCTTATAGCAGAGACCCATGTTCACTGCATTTTCCCCATAGGGGAAACAGAGTGAAGACGGGTCTCTGAGTATAGCCCTTTTCACACAGACACTCTAACACTGATAAAATGGGTGTTACATTTTATTATAATGTTACAGGGCTGCAGGTGTGCTCTCTGGGTGCCCTGTAACATGTATAATAAAATGTAACACCCATTTTATCAGTGTTAGAGTGTCTGTGTGAAAAGGGTCTATGAAGGACACCAGGGAGCGAGGCCCTGGTGGAAGGCCCTCATATGGCATTTTGACCCTGGCCGCCTCCTCTTCAGAGACCTGCTGCTTCCTCTGACAATGGGGTATTTCTCCTTCTGTCTTTTTCTCTGGGAAACATTGCACACCTTTTCTTGTTTTCAGGGGCACGGTTAAGCTGGAGTGGGCTTTGGTGGAATGAGGACTCCAGGCCCCTTTCAGCAGCAGAGGGCGTGGGGCCTGCAGGCTTATGCAATTTTTTCCCATGACACTTATGAAAAATACACATTGCAGGGTCTCTAACATGTATTCCTCTCTCCCTGTGGCCTGTTTACCCTTTCCTCTTTTCATCTTCTGTGGTAGTAGTTGCTGCTGCTGCTGCTTCCCACTGTTCCCTTAAACTACTTCCTCTTTTACCCGGGTGGCTCCCTCTAAGACATGAGATTAATGAGACAACAGTTGTCCCCTCCCCCAGCACCCCCCCACAAAGAAACATTTGACTGGAAAGCATTGGCAGGCAAGAGACGTTTCCATAGGTCAAGAGATGTCATCTATCCCTTGGAACGCTTAATCGTGTGTGTTCACAGAGCAGCAGACACAGCTGTAACACACAAGCTAGTATGAGCTTCCTGGAAAGGTGTGGGTGGGGGTGAGGGCTAAACAACCAGCTGGATCTTTTCAGCCTAGTACTGGATAAATATGTTAGCCAAATAGTTCTGGTACAGTTAAAATGACCAGTTATTTATTTATTCAAAATTTTACCTGCCCTTCCCAAAAGCCCAGGACTCCTTACAATCTTAAAATACAAAATACTTTAAAATATATAAAAATTCCTTTAAAAACCCTACCCCCATCCCTAAAACTCCTACCCAGGCCCTACAGTCTCAGTGCTCCCCCAATGCCTGGCTGTGATCAGGGCCTGGATGAGGGTAAGCTGATTGAAGCTGAACAAGACTGAGGTAACGATGGTTGGCTGGCCTTGTGACTTGGAGAGGTCCAGCCCACTCTGGTCAATCAGGTTCACAGCCTTGGTATGTTTCTGGAGTTTCTGCTGTGCCTGGATTGTCAGATTGCAGCAGTGGCCAGGAGCGCTTTTCACCAACTCTATCTGGTGAGGAGGCTGCGGCCTTTTCTTTCTGACTCAGATCTGGCCACTGTCATCCAGTCTTTCATCACCTTGAGGCTAGATTACTGCAATGCGCTCTATGTGGGGCTGCCCTTGATGACTGTTCAGAAGTTGCAGCTGGAACGCAGCAGCTCAGCTCCTTTCAGGGATCAGTCATAGGGAGCACATTACATCAGTGCTCCAAAGTCTGCACTGACTGTCTATAGCTTTCAGGGTAAAATTCAAGGTGCTGGTTTCGACCTTTAAAGCCCTAAATGGTCTGGACCCTCTATATCTGAGAGACCACCTGTCCCACCAAGAGTTGGTTCTATGCAAGAGGGCCAGGAGCGCCCTCTTGCATATTCCAGCTACTTTTGTCCAAAGGACGGAGGTTTGCAGGAGGGCATTCTTGGAGTTCCATAAAACTGCCCCAGTTTTATGGAACTCCCTTCTTCCAGTGCAAGACTTTTTTGTTTTGTTTAAAAAAGAATTTGGAGGGAGGGATAAGGGTTAGTTGTGGGTGGGGATTGGATGGAGGATTTTGGGGTGGGTGGGTGGAGGGTGAGTTGGAGAAGGGAAAGGTTGGTAGGGGATTGGGGTTTTTATGCTGTTTGTTTGTTTGATTTGTTTTGTAAGCTGCCTTGAGTCATTTGGGAAGGGTGGGGCAAAAATAAAAAAATAAAGATTAGAGACAGGGCGATAGCTGTCTAGGTGTCCAAGGATGGTTTCTTGAGTAGGGGCTGGACCACTGTAGTTCTAAGGGTGTCTGACAACCCACTCTCTAGCAGGGAGGCATTGACAACCCCAGCCAGCAACAGCCCCAGTGTCTCCCAGCTGGCTTTCACCAGCTAGGATGGGCAAGGATCTAATTCGCAACTGGTTGCCCGCATCACTCCAAGCACATCTCTTGCATCAGTGGGCGACGCTAATTGAAACTGATCCAAATAAACAGGACAAGGCTGAGCTTCCACAACCCCAAACTCTGACTCTGCAAACAAAATAGCAGCCTCCAACTTCTGATGAATACAAATGATTTTGTCTGCAAAGTAATTCATAAAAATGTCACAGCAGGCAATCGATGACTCTAGTTCACAGCGGAGCCCAGCCAGATCAACCAGGTCATTCACCACCTGGGACAGCTCTTCAGGATGAGACTTTGTAGACATTATAAGAGTGGAGAAGAAAGTCTTCTTCGACGCCATCACAGCCACAGCATAGACATTAAAAAATTATCTATGCTGTAATCGGTCAGCTTCAGCGTGAGTCAAACGCCACCTATGCTCTAATTTCCTACCCTCCCGCTTCAGCTGCCTCAGGTCCCCCGTATACCAGGAAAACCTATGCTGTTGCAGTTGTGGGAGCAGATGGCTGGGTGCAACCATTTCAATAGCCATGGTGAAGACATCATTCCATAAGGCAAACAGGTCAAAAGAGCAGCCATCAAGATCAGTAGGTAAATCCTCTAGAGAGTTCTGGAAACTGATTGGATCCATAAGCCTCTGGGGGCAAACCAACCTAACTGGTCTACCACCCCGATGAGGGCAAGGATCTGGGCCTTCAGAAAATAATGGTTCAGCCATGACAACAGTGTTGTAACAGCACCCCCAATAATCAGAACACCTGTTTCCAGGTAGGTGCAAAGCATCAAATCCATTGTGTGTCCAGCCAGATATTATTTGGGATAGACCCATGGTTTTCATGGAGGTTATGAAGTCCCGCTCTGGCCCTAAAAGGTTAGTCTCAGCATGTATGCTGACATCACCCAAGACTATAAGTCTGGGTGACCTCAAGACCACCACTGAGACCAACACGGCCAATTCAGTCCAGTCAGGAAGTCTGCTGTGCAGTAGCGTAGCTGGCGCACTAGCAGAATACCCAATCTATCCCTGGCCTTGAGCAATGATGAGGGGGTAACGAACTGTGGTTATATGGTTTCTGGGTTAACAGTTGAAAGTAGAGTCCTACAGGCTGAACTGAACCCAACAACACTTGACTGGTCCTGCTGGGTTCTGTTCATTTTAGGAGCCTTCCTCACTCAAACCCCTTTGGCTCAGACCAGGCTCCCCATGGGTGAGACACTCTGCTCCCACAAAGGTCTGTGAATCACAGCACTTTGTGGAGGTGGGGCTATGTCAGAAAATGGGCAGACTTAAGGTGACTTTGGGGGTGGGGCCTTCTCTGAGCAACCAGAGTGGGGTCACCCTGCTATATCATCAAACATCATAATTTATTTATGGCTGCAGCCAAATCACACCCTGCTATATCAAAGAAGAGTCCAGCTACATCAGAACCAGGCTCAGGCCTTATTATTCAAGCCAAGCAGGTCTGGAGTTGAAAGGTCCCCAGACTCTAGGTAGCAAGGCTGAAGGCAGGTAATGGTTCTGCTCTGTTCAGACAAGCAAAGTGCATGGTCATAGACAGAGCCAGGTCAGAAGCAAGAGAGTCAAGCAATTGTCAGAGCCACGGGACAAGGTGAAAGTCATAGTCTGAACCTGTGCAAGTTCAGGGAGCCAATAGGGTTTGTCCAAGATATGGATGGCAGGAGAGGGTGCCACAACAGACAAGATGGGAAGTGGAGCAGAGGTTAGGGAAGCAAGTGCAGATAAATGAAGGAGCCCGGAAGGAATAAAAAAGCAGGCACCGATGATGCCAGGAGCTGGGCAGGAATGAGCAATTGCCAGGCCAGGCCAGGCATCATATCTGTGTCAATCACCTGGTTGCTCAGACAAGGTTTTTAGAGAAACCCAGGAAGTTATATAGGGAGGCTTAGCCAATCCAAGAACCTCTCTCAAGCAGCCAGTGAGGGAGCTGGAGGATGGGGAGTCCAGCAGAGCTAGACTTCCTGGATTCAAGGTGTGGTTTCCCTGATTTGACAGAGAGGCTCTGTGGCAGTGTAGCTTAAGTTCCTACTCAGGAACTTACTGGATAGGGTTTGAGCCTCACACATCTTGACAACAGTCCACTGAGGCTGCAATCCTAAATCTATTTGCTGCACTCCAGAGTAGTGCTATCGATTTCAATAGGGATACTCTGGAATGAGTGGATGAGGCCTGAGATGGATAGAGGCAGCTAGCACTGCCCAGTGCATTTCAGGTTATCTTTTTACAGACAGAAGACACCAGCGCCGCATTGGCTCTCACTCGGTTTATGATGTTTGTGATTGTGATAAATATCAAGAGTGAATAACCATGCTGATAACTCCTCCAAAATCTACTCGTTATCAGCCAGGCTGTGTAAGCAACTTCCACTCGGGACAATGTGTTATTTATTACCTTTGAATGGGCTTGTGTATTTAAAGGTACGTTTGGAACTTCAGGTCATTCCCCTTTGGAGTAGAAGCCCACATGCCAACAAGGGTTAAGTATTTTCTTTGCTTCAGTTTTCAGATGAAATTGCTGGTTTATCAAGAAGAGAGAAAGTGTATCTCCCGATGCCAGCAAAGTGATGAAATCAACTGGACTTTATATACATATGAAGTCTGGACTGGCCATGGGCTGTAGACACAATGTAGGCTAAACAGCATCCCATTGATAAGAGACGTTACGAGAAGAGTCAGTAACACAAAACAGCCATGCAAGCACATCCAGTATTGAATAAAGCAGAGTAGAAGCCTTTAAATGCAAGTAGGACTTACAAAATGGGATTACAGACTACAACTCACTCAGTGCTATCAATTGATACTTTTTGCTACGTTCGATGTTAGCAGCTTTGGTATGTCAAAAGAAAACAGGACTTATTTACTAAAACTATTACTAGAGAACAAGAAATGGAAAGTGTAGTTTAAAAAACAAAACAAAACAAAACAAAAACTACAGTACAGGTATACACGTCATTGGGTAAAAACAGATGTGTGGCCAGCATGGCATCTCTCCAGTACAGCTGGGGGTGGGAAACAGAGGCTGCCTCTCCCTGGGCAGAGTTGGGGCACCAAACAATCATGCCTGTGGCTGGAGAACCGTCCCACTGCCTGCCCTTCCCTGTTCCCAGCACCCCACTCCTCCCGTCATGACAGACAGCCATGGCAGCCAATGACGAGCAACCATGCCGGCCGGTCATGATGGCCCCAACCCGTGGCAGGTAAGACAGGGCAGAACAGATGTGCTGGCCTGCTGTGGCCCATGTGGGCAGCCCTTAGCCAGGGCTGTGACCTCAGAATAACCTCAGGGCAGGTAGTTGCCCACCTCCTGCCCTAGGAAAGTCCCAGGCCACCATCTAACAGCCGGTGAGCACATGTGCTAGAAGGTCCAAGGCCACAGCGGGTCAGTGTCATATCTATTTCCATTGTTGGCTAATGCAGGAGAGAAAGACCCATGGCAAGGAACCCTGCATTTTCCCAGAAATAACTATGTAGACTGGCGATAAAACCCTGGTACTACTGTACCAACATGCAAAACTTTCCATTTGCCATGCAGTAAACATCTGAATGCACCCTCCATGTGAACACAGGAAGGTTTGTCCTAAATTAGCTTATTTAGACCAGTTTGAAGTTAAACCAACACAAGCAGTAGTGTAGGCAAGCCCTTAGCCTTAAATTCAGGAAGACCACCAAGAACTGACTGTTCTAGAGATGCATGCAAAACAAAGAGAAAAGCTTCATATTAAAAATCTTATATTCCTTTAAAAAACCCACAACCCTCCCACAACAAAATTCTGTTTGTTCTCTTACTATTATTTTTTATTTATTTATTTTACAGAATTTGTATCCCGCTCTTCTCGCCGCGGGTGGCCCAGAGCAGCTAACAGCAGCACATATAAAAATATAATATAAAAACAATTTTAAACAAACACTATAAAACATAGTCAGTCATAAAACAAAAACAAAACCACAAAAACTCTCCCTCTACCCTTCTCAACTCTACCCCTCTCCCTCGCCAAATGCCTGACGGAACAGCCAGGTCTGGCAGTTCCTATGGAAGGCCAGAAAGTTCAGGGCCAAACGTGCCTCCACCGGGAGGGAATTCCAGAGGCGTGGCATGGCCATCGAGAACGCCCTGTTCTGTGTGGCCCCCCGGAAAACCCAAGGGACCTCCAACAAGGTGCCCCTGGATGACTGCAGGGGCCGATCCAGGACCTGGGGGTCAGGTGGTCTCGCAAATAAGCAGGGCTCGGGCGGTGTAAGGCTTTATAGGTTAAAACCAACACTTTGAATCAGGCCCAGAAGACTATTGGCAGCCAGTTCAGAGACCGGAGCACTGGTGTAATGTGCTCCTAGCGACACAGCCCCACCAGGAGCCGGGCCACTGCATTCTGCACCAGCTGCAGCTTCCGAGCTGTCACCATAGGTAGCCCTACGTAGAGCGCGTTGCAGTAGTCTAGCCAAGAGGTAATAAAAGCATAGATATTGTGACCAGGTCCGGAGCCGAAACCAGCGGCTGAAGCCGCCGCACCAGATGTAACTGGCGGAAGGCACTCCTTGTCGCAGCCTCCACCTGGAAATCCAGGTGGAGCTGCGCATTGAGAAGCACCCACAGGTTCCATACCTGGGATGTCAGCAGAGGGCAGACTCCATCAATCGATTGGGCTGTCAACTCAGCCGATCTACCCACTAGCATCACCCCCATCTTGTCAGGATTCAGTCACAGTCGGTTAGCCCTCATCCAGTCCCCCACAGCTGCCAAACACCGGGTAAGCACCGAGACAGCCGGGCCTGGGTCAGTTGAAAATGAGAGATACAGTTGGGTGTATCACCAGTTTCATGCAACTGAGGGTGTCTTTAGACATAACAAAGATCGGGTGTCAAAACCCCTAAGCACATGTTTGGCCATTGTGTGTAAGCACCATAACAATCCCAACACCAATTTGGCCCCCCGTTGAACATGCGATGTGAACACCATTGCATCACAAGGACAATTTGGGTGTTCTGGCTGACCACGTGGCCAACATTGTGTCTAATGATATTGCGTGGCATATTAGCAGGTACAAACACAGGGAACGAGGTGGCAACACTTGCATGCTGAGATCAGGTGGCGAGCAAAACACCGATTTGCCCCAAGATGGGCTGTGTGTCTAAACAGTGCCACGTGGTGAACACAGGGCCAAAACAGTGTTCATATCAAGGTCAAAACACCCATTCAGACACCCGTTGACATTATGTCTAAAGATACCTGATGTTTAAAAGAATTTTAACTGCACCAATAAGGCCATGATCTTTAAGCCACTTATCCCAGAGCAGTCCCACTTATTTCGGTAAGACGTCTCCAAAATAAGTGGGTCGTTTGAGAATTGCAACCGGAGATAAATATTTGATGGAAAACAAGCAAATTAGCACACTTAGCAATACACAGCTAACCTGTGTATTAGCCTGGATCCTGCCAGCTGCTGGGCACATCTTATGAATCATTTAGCAGAGGAGGAGGATGGAGCTAGATCTTGGAAAATACTCAAAAAAAGGCACAATTCACCTCCCAAAGAAATCAACAGAAAGAGTCTGTGGCTTCAATGGAAATTGAATCGGGTCATGTATCTTGGCCAGGAGTGGGGATGGGAACAGATATGTGCTTAACAAAAATTTTAAAAATATACTCCGACATTAAAAAAAACAACACAGCAGCTTTTGGAAAAGGACAGTTTAAAATATTTCACAGCATGAATTCTGGACATGTTTTTGATTTTTTTTTAAAAAGGACATGTTGTGATTTAACAAGCTATGCTCTGCTTTACAGTAACATGTTTTATTTTAGTTACATTCTCACTTCAGTTCAAATAACACTTGAGCTTTGGCTTTATTATATTTTTCCTTTTAAAAGGCGAACATGGATGCATCAAATTGCTCCCGAGAAAAGGGCAGAGTTAAAGCTATGAAGTTCACCCTCTGTAGAAAATGTTTTGTCTTGAAAAGAGAAGTGGATCGTTCCCCCAAACAAAAAAGGTGCTGTTGAAATAGAAACGCCAATGCCAGTTATTCCGTGTGTGGAGCTGGGAGTGCTGTGTGCCCATGGGAACGGCCGCACCCCCACCTCTACCCGCCGCACCCCCACCCCCAACTTCTGTGCGGCCCTCAGAGCTTGTGCAAGCTTTCGAAGTGGCCCCTGGGAAAGAAATGCCGCAGCTCATCTCCTTACAGGGGTAGGCCGCAGGGAGCACATGACACCAGTGCGCCGGGCTTTGCACTGGCTGCCTATAAAGCACCGGGCCAGGTTCAAGGTGCTGGTTTTAACCTTTAAAGCCCTTCACGGCCTGGGCCCTACCTATCTGTGGAACTGCCTCACTCCCCATGTGCCTGTGCGACCCTTGAGATCGTCCATGGGAGCCTTTTTGGAGGTTCCCCGGGCGAGGTGGGTGGCCACTGACGTTAGATCTTTTTCGGTGGCTGCCCCTGTGCTGCGGAATTCACTCCCGGAGGAGGCTCAGTTGGCTCCCACTCTCCTGTCATTTCGGCGTTTATGTAAGACCTGGCTGTTCCGCCGGGCCTTTGGTGGGGGGGAGGGGGCGGGGGGAGGGAGAGGGTTTTTGTTGCCCTGTATTGTATATTTTTAACGGTTTTCAATTGTTTTATTGGTTTTTATACTGTTCGCTGCCCTGGGCTGCCCTGTGGGCAGGAGGGGCGGGATATAAATTTTAAATAAACAAATAAATAAATAAAAGGATCTAGTCCAACTCTCCACTATAGGGCAGGATATCCTCTGCTAACAGCATCGCAGACAGATGTGTGTCAAGCCAGGTTTTGAAAATATCCCGAAGACTGAGGAAGGAGATTCCACAACCTTCATAGGCAACTTTAGTAGTAGTAGTAGTAGTATTTATTTCTTGTTCTGGCCACTTGCCATGACAAGCTTAAAAAATACAAAATCATCAAATCATCATAATTTCTCCTCCTCTTCCCCTTCTCTACGTCCCTTCTGTGACCTTCAAGCTATTGATCCCCTGGACTTTGCCTCCTCTCTCTCTCCCCTTCTTCCTACAGTCTTCTCTTCCTCCTCCCCTGACTCCGCTGTCTCTGCTCTCAACGCCTCTCTCTCCTCCACACTTGACTCCCATGCCCCTCTCTCTTCCC
>QEPC01005142.1:861454-896570 GCA_003113815.1 Sphenodon punctatus
TTCCCCTTCCTAAGTCTCTCCCCCAGCTCCTGTCTCTCAGATTGTAAGCCCTAGGGGCAGGGACCGTGTCTATTTTATTACTTTGTAAAGTGCCAGGTACACTGATGGCGCTATATAAATGTTTGTTAATAATAATAATAATAAATGATTTACCGTTTACCAATCCACAATTCAAAACACATATCAATCATGAACAAAAAAATGGATTTTCAAAGTACAACAGCACAAATACAATAACTCCCAATCCCCATAAGCCCATAACCAGCTCAATTAATTAGACTGGCACAAAGATCCGATCTTTATGTAATATGTTTCTCCCTAAGGATTGCTACACGATAAGCAAACCAAGCGACTGATTTCGTAATTGCAGCAACCTCATCTGCCAGACAAAAGCGCACCAACCCATTTGAGGACAGACCTGTGGGAGGGTCAGTCTTACTCCATAGATCCCTTCTAAGACCTTTATACAACGGGCAATGCAACAGATAATGCACCAGATCTTCAATCACATTTCCCTCACAAGGGCATAACCTCTGGGCATAAGGTTGGCCTCACAGGCAACTTATTCCATTGTCTAACAGCTGCCCAAAATAGATGATAAAGGGCCTGGAAAGCAAATATTTATAAGGAAAGGGTGAAGGAACGGGAGGAACTTCATTTAGCCTAATGAAGAGAAGACCAAGGGGAGGCAGGACAGCAGTCTTCAACTATCTAAAGGGCTGCCACCAAAACGATGGCAAGGAACGGTTCTGCAGCGCTACAGAGGGGAAGGCTAGAAAGAACAGGAAGGTAGATTTTGGTTAAATATCAGGAGAAACTTCCTAGCAGTAAGAGCTGATCGGCAACGGACCAAGTTGCCTAAGAGGGAGAGGGGGGCTGTAGGCTCTCGGTTGCTGAAGGTTTTCAAACAGAGCCGGGACAGCCCATCCATTGAGGATGTTGCAGTGGAGATTTTGGTTAGATATTTGGAAAAATGTCCAAACTGCAAGAATGTATAGAATTGATAGAATTCTAGATGGCCCCTGAAATGTCAGGGCGCATCTAGTCCAACCCCCTGCTTGGATGCAGGATAGTTACAACTAACCCAAATCTCCACTGCTGCCCATTCCCTCTTTCTCAGTCTCCTGTGACACTGGGGAACAAATGTTCGCCATCTTTTTTTGTGGCATCCTTTTAGGTATTTGAAAACTGCTATCGTGTCCTCCCCGCTACTTCTTTTCTCAAGGCCAAGCCTTGCTTCATAGGACTTATTTCATAGGACTCCCCTATGAATCTTTTCCTATTTGTAGCCTATTTGTCTACACAATAGTCCAGGTGAGGTCTCACCGTTGCCAAGTAACACCACCACCTTCCATGCCCTGGAAAACACTTCTTCTTCCCCCAGGTGTTCCTTAATCTGGGTTTGTCTTGCGCTGTGGCAATGATTTTCACAACTGCTGATTCCTCTGTATTTCAATGACCCTCTCCCCTACCTGACGCCCTTGTGGTCAGCCCAGCAGACACAGAGGAATGTCCTTGGGATATCCTCATACGTACGAACCAGCAGAATGAAGGAAGGATGGAGTGGAGGAAGATGTCTCTGCTACAAAACTCTCTGCTCACAGCTCTAGCATCATGGGGATAGCAGGACTGGAACAAGGGCTCCCTTCCTTAGCAAATTCTAGATGCATTCCTGACCTAACACTAGGCTTCTGTATTCAAGACCTGCTCCTGGAGCCTCACCTTGATAATTATCTGTGCCCAGAAACCACCTATTATTTGGGGATCCCGCCATCATGTTTTAAGTCGGTAGGCACTCAGGCCTTTGCTGCGGCAGGCCCCTCCATGGGGAACTTGCTCCCCCCCCGATGTTCATCTCAGTTCCTCCCTCCTCACCTGCAAAAAGCACCCCAACACTTATTTCTTCTCCAGGTGCTTTTTAGGATCCACTGTTGGTTCCTCTTAAATGCATTTTGACCTCCCTCTTTAACCTTCCCCATTTAAATGGATTTTGTATTATTTTATTGTATTTTATGGGAAGCACTCTAAGTGTCATTTGGTGCTAGGGTGCTATATAAAAATAAAATTATTATTTATTATGATACGTTCACATCCTACGTTGCCTGATGATTAGCTTCCACTGACAACATGAATTTAGGTATCTAGCCTTTATCAGTCATAATTTGAAAGCTTGTTTACACTTTCTTTTTTAAATGGCACTGAATTTGAAGTGTCTATGATTTGGTTTCTTAACTAAGCACTTTTAAATGTTCTGAAGGCAGAATTATCAATGAAAGAGCTAAATTTAAATCAGAGATTTAAAAAGTCTTCCTGTAGATAATCTCTTTCTGAGGTAAACCGATTGCCCTTTATTCTTCCCTTACATTAGCATCTCAGTTTGCAATTTTTGTGTGGATAAAATAGGATATAAAAGGTAATTTTTTTCATCTACAAAACTTTTATATAAAAGTCATTTCACACTTGAGTTTACTTCTCTACAGTACAAGCTACATTTCTGTATTGCAGGGGTGGCCAAAGTTCCCAACCTCAACCAGTACCAAAATATTCCTATGTCCAAGAACCACAAGACACCTGCACACACAGAACATACGTGTCCTTTGAAGCGTCTCCTGGGCTGAGTCTCACCCCCTCCTCACCTCTGCAGGTTTGAGACTGACTGGCAGAACCCATACTGTGTCATCTTGGCTGCTGAGATTCTGAGAAGCAGCTGTAATTCAGCATCTGAAATCCAGGTGCCATGAAGTAAGACAAGACCATTAAAGCAACGCAGGGCCTGGAACAGGGCCTGGCTGAGAGCCGCAATTGAACTCCCCGAGAGTTGCATGTGGTTCCTGAGCCGCTGTTAGGCCAACTGCTATATTGTATAAATTACACATTTTGTTTGAACATTGTCTTCTTACACATACTCCAGAGGAACAACAGACCATTTGTCATTAGAGGCTCCATTCTTTGGACAAAACTCCACACTGCTTTTAAGCACCCACAAAACAGAAGGCATATCACTTCCCAGAGAAGAACATTTTAATGTTAAATGCAACACATTTTTAAATGTATATTATAGGTTAAGCATTTCTTTGGGTGTAAAAGGAGATGACATCCCTATCTGACAAAGGTGAGTGGTCCAGTAGGCTTAAGCCTACGATGGCTGTTTCCCCCCCCTCAACCCAACCATTATTTTATGCAAATGCAAAACACATGAGGGGTGAAATCCAGACTCCACTGAAGTCACTTTAGCCAGTAGTATTAGTTGTTATAAGCTGCATAAAGTTAAGTGATGGAACACACCAATCACATACTTATACCTAAGTCGCAAATTCCTTCTGATTTGCTACAAAATCTCAGCAAAGTGTTTTGCACCGACTATATTTTAGTTCAGCTGGCACATGTACATCTGCCTGAGATAACTCAATAGTTCACAGTAAATGTTACAAGTCATCCCCTGGAACTTCATGCCACCACTAAATGAAGTATTTCTTCAGTCCATGTTACTTACTGTAGACCAGACTACAATGACTATATCCAGGGACACCCCATGTTCACTGAATTTTCTCCATTGCTTGCAATGGGCTTGGCAGTGTTTTGTTACAGGAATAGTCTCCATGATTTCCACAGGTACCACATGAGGGGAGCAAGGATTCCACCCCAGATTAGATAGATTCTATTCCAATGTGGTAGGCATCTTTAAGACTTTAAGAAACTGTATCGTTTGAATTTGCAGGGATGTAGGTAGACTTCAACACAGGGAAGTAATTGAATTCTGGACCCACAAATCTTGAAAACACAATACTGCCGCAGATACGACAGGCAAGCAAAGGCATTCAGACTGCATTAGACACTAATATAGCCCACTACCGCATGGGGCTACCTTTGGTGACAGTCTGGAAGCTGCAGTTGGTGTAGAATGCGGCGGCTCGCCTCCTTATGGGGATGGATTGCCGCGAGCACATTATACCTGTGCTCTGCACTGGCTGGATAGTCTTCCAGGTCCAATTCAAGTGTCGTTTTTTGCGTATAAAGCCCTATACAGCTTGGGCCCCGTTTATCTGAGGGATCGCCTCACTTCCGGATCCTGGATTGGTCCTTGCGGTCGGCTGGGGGCACCTTCCTCGGGGTCCACCAAGTGTCTCGGGTATTGGCGACGAAGAGGGCATTTTCGTTGGTCACACCACAGCTGTGGAACTGTCTCCCGACGGAGGTCCGTCTGGCCTCAAGCCTTCCCTCTTTCTGTAGACAGTGCAAGACCTGGCTGTTCTGCCAGGCTTTTGGCGAGGGAAACAGGTGAGGAAGGGGGGTTAGGGAGGAGGGAAGGTAGGGTTTTATACTCTGCCATATGTTTATATTTTTATAATAATTTTATATTGTTATTTATATGGGTTTTATTGTTATTTTGATATCTTGTATTTTTATTGTGTTGTAAGCTACCACGAGCTGCAGTAGCAGGAGGGGCCGGCCTAGAAATCCACAAAAATAAATAAATAAAAATGAATTAGACTGCTGTGTTCTACAATGATACGTGCACTGCCTTCCCTGCTTCTTACTAGAGTCTCAAGAGCTCTCTGTACTGCATTATTAAGCTCAATTCTGATCCAGTTTCTTAATTGTCTGCAGTGGCTACAGGGAAGGAGTAGCGGCATATTAACTAAGCCAAGTGACGACATTAAATACAAGAACCATGCTGGCATTAGGAAAATGTTAAAGCCTACGTGAAAAGCAAGCCTCATATTTTACTGCTTTAACTATTCACTTAGAATTTACAGTTAAAAATATAGCAAATGAGATGAATTACGGGAAGCATTTGACATATTCAAGGCCCTTTTCACACGGGTGCCCCTCCCACCACACACGTGTGCGGTGGGGTGTCTGTGGGAACGGCGCCTGTGGTTGGTGGGGGTGCGCGCATGCTGCTGTGCTCTCCTCACCTCCCCCCATCACCCATACACGGAGCAACAGGCGCCAATGCCAGTTGCTCCGTGTGTGGAGATGGGTGTGAGAACAGCCGCACCCCCAACTCGGGCACGCACCCCCAACCCCCCACCCTGTGCGAAAAGGGCCTAAATTGAAGTCTCACACCCTTATCTTCTTTTTGCAGGTCTCTATCCCATTCCTTTCAATGAAATTCATTGGGAACGGCACCAAGCCCTAACGGCTCAATAATAATTGCAGGTCACACTGGCATCCAGCTACATTGTGCCACAAAGAAATTGCAGAGTAGGAAAGCCTTTGTGTGGCAGCCTCATTTATCATCATATTTTAAACAAGTGGCAGCCAATTTGTTTGAGTTGCCCTCTACAATACGGAGATGGTAATATAATATACCAATGCGATCTGATGTAGATGCTCAATGTAGGCAACTACTCTGCTGCTGTGTTAGCATATGGAATAAAAAGACGTATGACACAAATTGACTTGTGGAAAGAATCTCCCAAAATTGGTTTCTAGCGTTGTTTCAATGGGGTTTGTACAGGGATAGGATTCTCAGATGCACTTAACATCTCCTTGCATTGGTCAACAGGAAATTAGGGAGTCTTTTCTTTGTAAGCATTAGCAATAAACTACTCTGTCTTTCTGTCATGCTGGAAATTAAAACAACATGCAGTTTCACTTATGGTGTTGCAAGCTGATAATACCTGTCCTCAAATGTTAGGCTGCCATCTACAAACCACTTATTCCAGAGCTAGGCTTAAAAGGAACACCTCGAAATGTTTTGTGGATCATGGTCTTAACGAATCTTTGATCAAGTCTTTACAAAGATTTGAGCAAGTGTTGAACAATCTGCAAGAAGAAAATACAGGGAGGGCCTGTTTTCATATAAAACTATCCATAGAAGAACGAAAATATCAAAAGCAGATACTTAACGCTTTTAGGTATTCTCATACCGAAGGTCTGGCTTGGTTTAAAATTTTATTTTTAAAAATGTACTACCATATGAACAGCATGTCTGCAAGATGTAACTATACATTTTTTGAACAAGACTGTATGCATCCAATGGATTAAGACTTAATTCTGGAAAGTAACCTATGGCACTGTAATTGTCGTAGAGCTGAGAAGGAATTTCCATTCACTAGATCATATAGTTTACATGGACATTAGAAAATGGATTTTGTCCTAAGTTAGGACAACAAAATCCTGCTGTCTTTTAAAATGCATTAGGTATAGACAATATTTATTTAATAGCATTATTATATGGCTCATCTGGAGCTCTCAAAAATTGATTGGTTTAAAAACGCAAAGCAAAGTTAAAGCAGACTCCCTTCATGTCACCTGTATCCTGGAGGAATATCTGAATGTTATTGCTAATATTGTGACCTCCACTTTCGTAAATATTAACATTGCTTTAATATCTGGGGAGTCCAAACTTTGTGACAGAGTATTCTGACAGTTGCCAAAAGACGGAAAACCACAAATAACTGTCCCTTAGGACAAACAATAACATTTTCAAATTTGTGTGCTCACATTTTGGCATATAATTTCACAGTAGTCTGATCTCCAAAGGCTGTTGAATTTCACCAGAAACTACCATGAATGCACACAGAAATACATTTTATCTTCCTTCGAATAATCTCTCTTTTGTTTTCTGAAGGTCACTCTCTGTGTATACGAGAGCCTTCCATGAAAAGCAAACAGAGACTAATATGATCCATTTGCTGTCTGAATTTGCTAGCAGTAACAGCCTGCATGTGATCAACTTTTTCTTCCCCCTGTGGATGCAGGATGGAAGCTGCAGCATTTGCTTCTTGGGCTGCCCCTCTGGACACCCCTGAATCGCGTGGAGAGGAATTTTTCCAGTATCAGTATGTAAGGCAAACTGTACATAAAAGCCCAGACCAATCAGCAAGTTTGCTTCTTCCCTTTTTGCAATTATTTTCATCAAATGGTGGAACTGTAAGGGACATTATGCAAAGCCACCCCAACACACACAACAGGCCTGGTCCTTGTTTTCAGTAGAACAGTTTACAGTCCCAAGTCCTAAATTCGAACTTGCTGGTATCTGTTGCTCCTTTCTTAGCATGTCAGCCAGAGCTGTTATAATGACATAGAAAACACCTGAAAGGCAAAATGATCTACTTAGGCAAGGTTGAGCTGTACCCCCTTTGTATTTTGCTTTGTACCGGTGATTCCGATACTTCAGTTTACATAGCGTGATGCAAAAGGACAGGGAGACCAAGGTTGTGGGTTTTCCTCTCAAGGCTCTAGCTCCTCCATCACTTCCATGACGATAGTTCGAGGGCCAGTCAGAATGAGATTGCTGACTGTCCTGTAGTCTGCATGGAGAACGTTGAGTCCATTCACAGAAACCACAAAATGACAGACCTAGAGAAAGAAGACAAAGAAAGATTTACATTAGGACTGCAATGGGGCTAAGCTTCTTAATACTGTATCTGAGGTTAGAATGATTTTATTTTATTTATTTTATGAATTTATACCCCACCCCTCCTGCAAAAGCAGCCCGGAATGATGACAGGGAGAGCCGATATACTGCTCAAACTCAAGTGGGACTAAAAGACAAACCAATTTCTCATCATATCAAATCAGTGTGTGGAATCACAAGTGGGGAAACTGACTGCATAAGTCCATACACACAAAGAGTGACTGCATAAGCCCACACACACACACACACACACACACACACACACACACACACACAAAGAGTGNCACACACACACAGCATAAGCCTTTTATTCTTAGGTTACCAGACTAAAAGTGGCAACTATTGTTACACACCATAGAAATTCTATTTCCCCACCAATCATGTGTACACACAATTCAAGCTCTTTAGCAACCAAAGAATCAAAACTTTGTTATCGCTGATCAAAGAAAGACAACTTCCAACCACAGCTTCTAGAGGACTTAAATAAACGTACAAAGTTCTTTCAATTCCCACTTCTCAGATAATGTAAGGAATAATAAACTGCAGTCAAAGCCGCCCCCAGACCTTTATTGCTAATTTCCACAAATAGATTTTTAAGGAACCTGCCATGAGATAGACGAGATAGAGACACACTAGTTCAGAAGCTATCTTTTATTGGCCAATTGTAGCTGGTGAGATAAAAAGGTCAATTTACCAATTCCTGGAATGTCAAGGAATAATTGGACATAACAAAGAAACATTTTTCCAGGAGTGTGTAATCCATAGCTAATCATTTGCATAAAGTTGTAAATTAAATAGCAGAAGTATTCAAATACATATTGCAACAAAACACACACCCTGCCTCAAACAGCTTACCAACTGGGTGCGTGTGCATACATCCCTCTGCTATCAAAGAGCCCAACTGACTTCACTGGCACTTTGTGTCCAGCAGGCTGTAGGTAACAGTACACTTGCCACTTCTCAGACTGACCGAGACTCCCATTTTGGTCTATAGGCTATGGGAGTTTCAAGATCAAACCTACACGTGTTGAGCCTACGAGCGAGGCCTAGTGCAACAAGATGTAACAAATGGAGAGGAGAGCAGTGCTAGGGACACATGGTTACACAAACTAACTTGCACAAGTAGCAAGTAAGTAAAAAAAATGTTTTAAAATATTTCAATAAGTACTACTAGTCTCTACTAGCCACCTACTAGATAGAGCACGATCCTCCAAGTAGATAGCACAGGTACCAGTACTTAGCATAGGCACACATCTCATTTGCTTCAATAGGACTCACACCCACTTCAAGTGCTAGTATCGGTGCTATCTTTTCAAAGTATTGTACCCACTCATCACCTGTGTATTTACGAATACTGTTCTAATAAAGTTTTAGATTTAAAACTGTTCTATTGAGATATTAATCAGTCAAGTGAATTTAAAATGGGTTTATTTTAACCCTTTGATTTCAGTCAGTGGTGGCTGGTGGATTCCGAGGTTGGTGGGTCACTGGGTCGGGCCAGAAGTGGGCGGACCTGGGTCAACGGTAGGTGGGGCCAAGACAACGGTAGGCGGGGCTAAGATTAAAATTTCACACTTAGATGATCAATGGAATAGAACATACACACAAGGATAGGGGACAGCTCCAGGGCATAGTATCACCTTCCCAATTTAAACACTTTTATAAAAAATGATTACGAGACCACAAAGAAGTCACAAACCTTTCCCCTCCACCCTCAAATCTGCACAGGGTAAAAGCAGGCAACCGAAAACCTCTCAGAACAAAATAAACATTTTTAGCAAAGAACAACAGAACCAAGTGTGGCCAGTGTGCATGGGGGCAACAGGAGAGTACAAAGTAGTAAAAACCTTTCCCTTCCACTCCCAGATCTGCCTAGGGTAAAACCAGGTAACCCCAAACCTCTAAGAACAAATTAATCATTTTAGAAACAATATAGAAACAACAAAATAAACATTTTAGAATAATAAAATAAAATAACAACAACAACAAAGAAACAGGCACAGCAGTGCAGACTTGGGGCAGGCCAGGGGGCACAAAATCTTAACCTCGTTCCCTCCCTCCCCAATCTCTACCTGTGCAAAAAACCCAAATATTTTTAAAGAGCCATCAAAGAAAGGCCCTTTAAAAACAAATCTAACCCCCACAATCTGCACAGCAGCCCAGCCCAACCCCAGGCCCTAATCTGCCCACCACTGGGGTGGGGGGAAGGAGGGAAGCAAAAAATGTAAGTTGTGCAAGGCTCCCTCACAGGGGCATAAAATCATTATCCACCCCACGTCCCCCCAAATGTAAGAGGAACCAAGCGGCCCCAACTTACAGACTCCAAAAGAAGCCCAGGACAGCAGCATGCACCAATGAGCAGACTCAGTCTCACTCTCCTCCAGCCAGCCACACGGAGAATGAATCTTATCAGATAGATTGCAGCAGGACGACGCTGGGTCACCACGCTGGCTCCTCCTATTAGTGACGTGTCACTCCCCTCCCTGCTCGCGCGCTCCAAGCCTCCCCTCCTCTAGAGCACGGCCGCTGCTCTGGGACAAGCTCACAGGCTGGGAAGTGCTCAGGAAAACCACCCTCCCAAGCCATTTGAACAAGCAGGCAAAGGTTCCATGGGAACCCTTGCAGGCCACACCTCACCAGTGACGTTTTGGGTTGTCACTCTCAGGAGTGACCCACCTAGCTCCTCCTCCCAGGCAGGCCTGCCTGCCCCTCTCTCACCGGCGCACAGCTCCCACTGCGCATGCGTCAACTGGCTCTGCTGACGCATGCACAAAAGCCCTGTCAGTCCCACAGAGCTTCTGCGCATGTGCAAGTTGCTGAAAGGGAAGGAATGGTGCTGCAGTGCTGGCAGCCGGGCTGGGGCTGCAGCAAAAAGTTAGGAGAGGTGACTGTGGTTGCAATGGGGTGCGCGCATAGTGTGGAGTTAGGATGGGGGGAGTGCTGGAGCACAAGAAGGCCTCTAGTGGCTGGCTGCCACTGCTTTCAATAGCAACTGCCTGTAACTCTGAACCAATTTTCCTGGCTAACTTTATATTAATTTCTTTGTATAAAGCTTTCTTTTACTTTAGAACGGGGGTGTGCACATTGGCTGAAGCCAGTTTCAGGCTTCTAGCGTGTTCCTCTTACCTACAGAGGTAAGCCTACCAAAAGAAATTTCCTATCATTGGGGAACACTCAGATGGCTATGGGTTTGATTTTGTGAATGTGGTTTTGTGTGTTTGGTCCAACATACATTCTTCCATGAGCGAGTGGAGAAACCCCTGGTTGTCAGAGCTGTTGTCTGTGACTATTACAAGTAGGGAAGCCAAATTACTGCTTATGTTTCAAGGTACAGCGGGGGTGTCAGAGTGAATTTCAATGTCCATTATTTACAGTGGTATTTTAGGAGCCTGTATATCGGGAGTGGGGAAGCTTTTCTCTCCTGGAGGCCACTTTGAAAATGAGTGCACGCTCTGAGGGCCACCTAGAAGTTGGGAGTGGTGATACTTAAGGGGTGTGGTCAAGAAAAGGAGGTTCCAGATCATGAATCTATGCCATTGATCTCTCCACTGTCCTTGTGTGCATGCCCTCATCTCTGCCCCCTTATCTTGAGCTCTGGTTTTCAGTGCTTGAGGGTAGCGACTGGATCCAAGGGCCAGATCCAAGAAGTGGAAAGGGGGTCTCATAAAAAACTTGCCACAGGCCCCATTTTGTCCCCAGGCCTGAGGTTCCCCATCCTTGCTGTATATGAATAAACAGAATTTTCAAAACAGCCTAAGAAAGTTATTAACCTAACTCTCATTGAAACATAATGGAATTCAGGGCCTTCAAAAATCTCAGCATTAATTAAAAAACAAATCAGCATTTCTACAACATTTTTACCATTAACATTAGTCTTCCTTCTCTTAAAAATTGTTTCTCTAACTTCCGTTTCTTTTTAATTTTAGTAATCACCCTAGATTAAACTGGAAAGACAGTTTAGAACAATAGTCAAATGCCTAGGAATTCCTGCAACAGCGCCAGCTAGGTTTGCAAAATTAAATTGGAACATTCCCAAAGCAGCACTTAACTTTAAACATACCTGAATGTAAATTTTAACCAAACACAAGTGAGCCAAGTCATTAATCATTGAAGTCAACAGAGTTAACCCAGGAACTGGTTCTTACAAAATTGTTTTCTAACTTTGCAAACAAAACAAAACCTGTTACTGCTTGTAATTTTCACAGTACTGATCTTCTCAGGATGAATGCAGCCCTTTGCTTTCTGCCCATAATCCTGATTTTAGCAAATGTATTCATTATCTACCTATGTTTACAGGATACTTTATGAAGGTGCCCAGGCTGAGATCCCCAAAATACTTACAGACACATAATCACATTGTGAAAAATGTGTGTAGGAGTTTATTTGCTTTTTAATTGGGGCACTGTTGTATCTGTCTGAATGATTCGAGTAGTAGCTATGCAGTGGCCTAGGAGTGGTGTATGGCTGGCCAACCTGGTCATGGGGTACTAACTCTCCTCCATTTTGAGAAGCATTTTAAACTAGAAAAATAAAGACTAGGAAGTGACAGTCGATAAATACCTTTATTCACCTGAAAACAAAAGCATTTGTATTAGGTTCAGCCATTCTCCAAAGTGGAAACAAGAATTTGTTGACCCCACCAAACCATGCCAACTAGTAGTCCCGTACAGGAAGCATCTGACCCCAATGAGGCCTTGTTTCCTGCAAAAGGGATCATACCTCCCTATATGCTGCACCTACTACGACGACATTTTGGGACTCTTCTTACCTTGTGGCCATCCCCCATGCTCCCAAATGGTTGAAATTTGCCTCCAGGATCAAACATTATTAACAAGAGGCACAATGCTCAATATAAGCCGTCACTGGGTAGGAGGAGGCAGTATAAAAATGATGAAATAAATAAAACAAACAAAATGGGGGTTTTGGCTTCAAAAGGGACTGCATCTCCCTTCCGAATGCAGCTATTGTTATGAAATTGTGGATCCTCACTTTCCTTTGGAGTTTCTAACACGTTTAGTTGAAATTGGCCATGAGATCAAAAGTTATTAAAATGAGGGAGAATATACACAACACAGAGAGTGTTTTTAAATGAGCAAGGCTACGGGGGGCTGGTCTGTAGCTGCTGAGTGGCTCGGCCGTGGAGCACCCACTCACGTGGAGTGCGTGGGCAGTGATCCAGATGGGTGGCTCCCGGCATGGCCACCGAGGCAGCCCACATGCACTCCCCCTGCCACATACCATGGGGGCGGGGAAGCACTTGCAAAGGCTGCTTCCCCTGCCCAGCATCTCTGAGCAGCAGCCCTGTTTGCTGGCATGGCTGGCTGCCACCGTTCATGTGGGCAGGGGCTCCATGGCCGCCCGATGCCACAGAGCTATTTGGCTTGCCCAGTGCAGAGCACTCCCGATTTCCTGGCACTGCTCCGTGTGTGGCCATGAGTGGGTGCTCTGTGGCTCACGGGAGCGCGCATCTGACCCTGCACCTTCAGCCAAGCGGTCGGCTCTGTGGCTCCTGGGTGGCTATGCAGGGTAGCATCTCATCTGAAAACACCCACGGTGACTGCCTAAGCCTTCCTTCCTGAGCAATCCAGGCTGAAACGTTATTTGGTCACAGGTCAGCAGAGCAACTCTTCAACATTTGGACAAATGCATGGACACAATTTCTGTAATATCGGAATAGATTTTAGTTCTATAGAACCGACTTTGTTTATGTAATATAAATCGATAGGGTTGTAAAATACAAGTATTAAGAAGTATTTAAACGCCAATGGTTTTGTGGCTGGTTTATGTTAGTGTTTGATTTCTTCCTTGCTAATGGATCCTAAAATAAAAGTCGGGTCCAGCTTGGCTTCCATTATAGACAGAGTAACCTTACTAATACAACCAGCACTTGTTTCACATGCTTTTTCCTGTTCTCCTGGTTCCACTGGAACATAGTTTAGCTGACCAGTGCGTATAGCTCCTGCTCCTAATGGATTCATGATGCTATTCTTGGAGCTCATCCTCATCTCATCACAACAAGTAACTCCTCCAGGCAGAGCACTTGTCGACGGGAACTGCTGTGGACTCAGAATTTATAAAAATCAGGCTCCTTGTTGGAAGTAGGGATTTAAGGATTTAACTTTAGGCAGCTACCGAAGTGAGTAGCAATTTGGGGGTTGCTAATTTGAGACAATGGAAAAGGAGTCTGATTTTCACAAGTTGGGTACTCAGCCCTTTGTGAAACTTGAGTCCTTTCAAAGTGATTCAAAACAGAGCATCTAAAAACTAGGGCAGCCAGAGTCACTACTTGTGTTTAAAAATCAAGCCCTCTGGATTTCCAAGGAGCACAGACACAGAATGGAAGGGCTGGATGGAGATCCCTAGACCCTAAGTTCTCAAGCTAGGAGGGGGCCCACAGAGAGGGTAATGGAAGGTATTCTTGGGGGGTGGGGGTGCAAAGAAGGATCCCAGCTGTCAGACACCCAGCTCCACATTCCCAAACAAATCTCCAAAATAATGAGGTGGCAAGGGAGAGTCAGAGAACAAGGGGGAAAGCAGTAGGAGGGTGCGATAGGGCGAGGAAGAGTGCAATTGCAAGGAACTGGGTAGAATGAGAGGAGGAATGACATGACAGGCAGGTAGGAAGACAAGGTTCTTGGTGAAATGATAAGTGACTGGGAGGAGTGACAAAGAGACCATGGGGAAGAGTCCGGTCATTCTACTCATCTCCCTGGTGCCTTCCTAATCACTCCCTTCCCCACAAAGATGCAGCACAATTCCGGGTCAACATCTGGTGGTGTAAAAACAGATGTGACAGTGGCCTGTGGGCCACAGTGGGTCTACAGTCACAGCTGGTTTTACTCAATGCTCTACTCCTGTATTCTTAATCTTTGCATTGGCACATGGAGTGAGGGAAGAAGTTAAAAATCATCAGAAGCCCTAAAAGCTGTGTTGCCGTTTTAGTGTTTTGGATTCCTCACAATACGGTTCATGCCATTCCCTTATGGTCACGGCCAGAACTACACACTTAAGAGTACAGCGACATGCAATCCAAACGCTGAAAAATGAGCAATGTTCTTTTCAGCATTAACTGCAGTAGCAGAGAGTACATTGCAGCTTTGTGTTCTTTTCAGCATTAACTGCAGTAGCAGAGAGTACATTGCAGCTTTGTGTTCAGCTGTCAATATCTCTAGCAAACATGTAATTGGCTGTAGAGTGGGCGGTGTGGGAGCAGGCAGGGATCCAGTTCTTGTATAAATACAGGATTAGATTTCCAGGGAATTACAATTCACTTTCAATCTTCATACAGGCTTTCAGCCTGAGTAATATATTAGAGTCTTCCCAGAAAACACTTACTAGAAAATAGGATACAATTTGCAGCAGAGAAAAACAACACTGCGTGGGCCATGCATGGAGGGAAAGTGCAGATGGGGGCACACCCATCTCCACCCACCTCCATGCATGGAGCAACCTGCCTTTTCGTCAGTTGCTCCATGTGTGGGGGATGGATGAGATGGGCGGAAATGGGTGCAGGTGCATGAGTCGCTGGAGCATGGCTCCCACACATGGACACTGGGTGGCACACGTGGGAGCATCTCGTTTAAAAACGGCCATTCACACAACCCTTTGGTAGAGCGGGTGGTGGCACAAGTACACATTCTGAGTGTTGTGTGAAATCCTTACCACTTCCTGGGACCCTTGATGATCTCTTGTTCTCTGCTACTTAATGCAAGAGCTGGGCCATCAGGGGCAAGGCAAACACAGATTGAAGGAGGAGAGAGATGTTTGCAACAACAAAGGGTGTTGTGTGAACACGCTCTATTTGCAATTAGAGTTTTTCCCGGTACTAAAGCAGATTTCCCCCCGCCCCCTACAGGAGTTTTTACATGAAAGCACATGTTTTTAAATTTTAAAAAATGTAATTTTTATTGTGGCCCATATTGCTAATGTAACTACTGTAGTAAGTGAAAAGAGAAATCAACACAGGTAGGGTGAGATATTTGAAAAGATGCATCACTGGCCTCTCTGTATTCTCACTGAAGTTAATGTGGGTTTTACCAACATATTCAGCAGATGCAGACTTAAGCCAACATGGGGTGTTTGTAAATCTCTGAGACAAGGACAAAACTAGAAGTTTGCATCATGCCTAATAAAAGGAAGCCCGCTAGGTGTGCAAGGGAGTTGCATGCACATAAGTGGTGCGCCAATGTGCCACGCTAGTTGCTTTGCGTGCCAAGTCCCCCTTCATAGCATCGCTGCACAGCGTTACACACTCCTTGGGCTGGTGTTTGTAATGAGGGAGCGTGGAGTGTGTGCACCATGAGCATAGAAGGGATAAGGAGCTGCCTAACTGAGTTAGACCAATGGTCCATCTTAGCCCAGTATTGTCACAACTAGGCCTGGAACGACACGTGGCAATGTCCAACAATTCTGTTGGAAACCTCCCATCCGTTGTCATTTTCCTGACATGGCATGGACTTGGCCTCCCCATACTTGCTGCTGCTTTCCGCTATACCTGTCACTATTTCTCAGCAGTGGAGAAATTAGTGGAAACAGTCGCAAGTCGCATAAAGTGTTGGAAATTGCCACTAAAGTTTTGGAAAAAACTGTCGGAAATGTTGGCAATTGTCACTGTTATCTTAAGTGCTGTAGAATTTATTTATTTATTTATTTCATTAAATTTATTAGCCGCCCCCTCATGCCTACGGCATCTCGGGGTGGCTTACAACATCATAAAAACACAATAATAATAAAATCAACAACAATAAGAACACCGAACCCACGACAATTTATAAAACATCACTAAAAACAACCCGCCCCCTACCCCACCCTCCCCTCCGAAGGCCTGGGCGAACAGCCAAGTCTTGCAAACACGTCGAAAGGCCAACAGGCCCAGGGTCAGGTGAGCCTCCTCCGGGAGGGAATTCCATAAACGCGGCCCGGCCACCGAGAATGCCCCCTCCATTGTGGCCCCCCTGTTTTACACAGGGGACCTCCCAAAAGGCGCCCCCGGTGGACCGAAGGGATCGCTCTGAGGCGCGGAGGGAGAGACGGTCCCCGAGATATGACGGGCCCAGACCATGCAGGGCTTTATAGATCATCACTAACACCTTGAATTGGGCTCGGTACGCTATAGGCACGTTTTTGGAACGTTTGCAAAATGTCAGATGGTGCCACAAATTGATGGCAAATTCCATCAGTGTGGTGGCAAGCCTGTCAAAACATCGACAGTAAACAGCAAACAACACTGCCGCTTCAGTCCTAGTCACAACCTGACATGGCAGCAGGGTTTCAAATCCAGCTCTCCATGGTCTCCGGCAGAGGCTTCACCCAGCCGTACTACCCGAGATCCTAAATTGTAGCTGTTGGGGATCGAACGTTGCACCTTATACATGCAAAGCATGTGCTCTGCCACCTGAGCCACGGCTCACCCATGGCATGCCTCTGGGTGGTCAAGACCACACTTGAACGCTGACCATGCACACAGAGAGGCTGTGCTGGATGTAGGGGAGGGAGGTGTTTGACGCTGCACCTGCAAGTGAAAGTGGACTATGGGCAATCATGTTTCTCTCCATGAACAAGGCAGCCCACCACAACTGCAGTCTCTGACCACTCTGCAAGGGCAGCCCCACACAGAGCACCCTGCAGCAGGCAAGCCTCAAGGTTATGACAGCATGAATGATGGTTGGGAGGTCTGAATGCAGAAGAAAGGGTTGCAGCCTTCTCACTGGATGGAGCTGGTGAAAGGTGCTCCTGGCCACTACCATAGCCTGAGAAGCCAAAGGCACTGACAAGTGTCCAGCAGCAGTGAAGGTGCTCAGCATTTCACAGAATTGGGCTCTAAAGGCTCATTCATAGGATTTGGTTCCTCCTTGCAAACTTGCTATTTTTTCCAGTAGCAATGCATTCATACAGCTACTGATTCCCCTGCATATCATCAGCTCACCTCACACATCATGGTGCAAAGAACAGGAAGCATTAACACAGGAAGCGGTAAAGACAATACTCATAATGTGGATGTGATCCGCTACCCACTCTAAAAGGGGTTATGTGACGGAGCCCTTAAGAGCGGGTAGTGGACAAACCCACATTGCAAATGCTGTGTGAAACCCTTAGCACTTCCTGTCCTCCTTGCTGGCCTTGTATTCTCTGCCACCTGATGCAAGGGATGGGCTATTAAAATACAGGAACATCAGCAGCTGTATCAATGCATTGTTATGTGCAGAGACCCACATTCACTGCATTTTCCCCATTGGCTGCAATGGGGAAACTGCAGTGATCGCAGGTCCCCTGGTTACTTGGCAGGGAACAAGTGGTGAGTTTGCAAGGAGGAAAGTGTGTAAATGAGTCCTAGTTTTTCCGGTGTTGCTTGATTCCTACAAGGTGCTGCTTCCCTCCTTTAAGGTGTTAAGCATCTCCAAAACGCACCAAAATCAATGGGATTTGCTGGCACAGAGCATCCTGCAGGATCAAGACTGAAAACCACTTCTCAGTCAAGCAGCTGGTTCTTTTCTCACACACAAAAAGGTGCAATTATTTTTGCTTGCATACAGCTAGCGAAACCCAGTCATAGCTTGAGCCCAACCTGTTTTCTTTTCAAATGAGACGCACCCACCCGTGCCCACGCACTGCGTAGGTGTGCATGGGTGTCTCTCATTTGCACACCCACAGCTGGTGGGTGAGCACGCATGCTTCCGTGTACGACGCATCCCCATCTACCTGTGTCCATCACACTGGTTGCTCTGTGCGGGGGCGTGCGTGAGGATGTGTGGCCGTGTGCACCTGCCCCACCACCTGCAGCGACACCCCCACGCCCCAGCCCTGGCCCATATGTCAGGAATAATAACAAACTAACAAAATAAGAATTGTTAGGAAGAATTCTGTTAAGTAGGCCTAATTCTGCTAATGAGTTAGAATCTTGCCTACTTCTCTCTCTTTCTCTCCGAATAAAGTAATCTCAGAATTTAGGACAAGGTGCCGAGAACTCCACCTTTGATCCTGCCTGTAGCAGACGGTGGGGGGTGGGCTAGTCAAAGCCACAAGGAAATACCTAGTGCTAACTGAAAACTGGGATTGAGCACTGCCATTTGAAAACCTACCTTGTCAGCACGTGAGCAGCTCCATTAAACTCAGCGGGACTATTTACAAGCTTAGAGTTGAGTATATGCTTGTGCATGCGAGTCCCAAACCTTTTGCTTGCAAACTCAAATTTTGAGAGTTAAATATAATCCAACGACTCCACGTAGCAACACCCCCCCCCCCCCCCCAAGAAGTATTGACTATCAATTGGGATCATGATCTCATCTGTGGGCCACAATTTGGGAACGTCTAGCTAGAATATTTGGCGCTATTCCAGGAGTGGGCAAAGTTCCCAATCCAAGGAGCCGCCTATCGAGGAGTTCACATGACATGGGCAAGAGTCACCACTGAATGTCACTCTAGCTGTTGCACCCACACACAGAGTCACATTGTTTCTGGAAAAGGCTTAGGCTCTGACAAACCTCCAGGGGAAGGGAGTTCCAAAGCTGTGGAGCAGCCACTGAGAACCCCTCCGATGTGCCATTGCTGTACAAAGTTGGCAACAAGAGGCCATTCTATAAGGATCATAGGGGTTGCTGCAAAGCGTAGGGGAGGAGGCAGTCTTTCAGCTACATACGGCCCAATACCACCAACTTGGAAAGCCACTGGAAGCCAAAATCAATGGGATTCAGTGCAGACTCTAAAGCACTGGTGTAATGTGCTCTTAGGATCGACGCTCATCAGAAGGCGGGCTGTTGTGTTATGCACTAGCTGCAGACTCTGGCCAGGTCCAAAGGAACAGTTTTCTCATTTGTTCTAGCAGATGAGAAATCCATCACCAGAACAACTTTGAAAATGTCCCATTAGTTAAGCAGAATCTGTTATCTAGAAGTGATTTTCAGTAGGCAGCGAAAGCTCAAATGGGTGTAAGGTCACAGCTGTTCTGTCTGGCACTCTATCTTGCCATTAAATGGACTGTAGGCCATACTGGAATTTACAAGTTGTATTAACACACAAGCACAGCACTGTTCTACACTGGCAGCTGAAACCAAGGCTGCTTTATCTTTGCCTGAATGGGTGCAGCTGTAAGGGCTCATAAACAACCAAGAAAAGCACATCCATACACCCTGTATTTACCTTTTTGTCTTTTCTTTCTTTTTAAGAGAATCCTAGTTAACTGCGAGCAGACAACCTTCTGCAAAGTGCTTGTGTCGGATATCAGGAGAGGTTAGTTTAGAGCTGCCAATGTAATAGATTGCCTTCCCAACAAGGTTTTGGAAAACAGGCACACAGACATGTCTGGATTCTGATGTCACTTATGCAGACATACATTTTCAGAGATGCTGGAGGGGCCAAAATCTAATCCAGCAGAAGGGACAAAAATCTAATGCAGGAAGTTTTTGGGCACACACACAGACACAGACACAGACACAGACACAGACACACAGAGAGGAAGCTAATGCAAAGTGTAATTCATGCCAATTTACACCACAGAGCAGGGGAGGGGGGAATGCTGTATGGAAAGAATTTGTGGTGCAAGCACGCCTGTATACCCACAGGGGCAGCAGAAGTAGGAATCTATGCACCAAAATCAAAATTTGGGAGGGGGGGGGGGGGGGAATCACTTTATAGAGTTTGCAAAACTGAAATTTAATCAGCAACATGGTGCGTCTTGTCTTTTAGCAAGATCTTGCCAATGACGGAGCACAGTGACTCGCTCGTTATGAACGTGAATATTTCAACATCAGCTAATTTCACTGCACCTGCGTACCTCCAGGTGCTACTCCCTAGCGCAAGAAACATTGTCCGCAGTGTTACCGCGTGGCTTCATCACAGATCATTCTCCTAGGGAGAGGGGACGCCAGGAGCACAGCCCATGAAGGCTTCCCCTCCGCGGGGTAGGGTGAGGGGTTGCGGGATGGGGGTCTGCTTGCCTCACAAACCTTTTTTCGAACAATCCAACCCAGAAGGGAAGCTGGCTCAGGTTGCACTCCTTACTGACAGCCTCATGTCCTACCCAACCCACAGCTGGAAGAAATATGCATGAATGAGCCTGCGGTGTGGAAATGGTCTATGGCTTCCCCCGTGGAGAGGATGCTGGGTGCAGCCACATGAACTGTGGGGCCTGAACCCTGCATGGCCCTGTGGCAGGCAAGTGCAGACGCCACACTGCGGGGCCAGTGCGGGGAGCTAGCCAGCTGAGCACCCCTCTGTGTGGCAGCCAGGTCACTGCCGGAGATCCCGCCATGGCCAGGGCAGGCCGAGGCGCCAGTCAATGAGCAGGCACCCAGTCTGGCCTGGCCTCTCTCCCCCGGCCCGAGCTAATTCCTGCCCCAGCCGTAACAGCACACAACCACCACCTGCCGCTCACAGCCCTGCTGCGGAGCTCGCCGCATGGTGGGGCAGAAGGCGCCACTCCTTGGGCAGGTTTACTCCATATAGAGTAAGGCTGCTACATGATGCATCCTTGGACTTTTCCCAAGAACGCAGCACATAGCAGCTAGCTGCTCGCCCCACCCATCTGGTGGCAGCCAATCACGGAATGCATTGGATCATGTCAGTTTTCTGGATCCCTCGCAGTCTGCTTTCGTCTGGGTTATGGCACGGAGACTGCGCTTGTGACCTTGGTTGACGACTTCCACCATGAGTTAGATCAGGGCCGTTGGACTCTTTTAGTCCTGTTAGATCTGTTGGCTGCGTTTGATACTGCTGACCACGAGATGCTGGTGACCCGCTTACGGGACCGAGCTGGGGTGGGCGGAATTGTTCTTGAATGGTTCCATTCCTTCCTGGTGTTCCGCAAGGTTCTATTCTGTCCCCTCTCCTGTTCAACGTGTATATGCAGTCACTGGGTGAGGTTGTGAGAGGGTTTGGGGTTCGGTGTCATCAATATGCTGATGACACCCAACTCTACCTCTCTTTTTCAACTGACCCAGGTCTGCCAGTCTTGTTGCTTACCCGGTGTTTGGCAGTTGTGGGGGACTGGATGAGGATGAGCTGTCTGAAGCTGAATCCCGACAAGACGGAGATGATGCTGGTGGGGAAGGCTGGGGGGTGGAGGTCCCCATCATTGATGGGGTTTGCCCCTTCCTGGTTCCTCAGGTTTGTAGTCTGGGGATGCTCTTTGACTTGTAGCTCTGCTTTGCCTGGATGTCCAGGTGGCAGCTGTGGCGAGGAATGCCTTTGGTCACTTACATCTGGTACGGCGGCTTCGGCCATACATTTCTGACTTGGACCTAGCCACCATCGTCTATGCATTCATCACCTCTAGATTGGACTACTGTAATGTGCTCTACATGGGGCTACCCTTGGTAATGGTCTGGAGACTGCAGCTGGTGCAGAATGCGGCAGCGGCCTGCCTCCTTACAGAGACACATCTCCGTGAGCATATAACACCTGTACTTCACTTGCTGCACTGGTTGGCTATTGTCTTCCGGGTTAACGTCAAGGTGTTGGTTCTTACTTATAAAGCTCTAAACGGTCTGGACCCAGCCTATCTGCGGGACCATCTCACTCACCAGGTCCTGGATCGACCCCTGCGGTCGGCTAGGGGGTGCCCTGTTGGAGGTCCCCCTTGTGTGACAGGGGGCCATGTTTGAGAGGGCATTTTTGGTGGCGGCGCCGCAGCTGTGGAACTCCCTGCTGGCTGAGGCCCGTGTCCCCAGATCTCCCCTCCTTCAGACACCGTTGTAAGACCTGGCTATTCTGCCAGGCTTCTGGTGGGGGAGATAGGTAGTGGGTGGGGTGTTTTTATGCCTTTTATGCACTCTCATGCATTGGTTTTATTGATGTTTTAATATTTTTATATTTTTTGTAATCTGTTATTTATTAGAATGCTGTTATTGTTATTTTGTTGTGAGGCACCCTGAGCTGCCAAAGGCAGGAGGGAGCAGCATAGAAATGAAAGTATGTATAAATAAATAGAATGAAATTGCATGGCCCAGCTGCCCAGCCTGAGTTAAGGCTACCCAAGGCATGGTAGCCTTAACTAGCTGTTTAGGGGACTTTATATGAACCTATGGGCATTGAAGGTCTCCAATCTTGAGTTCGATTTGGTGCGGGACAGTTTGGGAGTGCTGCTGGTATACCGTGCACCTACCAGTATGGCAGCCTCCCTGCATCCTCTGGCGGAGGCTGTGTCGGAGGTGGTGTTGCAGTCTCCAAAGACGATAATCTTGGGGGACTTCAACATTCACGCCAACGCAGTTCTTGGGGGAGCCAAGCATGAGTTCATGGCCACCATGGGCCTGTAGTGAATTAATAGACTGATTGAAGCACTAACCAAGATAATATTGTACACATCTGTAACTATTGAAAGGATGCTGTGAGTTTCCTATATGCTTTATTTGCTTGCTATATGCTTTATAGTAATTTTAGTTTAGGAATATTGAAAACGCATATTAGGAGGAAAAGAGGCTGGCAGCAGGAGAGAGAAATATGCTGACAGGGATATATTCGTGTCATCTGGCAAGAACAGAACTAGCAATAATTGTCCATTCCCAGGGCTGTACATAAACAAGAGGGAAGGTTACAGGAACAGATAAGAACTAAGCAATGCAATGAGAAGAGATGGCCTAGTCAGACAGTGAGATGCCTCAGAGAAAAAGGGGCATGGGCAGCTATGGCCAAGGATCAGGCCTCCCATCTGGAGGGAGGGGTAGGCAGGATCTAACTGGTCAGGATAACGACTAAGCAGAAAGTACCCCAAATTTGGATAGCCAATGGGAGAACTTTCCAGGCTTAGCACTGACAACCCCACACTCTGGATAATCATAAGGCAGTCACTGGATAAAAAGGCCAGCCCTAGACAGGAAAGATGCCTTGCATGGTACCCTCTGACCAGTTACTTAGGTGACTGCTGATTGATCGATGCTTGGCCTTTTCCAACGCTCTCAAAGGCTGTGAAAAACCAAGACTCCAGCAGCTAGGTTCCTAGATAGACCTCAATTGAGCCCCTGCCCTGCCTCTCCTCTCGAGACCAGACCTGAGACCTCTGACACGTAAGAACACATGTATATGTATTTGTGTGTGTGTGCTTGCTGTTAGAGTAGGTGAAGGCTATTGCTAGATGCAAGTGTATTGGTGCTATATTCCCAGTTCTTTCTATATTGATATAGTAATAAACATGTCTATTTAAGGGGCTTGTGGTTTGTTTCATAGTGCTTCTGCCCAGATCCCGGAATTGGGAACTGCCTACTAGGGGTTTAAGTCCTGCTCTTAGTCAGGAAACCTAGAGGACGGTTCCAATTAGTTACAGGCCTGTCCCAGAGGGTTAACAGCCCGATATCTTGGAGTACATACTTTGGACCTTATGTTTTGCACTGACCTTGAGGCGGATGCTCCGTTATTATTTATTATTATTATTATTATAAACATTTATATATCGCCAGCAATGTACCTGGCACTTTACAGAGAACAAGACAGACACGGTCTCTGCCCAAGAGCTCACAATGGGGGAGATATCAGCTGTGCCCTTGTCATGGACGGATCATTACCTCCTGCAGACCTCCCTTCTAGCACACGTTTGCCCCCGGAAGGGTGTGGAACCTACTCGGATGGTCTGCCCCCAGAGGTTGTTGGACCCATTGCGGTTTCTAGGTGCTCTGGGGGAGTTACCCTCTGATCTTGATGACCGTCTCATCGATGACCTCGTTAAGTTATGGAACACCTTGCTGATGGAGGCTATCGATCGAACGGCTCCCGGGCGTCCGTTACCTAGACGGAGGCTAGGTTCTGCAGATCTCCATGGTTTTCCGAGGAGCTTCAGAGGCTGAAGCAAGCTGGGTGACGGTTGGAGTGACAGTGGCGTCGTTCTTGTGCTGAAGTCGACAGATTGTGGCATAGAGCTAGTTTACGAGCCTATGCTGTGGCTATGGCAAAGAGGGAGTTCTTTGCTACCCTCATAGAGTCTGCAAAATCCCATGCAGTGGAGCTGTTCTGGGTTATGCGGGGGCTGGTCAGTCCGGCCTCCCTCGACCCTGGAGTTGAGTCATCATCTGCCCGCTGTGACATATTTTCAGATAAAATTGCTCGTATTCACCATGACTTCGATGCCGCACTTAATACAGTAGAGGAGGTAGATGTTGTAGAAGCCCCGTCATATCCAATTTTGTGGGATCAATTTCAGTTGGTGACACCCGCTGACATGGTGGAGGTTCTGGGGGCAGTTCGGGCCACCTCTTGTGAATTAGATCCGTGCCCGTCCTAGCTAGTTAAGAACTGCTGAGAGACAATGGGGCTGTTATTGGCCGGGGTGGTCAACGCCTCCCTTCTGGAGGGCAGAGTGCCGAGCTGCCTCAAGGAGGCTGTGGTGTGACTTCTCCTCAAGAAACCATCGCTTGACGTTGACTCCCCTGCCAGCTATTGGCCTGTCTCTAACCTTCCCTTTTTAGGGAAGGTTATTGAACGGGTAGTGGCCCGACAGCTCCATGAGCATCTTGACCGCTTTGGTTATCTTGATCCCTTTCAGTCTGGCTTCCATCCGGGTTATGGCACTGAGACCGCACTTGTGGCTCTGGTAGATGATTGCTGCCGCGAGAAGGATCGGGGTCGATCAACCCTATTGATCCGGCTAGATCTTTCAGCAGCATTTGATACCGTTGACCATGAGATGTTGGTGACGTTCCTGCGGGACAGTGTGGGGGTGAGTGGGACTGTTCTTGAATGGTTCCATTCATTTTTGACCAGAAGAACTCAACGGGTGGTGCTTGGAGATTTTTTTCATCTTACCGAGACCTCTCGTGTGGGGTTCTGCAGGGTTCTGTTTTGTCCCCTCTCCTGTTCAACGTGTATATGCAGTCACTCGGCAAAGTGATCAGAGGGTTTGGGGTGAGGTGTCATCAGTATGCGGATGACACCCAACTGTATCTCTCATTTTTGAATGACTCAGGCTTGGCTGTCTCGGTGCTTACCTGGTGTTTGGCAGCTGTGGGGGTTTGGATGAGGGCTAACCGACTGCGATTGAATCCTGACAAGACCGAAGTGATGGTAGTGGGGAAGTTAGTGGAAGCAACAGCTCCCATGGTTGATGGGATCTGTCCTCTGTTGACTTTCCAGGTAAGGAACCTGGGGGTGCTCCTCAACGCGCAGCTCCGCCTGGATCTCCAGGTGGAGGCAGTGGCAAGGAGTGCCTTCCGCCAGTTACATCTGATGCGGTGGCTTTGGTCATTGATTTCGGTTCCTGACTTGGCCACGATCATCCATGCTTTTATCACCTCTCCACTAGACTACTGTAACGCGCTCTACGTAGGGCTACCTATGGTGATGGCTCGGAAGCTGCAGCTGGTGCAGAATGCGGTGGCGCGGCTCTTAGTGGGACTGGGCCACCAGGAGCACATTACACCAGTGCTCCGGTCTCTGCACTGGTTGCCAATAGTCTTCCAGGTTCGATTCAGAGTGTTGGTTTTGACCTATAAAGCCTTACATGGTCTGGGCTCTGTCTACTTGTGAGATCGCCTCACTCCCTGGGTCCTAGACCGGCCCCTGCGGTCATCTGGGTGTGTCACACTGGAGGTCCCCCAGGTTTTCCGGGTTGCCACAAAGAATAAGGCATTCTCGGTGGCCGCGCCTTTGGAACTCTCTCCTGGTGGGGGCCCGTCTGGCCCCGGACCTCCCAGCCTTTCGAAGGAGTTGTGAGACCGGGATGTTCTGTCAGGCATTTGGTGAGGGAGAGGGGTGAGGGATGGGTTTTTATTTTTATTGATGTTTTATTATGTTTTATGCTATTTTATTGTTACTTGCAATTATTATTTTATTTCTCATACTTAATATATAAAGACTATTCTTGCAGTTTTTGGGGGGGTCCAGTACAATTGTATCCCTATCCCTCCCTCTTGTAACATCTGGGCTCAGGTCTCACTCACTTCAAGGGAGCTACAGCTGGTACTATCTACTTGGATCTTAGACACCCACTTCTGAAAAATGTGGATGTAAGTTTGTTTAAAGAACACAATTCTACTCTTTAAAAAGCATTTTTGGGAAGGTAGCAACTTTTGATTTTGCTGTCTTTACTCCATGGACTTTAACATCTAAAATGAACTTTTACAGTTTGCTCCTCCCAGCACCGCACGGCCATTACAGCAAGGGAGTGAGCAGCTTTCTACTTACTGCACATCAAAAAAATGGTTCATTAAGTTCCAGTCAGTTACCTCAGTTACCTACAGGCAGCCAAACTGGTTTGGTCTGCATACGCAGGCATGGCAAAGCACATACTCTGAAGACAGTGGAGTTGCTCAGGTGTACTGAAGAGAGGAATCAGGCTTATAGAATATTTACTGAGGAAGATGAAGCATGAGATGAAGCAAACGCAGCTTGATTTTCACATGTCAGGGCACGCTTGAAGGGCTGGTTGTTAAATTTTCATTTTTTAAATTGTGAACTCAATAGCTCAGAGCCAATACATTGAGAGGCAATAAAGATACATAATCTTGACAAGCTATATTTTTTTCAAAGGCCATTTTAAAAGAAAAAACAAGTTACTATAGATTTTTTAGAATTGACAAGGGCAAAAAAAGTTGAGTTAAGGGGACTGGATGACCTTTGAGGAAAGGTCATCCAGTCCCCTTAACTCAACTTTTTTTGCCCTTGTGGTGTTTGATGCAGAGGGCCTAATCACACCACCACCAAATATAATGTGGTGCATTACTTGGACCAGGAGATAGGGGGGGAACCCCATTTCAAGTCTCATCTTAGCCAGAAACTCACTGGGTGACCTTGGGTCAGTCACAATATTCTCCCAGCCTAACCTACCTCACAGGATTGTTGTGAGGATTAAAAGTTGTGTTTATTAGTTATATGTAAAGCGCTCTGAGTGCCATGGCAGGGGGGCGCTATATAAAAATAAAGATTATTATTAGTAGTATTAAATTCAAGAATTACAAAGAAGAACAGCTGAAGACAAAAACAATGGAATACTGAAGTACTGAATAACTAATTATATGAGAGACAAAGGCCAAACTCTCATTTACAAAGGTGTAAATGAGACACACCTGCCCCGCCTCACCCCTGGGGGCAGGCCATTCATTTAAAGGTGGCCCGCCAGATGCTGAGGTGGAGCAGAAGGCAGAAGCAAGTCCCTTCTCCATGCTCTGGAACATCTGGTGCACCACCAGCAGAGTGGGCAGCCCATGCCTAGGGCAGCAGCTGGATGCAGGGCTGCCATCCGTCTGCCTGGCGGATGGCTGCTGCAGCCCTGCTTTTGGCTGGGGGCTGCCCCGGCAACGCCATCGTTGCGGGCACTCTGCTTGCAACACTATGGTGTGGGGGAGGGGTGCCAAGTGGGTGGACTGTGGGCCCCGGCAGCTGCCGGGTCCGTTTAAAACAGACCCAAGGCAGATGCAGGGGTGTAAGTGGGCAGACACAGCGAGGCACCCCCGGACTTGCTCCAGGGTTGTATGTGCCCACATCCATGTGAAAATACCCATTGTTCTAAAACTAAACAGATATTCTGGGTGAATATAAGAATTAATGGGGGAATTTCTATGGCTTCTTTTATTATCAGACTAGGTGATTATAATGATTCCCTCTGGCCTCAAGATCTGTTACTGCAATATGAAACAGACTTGAAAGAAAGAAAGAAAGAAAGAAAGAAAGAAAGAAAGAAAGAAAGAAAGAAAGGGCTGAATCAGGGAAAGAGAGCAGTGAGAGGCTATCTGTGAAAAAAGATTAGAGAGCAACGAAAACAGGTGGGAAACAATTTCAAGATGCAAAAAAATTATTTATTTAAATTTATATCTCACTCTCCCCTGAAGGCTCATGGCAGGTAACAGCATGTAATAATACGTATAAATACTTAAAACCACATTTAAAATCCCCTAAAAGCTCCCACTCCAGCCCCGACTGAAAGTAGGCAGCATGTGAGCTTTCAAGTTGCACAGAATTCTTTCAGGCATCTGAAAGTCAGAACTACAGACTAAGCAACGCAGGCTAAATTCTATGTGATAGTTTGCATACTCTCACCAACAGAAGTTGGTCCAATAAAAGACATCATCTGAGCTCCATCTTACATATGGGACCAACATAGGAGCCACAAACTCTCTAGAAATAAATTCCACAAAATGTTGGATGACTTTGGAGCCAAGTGCTTGAAGGAGGACCTGGCAATTAATTACCAGAAAACGAAGGTCATGGTTTTCTCTACTAGATTTAAACAAGAATGTTTATGTTCTAAATGGGCATAAATTTGAACAAGTCTGCTTTTTTAAATATCTGGGAGTGGTTTCTGACTAACTGTTCATGGGCTCCTCATTTTAGATCTGTTAAGCAGTCTGCTAAACTTTCTATTACTTCTTTGTACAAATTCTATAGGTCCAAAGGGGGGATGGTCTGGCTAAGCCAGCTATAAATATTTTAAAAACCAAAATAGTGCCGCAAATCTGCTTTGTGGCTCAAGACTGGGGATGCGCCACCTTGGCTGCTGACCTCTTTGAACCGCTACAGAACTAATTCATACATAGTCTTCTGAGGCTCCCATTGGCAACCTCCCCTGCCATTTTGAGGCTGGAGACTGGGATGAAATCAATGGCCTCTAAGATTCTGGGTCTGCTACTTCATTTTTGGATAAAAGTTTTTTTATCTCCCAGTTCAGTCTTTACTGGGATTATGTCTGGCAGAGAAAATGAGTGATACATGGCGGGATAAGGATTCATAAGATGAGACATCTGGGTTTTCCTCCTAGTTTATTTTTAACATCCCTCCCATCTAAGGAGGCATCTAGATTAATTGGACATAGAATTGCTGATACAGAGAGCAGCAATCTTTACAGTCTCAGCCATCCACATCTAGAATTTTCCCCTGGTATAAGTACTGGTTACCAGTTTTAGGGGGACCAAATTATCTCTCTGTCCTATCTAATGTAGCTTATAGAAAGGCTTTTACGGCACTGAGATTGCAGATCATGCCTACCGAGGTTATAAGGGGCAGATATAGAGGTACCACATATACAGATCGTAAAGGCATTTGTGGTAAAGAACAGACAGAAGACTCGATTCATTATCTATTCCTTTGCCTGCTATATTCTCAGCCTCGGGAACAATTCTTCTGGGTGGTAAATCTGGATTCTAGTCGCCCCAGGCTCCAGCTGTTGCTATTTTTGTTAGCTGATAAAAGAGACTACGTAACTAAGGCTGTTGAATCTTTTGCCCTAGCGGCAATTATATTTAAAGCCCAGGCTGATATGGGAAATGGAGATTGTCCTGAGATTTGAATTGCATATTTATTTATTTTTTGTTTAAATTTTTCTGGTCAAATTTGTCTTGGCTGTTATGTGTATCAATGTTTGTCAAGGCATATTGCCAGTACAATGAACCTTAGTACTAAATTCCACAATAGGAGAAGAAAGAGAATCCACTGACTAGTAACACAGAGATAGGAGAGACAGAGAAAAACATTTGGGCCAAATGCCAGGGGCAGGGGCATAGCTATTATAGGGACAGGAGGGACATTTGTCCTGGGGCCCAAGCTGGCAGGTGGGGCGCAGATCCTGTCCTGTTATGGTGTGGCCGGGGGGAGACTGAGCTGATCAGAAGCGCCTGCAGCGCAGAGCGTGCATGGGACCTGCGCGGCAGGCGGCACAGGAGGATGGAACAAGCACTAGGGGTGGCACCAGCGTCATGAGGCTGACAGCGCAGTTGCAGAGTCCAGGGTTCAGGTGCAGCAAGCGCAGGGAGGGGAGGAAGGAGGTGGGGCGAGGAAGATGATGGTGACACACACACCCCAGTCCATTTCTTGTACCTGGGCCCATTCCAACCTGGCTACGCCCTTGCATTTGGCCACCCTCCACCTCCCACCAAAAGCAGGAGAAGATCAGGGTTTCACAGCAGAAATAGCGATCCGTCAAAAAGACTCTCTGGGGGGTCCAGGAAACTGCTAGATAAACATTACCTTCATTCCTGCTGCAGCTGCAGGGCCACTGGGATCTACAGCTTGAATATGGCATGGCTTGCTCCCTCGCACGACGAAACCCCACCCGACAGCATCACCTACAATCTTGAAAAGGAACAAGGAGACAGCAGTGAATCTTCCCTGCACACAGTATCCTGAAATCACCAGCTGACAACAAATTCGGCTCAAAGCACTCCCAATGAGTAGGTTCAAACGTTGACTTTTTGCAAAGGTTTTTTCTCCTCCCCTTTACAATTGGGATCCAAAATTTCACAATCTTCCACTAATAGAATAGCATTATGCCATTTTCATTCAAAATTTTGAATTTATTCTCATAATTTTAAAGAACCATGAAAGAGAGGAAAGTTGGAGAGCATTTGCAGAGGATGGATGTGATAAGATGAATGCCAGTCTAAGGCCACTGACTCCAAAGTTCTTGCCCCACCTTTATGCCTCTCTAAGAGAGCAAACAATCTGGTCCTAAATTCACTATGCTAGTGGTATCTTATGGCTGTTTTTAAAGGACATTTCTCAGGAAAATTTAATTAGGACGCAAACGACACCATAATGAAATGTTTGTTTTGGATGATTTTCCACGCTATCACATGACTTGCACAACACATAGATGATAAATATCTGTACTGGAGACATACTGTGAACGTTTTTCTGGCATATGGAGCCCCAGGCATCAAAAGTTCATCAGGAGTCACTGGTCTCTTTAGTACTGTGAAGAGACACAGATAGTAGTAAACAAAAGTCCTTCTGGAGAGACTTTTATTTTAAAAAATGGCTCTAAAACAGACGGTCTTCTTAGTTTATGACTTCATAGACAGAGCTACGTTGACTAGACCATTCAAAAATCAACTATAGCACAACTCTGATTATTTAATGGGCTATAGAGTTACCCAAAACCTTGGCTACAATCCCATTGACTTGAATGGCTGAGGAGTGCACCCTTTGGATATAAGTGGCCTTTTGGGATTGGGTTGGCAAAAGTCTGAAATCAGGTTCCACTGAACTTTAAAATAAACTTCAAAACTGGCTGGGCCACTGGTAAGAGTTATAAATAGCTGGTCAGTTAGCCCAACACTAGACCAGTCTGCATCTTTGTTCAGAGGCTCCTTGTGTACCGTTTCCACTTCTGTTGAATTTAGAGTGGCTTTTCAGTCAGAGAGACAGATGAAACTAGTAACCATAATTCTTTTAAACCACACTGAAGGGCAAGATAGAATGTAATACATTACAAGGCTGTTGGTTCATTTTGTGCTTGGGAGGGTTTAATTGTTACTTTAGGACTAGACCAACCTCCAAACTGTATGTCTGGCTGTAGCCTGTTGGTACTAATATGTGTATTTTCCCCATCCCCATCTCTGGAAGAAAATGTTGTTATCTATATTAGGCGCAAGACTGAAGAGTTAACATCACAATATTCCAGATGTGATGGTGCATGCCTGCCTCTGGAATTAAACTAAACAAAGAAAAGTATTCAGAGGTTATTGACAATAGGCCTATACCTCAGAGACTGAAGCCATTTTGAAACTTAAAAAGAGTTTTACATTAGGGATGGGTGTTACGGATTTGAATTAATCCGTAACTGTCCAAAAATGGTAGGTACAAATTAATCCCCAAATGCCACACAGATTACAAATTAACATTATGGATCCGTATTATTGCCACCATTTTGGTTAAGGGTGGCATGGTGGCCATTTTGTACATGCACAATGATTTTAAAAATATTTGTATTATTTTTAATATGGATCCATAATATGAATCTGTAAAAAAAAAGATCCAAATCCATAATAGATCTGAAACTGGAAATCCAACCAAAATCCCAACCCTAGTTTACATACATTTTGCACAGGTGTAAATGACAGCACTGGTTACAAGCCAGTGAATACTCTAATACATACATTACTTTCTTTGTTTTCTGCCATTACAACTGTTTGCTTCTTACTGTAGAAATATAGAAAGCCCAGCTTCTAATGAAACATAGGGTGTCTTTAGACATAGGTAAGGTAATTTATTCGCGGCATTAGCTCTCGCCATAGCCCATAAAAACATAAAACATAAGACATACAAAGTAAAATAATAAGTATACAATTATACGACAACATTTCTCATAATTGGAGGTATATTATATATCTCCTATACATTCCTTGAATCTCCCCTAACCTAGGTTGGATCATTATCAACCTGTCTCTTATACACATCTAGATGTGTATAAGAGACAGGGTCTGGACTGCCTTGCTCTTTTGCGGGGGGGTATCTCGGCAAAGCTTGTCCCCTGAAAGAGCTTAACTCCATCATTGCTAGTAGGTCATACTCATCCAATCCTAGCCCTGGTTTATCTAATTGATAGTTATATGCCTTCCATCCCGTACAGCCAATAATAGCTAGATATCATTCAAAGAGTAATCATTAACATGTGAACTGATTAATAATAATTATTATAACAGTAATAATACTAATTCAATACCAAAATGAGTGCTCCTTATTTATGTCCCAATCAATTTGCCTTTAATAAAGCTCGTTTCTTAGAGGCTAATACCACATAGGTAGCCAATGCTGAAATAGCCTCCTTCTCTGAAAGTTTAAGAAAGTAGGTATAACAATTGAAAGTTTTCCCTGGAGACAGATATGGAGCTAGCCATACCATCCTTAAAGAAGAATACCAAGGGCATTCCAAAAGAAAATGTTGGATGGTCTCCACTGCATTCTCATAGCAGCTACATAATCTTTGGGAGAGTGGAATTCGTTTGCATCTGCCCTCAACCACTGCGGACTCAACAAGTTGCAACCGTAAGAGAGTATATGTCCTACGTAATTTTGCGTTGGCAACATATCCAGATATCTTTCTTAATTTGTAAGCGTCTTGAAGTCACCCAAATAGGGAGCTACCTTCCATGCTCGTACACTTGCTACATCATCTTCATCCGCCATATCTTTAAGTCTCTGGAAGTTTTCCTCCCTGATGCCCCTAAGGGATTTCCCAGAATAATATTCGAAAGAAAACCCCATTTCTTTAATCAGCTTGGCTAGATATTGGCGCCACGGATAAGACCGAATCCCTTGATGCAACAATTCCTCTTTTAAGCAGTGTTGGATGACTGCTTCTTCATCCTGGCTAAGCAATCTCAGCCAGCATCTTATATATGCTTTCTTAGCAAGCATGGAAATGGGTGGAATTCCTGTTTCGGCCCTCAAAATTGCCCCTGGTACACTTGGCCCCACTTTAAGCAATTTCCTCGAAAAGAAATTCTGCACTCTTTCCAAGATTATCGTATCTGGAAAGGGAATCAGCTCCATTCCAAAGAGCAACATGGGAGGAATCTTAGCCTTATAAACTTTCAGCATATCTGAGACCAAAATCCCTTTGGAAATGTTCAAGGCCCTTAGCAAAACCCTTGTTGATTTCATAGCTTTCCCTGCTCTTGTCTTCATGTGTATTGACCATCCACCTCTTGAACTAAATACAACTCCCAAGTAAGTCAAAGATGTTACCAGGGCTATGGTACCAGCTCTCAATTTCCAACTAAAGGGGATTTTTCTTTTACCCACTACCAGAATCTTCGTCTTGAGTGCATTTAAATGCAACCCAATTTGTTGACAATAATCCTGTAATTGATCCACAGCCCTCTTCATTCCAATCTCAGTTTGCGACAACAGAACTATATCATCTGCAAACTGCAATAGGGCCAATAAGCTATCTCCAATCCTAGGTGCATGAGTGTGTTTGGTTGGTGCCTAGGTGCCTAGTTTGGTTGGATAGCTGATGGTAAATCGGAAAGGAAAAGACTAAATAACAGGGGAGCGAGTACACACCCCTGTCTGACCCCTCTCCTTATCGAAATCGGGTCCGAGGTGCATTTACCCTGGGCTCCCTTAACTCGAGCCTCATTGTTAGTATGCAGTTGAACGATAGCACCTAGTAGTTTTGCATCCATGCCAAATAACCTCATCTTGGCCCATAATCGCTCCCTTGGAACTACATCAAAGGCCTTTGACATATCGGCAAATGCCAAATACAGCTTACCAGTCTTCATTTTTAAATATTTGAAGATGGCGTGGGCAAGAATGTAACAACAATCTACCGTAGACCGGCCCTTCCAAAATCCAAATTGCTCATTTGGAATAATAGCAGCATCGTCCACCCACCTCTGTAGGCTTGTAGCGAATACCGTAGCATAGACTTTACCTGGTATCGATAGTAAAGTTATTGGCCTATAACAGGTGGGATCGTAAGGATTCCCTTTTTTAAAAATAGGGATCATTGAGCTCTGAGACCACGATTGCGGAACCGGGCCTCCGTCCCTTAATGCCTGGAATAGAGGGGATAATATTTGAGCCACCATTTGGAATCTGCTTACAATATTTCGGCTGTTATCTGGTCCGGAACGGGAGCCCTGTTTGTTTTCAACCCCTTGATATGTTTGAGCACTTTATCTACTGAAAAGTCCTTGTCTTGCCAGCTCTCGTGCAATTTCATCTCCTTCTGACACACTAGATCCTCCTTTCCTACTTCCTGATCTTTAAATAAGGTCCCAAAAAACCTTTCCCACTCTTGATTGGAGACCTGCCCTTTTGAACTTTCTCTGGGTTTCAAGATTTTGTTTAAGGAGGCCCAGAATCTCCCCAAATTTCCTGTAGCCAGATCGACTGCCATCAATGCCCATTGTCGCTGGTAATACTGACTTTTTGTAGTTTTTATCAGATTGCCATATTCTGCCCTAGTTTTATTAAACTCCTCTTTTGTTAGATTATTATTATTATTATTATTAACAAACATTTATATAGCGCCAGCAGTGTACCTGGCACTTTACAAAGTAATAAAATAGACAGGGTCCCTGCCCCTAGGGCTTACAATCTGAG
>QEPC01005142.1:902650-914327 GCA_003113815.1 Sphenodon punctatus
TGCGGGCCCGCGCTTTTCTCGGGATGGGAGGGGGAGTGAGGGGGCGGAGCCCTCACCTTTTCTAGTCTTTTCCAGGCGTAATCTGCCTGGATACTGCTGACGAGAGGTTTTCCGGTACCTGCGGAGCAGGAAGTAAATCCCAAGAGTGAGAATCGCGGAGATCCTCGAAGAAGAACTCTCGTTTTTATCAGACCCAGGTCCGACAATCTCGGTGCTTACCCAGTGTTCATCAGCTGTGGGGGATTGGATGAGGGCGAGCCACTTCAAGTTAAATCCTGACAAGACGAAGGTGATGGTTCTGGGGAAAGCTGGGGGAATGATGGCCCCCATCACTGATGGGGTCCATCATTGTTCGGATTTGACACCCAAATAGCCTTAGCTCTGGCTAAAGATCGTTTGCCCTCCCTACAATGGGAATTGTACCAACAGTTCTTAGATTGGCCTATATAAATCTGTTTTTGCAGCATAGCCTCCCTCAGCTTCGATATTAATTCCTCATATGCGTGGGTCAGGATCTTTAAATCCTGTTGTTCTTTTATAGTATGACTAAGCCGTTTGGCATCCTTTGAGGTGCCAAATTGATATATCAGCAAGGACAAGGAGGTTGAAGATTGCCACCTAGGAGCTTTGTAACTTGCATTCTGAGCTGTCCGCCCGTCACAAGAAGCCCTACATGATTTAGCTCTAATTTTGGTCGCCAGTACCAAATGACATAACATCAACGGGTGTCTGAATGTATGTTTTGACCTTGATATGGACACCAGTTTGGCCCAGTTTGGCTCTGTGTTTACCATGCGGTGCTGCTTAGACACACAGTCCATCTTGGGGCAAACTGTTGTTTTGCTTGTCACACAACCTCAGAATGCAAGCACTGCCACCTCATTCCCCATGTTGTACCTGCTAACACACCACACAATATCGTTAGACACAACGCTAGCCACCTGTTCAGCCAGAACACACAAATTCTCCTTGTGATGCAAGATGTTCACATCGCGTGCTCAATGGGTGACCAACCTGGTGTTGGGATTGTTATGGTGCTTACTACACACAACAGCCAAACACGTGCTTAGGGGTTTTGACACCCGAGCTTTGTTATGTCTAAAGACACACATAGGCTCCAAGGATCTATTGAAAAGGGGACTTGGGCACAACAACATCAAGACACCTCTCATTTTCACACACAGAGCCTGCCTTATGCGTTTGTGTCAGGGAGATATACTGTACTCACTCTTCAATGCCTGGTCACCAGTTCCTCCTTTTCAGCTGTCATCTCTTACCCTTTGCACTACAAGGAAGCCCAATGTGTTCTACTGCCTCATATGTCATTGCTCAATTGCTCAGATTTATTACTAATTAGTTAGATAAGCGTCTGCACTGATGTCATGCACAGTGCTTGTGTAAATTATTTCTTCAGACATAATTCTCCCCTATCCTCCCCATTAACTGGCCAAATCATGGAGTTTAATTTTGTTTCTTATATAAGCTAGGACAGCAGAACTCATTTGACAATAGCTGTATTCTCAACATATTAAACTCCTGGCCACCTATTATGTTTATTGTGGTGCTGAGAAATGAGGGTTGTCTGTCTTAAAAATTGATAACAACTCAGTGGTTCAGAGATTGTAGTCTTAATATTTGCTTAATTTCTACACTCTTCCACTCCACACTGTGATGATAACTCCAACATAGAAGGTGTGAGGATCAGTGTTTGGAGTAGGAGAGGGTGAGGTGTGAAGGACTCTAACAGACCCCTACTTACTGACATTTGCTTTGCTCTCTAAAAAGGTCACTTAAGCTGGTCTGGCAGCTTATTTAGCCTTAAGTGAAGATTTAATATACACTGCATGGGAGGTGGCCAATCAGTTCTTCTACATGTTAAGATAAGCTTGTTCTTAAGGTTCACGTGAGGACATGACAGCTAGAACGCGGGCAGGGACCGTGTCTATTTTATTCTCTGTAAAGCACCAGGTACATCGCTGGCGCTGTATAAATGCTTATCATAAATAATAATAATAATAACGATAGAGATCAATGAATGGAGAATTGTGATAAATTGCAGGCATACTTGAGAAAAAGCTACATTGATCAACAAAAATAAAATGCTGTTCTGCTTGTCATAATATTTCTCAAGTATGATAAACTCTTTGGTGGTAGCAAAATGTTCATTGTTTAGTGTACAATATAAAAATGTCTGTAGAATACCCGATAGATAATGCTGTAAAGAAGGTCAGATTAACTCTTATGCTATCTGCACCACAGTGTCTCCCGTGAGGCAGGGTAGTTAGAAGGGACGGGAATTTCAGATTCAGATAGAACCGAAACAACCCCAAAACGGCTGATTTGATTCTATCCAAAAATTCAGATCATTTTCAGTTTGGGGCAATTTGGATCTTTTACGTTGATTTTTTTATTCAGATCTTTAACATTGCGGTTTGTTCCCATTGACTTTAGTGGGGGAAAATGCATGCAAAAGATCTGAATCCGTACCGAGATCCGAAATTACTAAAGAACCAAATCCGAAAAATCCAAGACTGTCCCTGGAGTCCCATCCCTAACAGTTAGTGGCCCAAGGTGCTGGGAGGATGGCAGAACTGGAGAAGGACTTACAAGCTGTAGAGTTCCTGAGATCCATGCTAGATCAGTTTCCCCCTAGAAGGGGCCAGGATTGGGAGACAAGAGGCGGGAGGACTGGAGTCAAGGACTGAGGAACTTCGGGAACTAAAAACAAAGCGAGGTCTGGGAACAAGACAGAACAAGGAACTAAAGCAGCAGCAAAGGGCTGAGAGGGAGATGGTTTTGCTCCACCTAGCTTCCTGCTGCTATTAGCCAGCTTTCTGTGCTGACGAACAATAAGCTGAGGGTGGGGTCAAGCTGGGGCGGAGTTCCAGGCCGACCCAGAAAGCAGGGCTGGTGCCACTGAGTTGGCACAGTTCCAGAACCACCCCCCGCCCCACCACCATCCTGCCTCCGAGAGGCATGGGTTTGAGACCTGCCTCCAGACACTCACCCCACCCCACCCCCAGCTGCAGAATGGTGCTCACTGTACACATCCAGGAGGTGGCTCGGGGGCCTTGGTGGTAATGGCAGCAGTGAAGGTTATTTTAATGTGTGGATATGTTGTTGGGTGAGGACGAGGAGGAGAGTGTGTGTGTGTGAGTGTGAGTGTGAGTGTGAGTGTGAGAGAGAGAGAGAGAGAGAGTGGAAACAGAGTAGACTGAAAAAAGAGGGAGGACTCACAGTACAGTTTTTTGTATGCCCCCCCTCCCCACCATTAGTTCTGCCCCAAACATCAGGCACTTGTCCTGCTGCATTTAGGAGCGTAGAAGGGTATTGACCTCCCTCTCCCTGGTCTTCATTCCACACTTTCCAGGGCAAGTGAACTGTTAGAGTGGTAGGGTTGCCATATCTGCACATTTTTAAGAGGACACTTATGAGAAATACAGGTTGAAGGGCTGCATTGGCTCCAATGCAACCCTTCAACCAGTGTTTCTCATAAGTGTCCCCTAAAACTTTGCAGATATGGCAACCCTACAGAGTAGACAGTGGCTGCCCCAGTATGAGCATTGGAACAGAATGCACCATTGATGCCTCAAGACAGTCACTGCCCATGCTAGGGGCCCAAAGATCCTGCTACATGAGTCCCTTCTGTGGAAGAAACCCTAGGGAGCCACTCTTTCAAAACCATGTACAAATATATGCTGTGTGTTCCGGAGATGGCTTGTGGAGTATCCGAGTCTAATTGAAGCTCAGTAAAAAGAAATCCAACAACAATGAAACATGTTTAAGAGATTATTATGCACTTCCTTCCACAAGGCCTGCAAAAGGGCCTTCCACACAGCAACAAGGCGGGTGAAACAGACATCAGCTAAGCACTAAGGATTCTTTCGGAGGAACTGCAAAGGGCTGATTCCTTCAAGCAATAGTGCAGCTGCTAATACTTTTGCAGAGGCAAAGGTCCCTTTGAAGGGAATGACACTTGAACCTATGCTACATACTAGTAGCACCAACACTATCATGCTGTAAATACCATTCCCAAAGAACCCGTCCTTAGTAGGGAAAACAGTGGCGATACTGCTTTATGGGTTACAGTGAGGAGTCCGGCATGATCTTTCCGTTTAGGAAAAACACCAGTCAAAGGTCATTGCTGTAACTACCAGAAGAACGAGTCCTGGTGGGTTTGATTTTCAGAAGCGCTGAGCACCTGTGGCTCTCCTGGATGTGGTCAGTAGAGTTGGAAGTGGTCAGAGCCTGGCTTTTTAAAAGCAATGTAGAAATGCAGAATATTGGCTTTCCACCGGACCCTGCTTAAATGTGCACACGAATGGTGAAGTTTGCCCTCTCTGTACAGATCCTCAGGAAACAGCCAGCAGGCTGGAACAGCAGCTGTTGCCCCTTTGCGCCAACTGTGGTTGCTGTCCATCTAAGCACTTTAGCAGGTGTGTTACTTTTAAATGCATCAGTCCCTTTGAGGTCCACATGTACACCTATCTATTAGACCCTTCCCAGCCTGCTCCAACCCTTCCCTTTCCATTAATATACACAAGATCAGTGCATAATGGCTCACTTCATAGCACACAGAATGCAGATGCCTTGTGAGTACCATCACCTTTCTTGGTAAAGAGCTACTGCCCTTTTGCAGGCCATGTGAAAGGAAGTGCATTTTGCCCTGAATGCATAATCCCTTTAACACATTCCTTACCGAGCCTCAACTAGACACGGATACCAACCCACCACCCCATCTCCAGAACCCACAATGTATATTTATACATAGAGTTCAAAAGATTAATGGTAGAAAAGAAAAGCACAATATTCTGCTCTTCTATTCAAGATTCCCTTTGAGGCAAATAAAAGGGCTGTAAAGTACTTATTTTGATATGTTTTTTTTCTTTTCATGGAAACACCAGTGCAACCAATTTTAATCGTGCATGAATGAATTAGGGAATCTTTCATCTGTTGGAGGAGACTTGTTGCAGAGGGGGTTGTCAACCCTAAACTAACTCAGTTACTAGAATTGTCCTCAACATCCTCCAAGTCAAGTTCTCGCTCTATAGAGTCAAGTTTCCAATTTATATGTTGTGTTCCGACAGCTTAACCAGTCACCAGGAGAGAAATTCCCTTTTCACTTAATTTATTTAACATAATTTCTGTCCCGCCCCTCCTGCTGAAGCAGCTTATGCCAGGGCAGTCCTACTGGAGTTCCACCAATCTAACTGAGCAAAAGTACAATCTGTTCAAGTTTACATTCTGTTATCAATATGGCAATAGTATTACTTATAATTTATCGAGGGTTAACTGTGCAAAGTCCTTTGCATAATTATCTCAGCACCAGTGTGGCATAGGCCAGCATTAGAACATAAGAAGTGCCTTACTGGGTCAGACCAATGGTCCATGAACCCAACATCCTGAATCTGACCGTGGCTAATTTTGGTTGCTTTGGAGAAGTATTCGACAGGTCATAATGGAGCGATCCATTCCCTCCGGTTTGCTCCCATCTCCCGACAGTCAGAGTTTACATCCTCCAACCTAATGGACATTTATCGACCTATCCTCCAAGAACTTATCCAATCCTTGTTTAAACTCCACTATGCTACTGGCCTCGGCCACATCATCCTCTGGCAACAAGTTAGGTGTATGTTGAGTGAAAAAAAAAATGTCTTTTATTTTAAACCTGCTGCCAGCTAGTTTCATCGAGCGTCCCTTAGTACTACTGGAGAGGGCAAATAACTTCCCATTTACTTGTTCCACATCACTCATGATTTTATGAACTTGAACCTGCGCGGAGCGGTACGCGCATGTATGTGCCTGTGATTTCCGTGGGGCTCAATGCACCTGCTATGGGACTCCGCACGGTTGCGCATGCGTATTGCTCTGCAGGGAATAGGATTAGGGCCAGTGACTTGTTCGTGGCCAAGCCAGGATTTAAATCCAGGTAGGCTAGAACCATGCTAAGGTGGTTTTAGAGAAGGGGCGGGAACAGTTAGGGCAAGTGTTGCAAGATCATTTCACAGGGTTACCCCGCAGCCAGGCCATATTTTCAGAGTAGTGAAAGCTGGGTCATACATACTTAAATTAGGTCATAGCTACAGTGCACTGTTATCTATACCGGAGATTCCTGATCTGTGGGTTGGGGATCCCTTGTGGGGGGTGGGCCATCTATGGATGATGTCGCAATCCCAATTCACATTAGATATACTCTGCATGTTTGTGTTGCCGTCTGGACTCATGGGATTATATTTATATCTATAAAAGGGTTCATGCAGGCAAAAAGTTTGGGAAACTCTGATTTAAACAATAGTGAAAAATGTAAATTCAGGTGGAGGGGGAAGGAACGACCCAGTCGTTCCCCTGGGCCACCACAAATCTAATAGCAGCTCTGGCTCCAAGGTCCATGTTCTACCCACTAGATCACACCAGCTCTCTTTGGCCCTCCCCGCCCCCCGCACATGTGTGTGTGTGTGGGGCGGCATCTGTAGGAACGCTACCGGCGGTGGGGAGGTGCCCATGCCCCCGGCGGTGGGTGGGGGTGCATGTGCGCTCCACCCATCACCCACGCATGGCGCAATGGACTCCAACGCCGGTTGTTCCGTGTGTGGAAATGGGTGGACGTGGGCGTGTGCCCATGGGAACGGGCACACACCCACCCCTCCCCCCACATCGGCGCACACCCATCCCCCACCCACCCACCGCGGCCCGTTTGAAAAGGGCCTTTGATACAGCAGTTAAAAGAGTCATCCCTTTCCATCCACACCGGCTTCCACCAACCAGAGCTGCAAACTGTCTGAAATGCAAAACAAGAAGAGACTGACTGGGAGCTTACCGGACTTTGGGTTGCACAGGACTGGGGGGCTGCTGCTGAGGGTCGGGCTGCTGCTAAAGTATCCGCTGCTGCCACAACTGCTCATGCTACTCCGTCTCACGGCCGACACAATCTTGATCTCTTTGGTGGGGCTCACTGTCCAAGGCAGGCAGAAAACAAAGAGAGGAGGGAAATCGCTCTGATTTCTTCAAGAACGTTGTGCCCCCCCCCCCGCTTGTATAAGACGTCCACAGAAGATGGTTGGATTGCTCATACCATCCTGGACCAGACCACACAACTGCATTTACCCAGTGCGGTCTCCTATATATTGCAGGAACACTACACAGCACCTCTCTTATCTAATCTAATTGTCTTTAATGCTTCCATCCCTGTTGTTTCTAGGTGCCAATTCTGTACACCGAACCAGGCATTTTAATAAGCAGAATGTTTTCTCCTGTGCGTCCCCCCCCCACCCCCGCTGCTCCCTTTAGCTTCCTGTTTTCATGCTAGTTCCTGCTATACACTAGACCCTATTACACCTTTGGGAATTCTTTCCCCCAAACCACAGCATACAGTGAATGCCAAAACCGCTTTCCTTTCTTTGGACCTTTTCATAAAAAGGTTGCTACATTTTGTTTAAATGCACTATCTAAAATAAACTCCTGAATGAAAAGGCAACACCAAGAAGGCAGTCAGTGCACCATTTTCTTTTATGCAATTGCCCTGGCAGTGATTGTATTCCAGCGACACCCTTTTCCAAACCTCTTTGTCCGTCAGTGGAAAGGTACTGATCACTCTCCCTTAGCAAGCAGTTCTTATCAGCTTTTATTTGAGAACGAGAGGACTCTTTGCAAGCTATCGTTTGTGCAAATATCTGCCTTCCCAATGGTTTAAAATAGTCCAAACCAGCTCAAAGGCAGGCGTTTTAACCCTTTCTGTAGCTACTTACTACAATACTACAGAGAAGAGTGTAGCTCTCGTGTGGAGCCCAAATGTAACAAAATAGTCCAGATGATAGCTTCTATAGGACAAGCTACGATTGTTGGGGAAGAGTTTCCCTAAATGTTTGCCATTGCATAGTTCCATGAGCTGCTTTTACTTTGCTATCATTCAATTCTTGGTTTTTAATACTATCAATTGTTTTTAACATCAATGTTTTTAAAATACATGAATCACCAATGATTTTCCTAAAACTCCCTCTCAAGTGATTGCTTTCTATGGCCGCAGTCCTACGGCTCGCAGATCCCCATGTGCAAGCCGCGTGTGCATGCGCACTATCTGCACACGGCACAATGTGCCAACAATGTAGATGCATGCGGGTCCCACACAGATGTGTGCATGCGTGGCTCCACATGGGGTCCACAGACCATGGTATCGGGGCCATTATTTATACCGGTCCTGCATTTTCTTAGTCTGTTAATCTGACTTGTTACATGCCTGAGGAAGGGCCTCACATAGTCTGAAAGCCTGCATACTTGCACCAACAGGAGTTTCTACCTGATAGAATGAGCATATTTTCATGGTCTCTTTGCTCGAGATGAGTGCTATCACCAGCACATCTGGCTGGAGAGTGCCTAGAATACCTTTCAAAGCTGCTCTATCAACTGAATTTTCAAATTTGCTGAATCAACTGAATTTGCAAACAGTAATTAAATGAATATTTTGTTGTGAAGAGAATTTGAAGCAACATATCATAGATAAGAATTTCATCCTTTGCTAGATCTACGGTCCACGCTGACACTTCTATGATGGCACCTGTACGAGGGGTTTGGAAAGTTGATGGCAGGTTGGGGTCTATGTGACGGCTGCCAGTATGCCAGAGCCAACTGCATGGAGGCCCTGTCAGATCGGCTCTGCTTCTCTCCTCTGTAATCTGCTGGATTCCTGGCAGAAGTTCCAGTAGAACAACTGTGCTGCTAGGGATTCCCCATGTGGTATCTGCTGCCCTTGGAACTCCTTCGAGCAGAGCAGGGGTGGGGAACTTTTAGCCCCTCGGGGCCAGAGAGAAAAAATGGAGTCTTTCTTTCTAGAAATGTTAAACAATTGAATGGGGGTGGGGGGAGAGTTACCGGAGAGGAAACTGGTGTGTTTTTTGTTGTCGTGATTCTGTTTGCGCAAGCAAAATGGGCTGTCATGACTATCTGGAATCAAGCGGGATCTCTCAGTGAGCAGCTCCATCAATCTCCTTCTCCGGCGGAAATTCATTCTGAACTGGTAGAGCAGGTTACTGTCCACAAAATGGTGCTTGTTGGACACTGGGGAAAGAAAAAAGAAGTACATTAAAAGTTCCTGGCTTGGCAGAAAACTGGAAGCCAGTCTATTCAGGAAAGTATTTTTACACCCATGCACTGTCCTCAGTTGCATCAGCGTCTCTCCGTTAGCTCAGGAAGAGAGACAGGCTGCTTTCACATAAGATGATTTTTCAATCAACAATTTTAATAGTGCTGCAAGTTTCATCCGTGTGTGAATGCACTTTTCCACATCCTTCATGTGAGCTTGGGTAAATGTAGCCGCGGATGTCAGGGTGGGGAAATCCTACTTTTACAGTGACAGGGGTTAATCTACCGTGGAATTTGGAATGCAATGGACATTACAATTATGTAAGATCTGTAATGTGGGAATACTTATGTTAGGATATTTCCAGATTTGGACATCACTTAAAGCTCGCGCAAGAACACTCGGGTGAAATCTGAAATGTGAGAAAGGTACAGTTTTTCCCGCAGAACTGGGGATGACATGTTCACAGCAGTCACGAGAGATACCTCCCATGAGAACGGGTACTGACCATCTCCTCCCACAATCGGTGACATCACAGACATTCATGGAATACCATACATCACTGTAACATCACAAGATTACTCGCAACCGTGCTGTACTGGTTTCCGAGTGACTGCAGCAAAGTGAGCAGTGATGAGATATTGGGCGTCCCTCATACCCTTGAAATGTGGCCATCCAGAAGCAGCACTGGGTAGCTCCCACTTGCTTATAAGAGGCAATCAATATTCTTTGTGCAATAATGCACCTGGAGACAAAGGGGACGGGGATAAAAGTCTGACCCATCCGACTGCATGGCTTTGACTCAGCACAGCCTCATGGACAAATGCAGTGACTGCAAGAGCATCTGTCTGAACAGCTCAGAGCTTTGCTGGGGCAGAGGATGCACCAGAGATTGGAAAGACTGCACAGGGAGGAGCTGTTTGGGGGACCCTGTGCTGCGATGACAGTGGAGGTGACAGTAATTCTGTTTTAAGGAGAGGATTCTTTCTGCTGACTGCTGCTTCTCATCCAGTCTTCCTCAGCATGTGAATTCGACAAGGAACCATATCACTTGAGTTTGCCCTGAAAAAGGGAACCAACCCTGGAAAGGCTCCCTAACACTTTGCACAAGCAGAATTTACTTTAGGAGGGGAGGGGGCAGGACAATTCCTTCACTCTGCCCTTTTCTGACATGACCACACCCTCATCGAATATAATGAGATGGATAAATGTTGTAGCAAAGGGGTTGTCCCACCCTTTCCCAAGCATAATGATGTCACAGCACTTGGAACGGGGGTGAAGTCACATTGGAAAGGAGCGGGAAAGCATTTTCACGCCTGTCCCTTCCAATGTGGCCACATTGCCCACTTGAAGGGCTTGGCAGTAAGAAGATCCAGGGAAGCTGCTATTACCTCCCCTTTGGCACCCATACATCATTCACAGAAGAGGGAGCAGCAATGTCCATGGTAAACATTTAAAAGTTACAATTTAGTGTGGCACTAATATTAGCTTATTATATGGGCACATTTCATGGCAGCCTTAATACCTTGTGCTCAAAGCCGATGTAGTACAGAAAGCATAGCTCAGCTGTAGACTTCTGGTGGTAGCCAAACTTGTCCTGTTTTCATTTGTATACAATCAATCAATAGTTTATTGCGTGGTCATGGACCACTGCAGTTGCATATATAAACAATACAATAAAAAATACAAAATCACAAAACAAAATCCATCTCCTACTATCCAACGGATAGAACTAAGCATTGTATAAAACCCAAAGTACTATTACAATACATAACAGAACACGAGAGGCGCAAACGGGCCCAAGGGAGAACTACCCCCAAAAAGAAATACACTTTACTTAGGGAAACTTAGGAGTGTTTCCTAGGAAGGCATTTCTAAGCTGATACTCGAAGAAAATAAGCTGCGATTTTCCTGATAGTGTCAGGATCCGAACTATCCAAAATCAAAACAAGAAGGACATGGTCACCTCTGCCAGGATATTTTTCGAAAATAGACCCCAAGTATTTCTGTCGTGGCCCATCATAGAGATGGCAGTGGAGGAGTATATGACTGACAGACTCAACTGCCAAATTATCAAAAGGGCACAGACAATCAAGATAAGAAACACCTTGAGTCCGACCCTCAAAAACACAGGAAGGGAAAGCGTTAAGACGAGCACGACAAATCAATTGCTTAGCCCTTCCAGAAATAGGGGCCAAGAGATAATTGGCTACCTGTCCTAGCTCCGGGAGCAACCCCAGATAGTCCCGGATATGAGGGCAGATTTGTATACACGTAAATTGTGAGTTGCCAATTCCTTTTCCGACAGTGAACAGCAGCACAGCAAAATCAAGTAAGAAAGAAATCCTATATCTGAGTGGGAGGTAAGAACAATGCAAAGCACCCTCATCCCCCCATGCCCATTCCCTGTAGGCCCACCCACCCACAACCCTCACCCAAACCCTCCACACCCAGGCACTCCACAGATCACTGTGGCCCATATGAGGACAGTGCGCGACCCAAACCCTGCAAACCCGGCCGCACCCCATCCCCCAATCTCATCCGCATCCCATGCCTTCCCCGACACCAATTGCCTTTCTCCTGCTCCCTCTGGAACTGCTGCTC
>QEPC01005142.1:917046-955854 GCA_003113815.1 Sphenodon punctatus
CCTTGCCCCCTCCCTCCGCTCCTTCAAATCCCTCCTCAAAACCCACCTTTTCCTTGCTGCCTTTCCCAATGCCTGTTAGTCTTTCCCCTTACTCTTACTGCTGGCCCTCCTCTGCTGACTGCTGCCACCAACCTCTCTGTAAAGCAAGCCAAGCACACGCACCTGAGACTTCGCATCTGCTTGAATGTTTGTTTGTCTTCTCCCCTGTCTCTCCCACTGTCCCCTCTCCTTGTCTCCCCCCCCTTTTTTGTTGTTGTCTTTTAGATTGTAAGCCACAGGCAGGGACCATGTCTAATTCTATGTTCTGTACAGCACCAGGTCACATGACTGGCGCTATATAAATGTTTATAATAATAATAATAATAATAATAATAAAGCAAGTATCATTGGAACAGCAGCCACCTGAAAGGAACCCCAGGCCATGCTTCCAAACTCCTTCAGTAGGACTCGGCAACACTTCAATTGTCCCACTTTTAAAGAAACTAAATAACGTGTCTCCAAAATAAAACAAAGATCACATCAGCGATGATGGAGCACCACAGTCTTTGCTGATGTAATCTAACTACAACCTAACAAGCCAACAGTCTTGCTCTTTGCTGTTTACTTTTGGAACTGCCAGGTGCAGTTTTGTTACCAAGCTTTAGAAGAGCTGGTAGTGCGGATTTTGATGGCTCTTCAAACCAGGTGTGCTCTGCAATACCCCCACCAACCGTCTTTATTAAGCTGAATCATTTGAAAATTACAGAGGATTTTGAATTTTGTAGGCAATTCTTTTCCTAGTTCCAACACTGTAATTACAGCACTGATTATTCCGGCTTCCTACCGTAGCTCCTGCCACTGCTGATCTCATTGCTTTGACTACAAGCGTTTTAATTTATAACAATAAAATATGCAATAGTAACAGCAAAAGCATTGAGAGATTCAGCATGTGCTGACACAGTGACTTCAGACATTTGCAGCTTCCCAAATGTAACATTACACCGAGTGCAATCCTCACCCTTTAAAGCTGATGGGAATTTTTCCACCGACTTCAAGATGTTCAGAATTGCAGCAACTGGGGGGAAACAGCATGTAAATTCTTAAGTGGCTGGCTTTTTGGATGAATTCATGTCAGATGGTCTTCTTCAACAAGGCTTTCTTCAACATAATCAACAATACTTATTTATATTTATTCAAAACCCATTCTGTCCTGAAGGCTCAGGGTGGTATAATGACATAATAAAACAGGTATTTAAAAACTATATGAAAGATTATTAAAAATACACATAATGGCTAATTTCAGATGTAGGATCCGTCTCGGATCCTGGTCCATGATCAGGATAGCCGGCCGTCCTTTAGACGCGCCAGCCTGATCTCTGAGGGGGGTCGGGGAGGGGCTGCGTGATGTACCAATGAGGCCGCTGCACCCGATCCCGTCCCGTGGTTGGGACAGGACTGGCAAGCAGACGTTCACCGTGGCCATTGCCAGCCCCATCCCGGATCGTGGCCAACCCAACCACAGTTCTGGAGGTGAGGCCGGCCTCACCTCCAGAACTGTGGTCAATTTGATCCCAGCCAGGTGTTCACTCTGGTGAACATCTGGTGGGGAGCAAATAGATGTTCACAGGATCGCTGCCACCACACGGGATCCACTGGGATTCAGTGTGGTGAACAGTGATCTCGTAACGTCTGAAAATTCCCAATGTAAAATAAAAAATAACCCCACGCAAAACCTATTCCCTAAGAACTTGTAGGGAAATTGGGGAAGGTTTATTTATTTATTATTTATTTTAAAGGTTATGAGTATAGATGAGCTTTCACAATGTCCATGTTCTGGGAAATCTCATTCATTTATTATTAATAATAAGTTTTGATTTACATCTGCCTTATGCAAAGAGTTCAAGGAGGCTCACAATGATAAAAACAACAAGCTGATCCAATATAAACAAATCACAATATAAATACAGCCCCCAAACCTCAACTGTCATCACACCATCTCATCACATCCACGCCCTGCCTCTCATACAAGGGAGGTCCCCACCCCTTAATTCCCATTAATCTGACCTTCCCCTCCCACAGAACCAATCCGTCCCCCAATCCTATCTCTCAGCAAATTCCCCGAAATACATATCTCAATAGACAATTTTAGTCAACCTCCAACATAACAACCCTCTCCCATGCCTTCACAGAGGGGTTGTGTCTATTCCAACACTTCTCTCTCCTCCTCATTCCCCACCAAAGTGAAAATCTAAATCATAGCTTAAAACTAGCCCTCATCCCCATCCAATCACTCTCCCTTCTCTCACCTTGGCGAAATCTCACCTCCCCATTCAACCCCAACTCAGTCCATGCCCTCCCTTGTGGGGGACTGAGATTGTCCCCATCTCTCACCCCTCACCCCCTAGAAAGGATAATAAGTATGTTTTCCCCATTGGCTGCAACAAGTAAAATAAGTCCAATGGGCTTCAGCCACCCCACTGCAGCAGGATGTTTCCATCTGATTCCTAAGAGAAAGGCTTTCAGATTGCCCATGCTGGGCTGAATGGGTCTCACTTCATCAGGTTTGGCAACTGTGGAGCCTGCAGACTGAACTAGTCATGCCAGGATCTGACTTGAGCTCAGTTTGGGAGCCCTTCCTGGCCCAAACCCCTTGGACGCATGCTGAGCCAGGCACCCCATGGGTGGAAGCCCCTTCCACCACAGCACTCCCCATGAGCATGGCCACCTCAGAAAAGGGGTGGGGGAATGCTATTTCCCCATCCCTTTCCTGACATAGCCCCACCCCTGTACAGTGCCACAGTATCACAGTACTTTAGAAAACAGGAATCACCCCATTACATGGGATCCATGCTCAGAAAACCCCAGCTGCACTGGGACCAGGCTCCGGTGAGTTCTGATGCAGTCAGGCTGGGATAAGGCTCATTATTATTAGAGGCATCTATTAAAAAATCTGCCAGGGTAATCTCTAGGCATCACCCTTCGCACTGTAGGCCTAATCCAAAATCTATTGAAATCAAAGGGTGTTTTTGAATGACCCCCCCCCACATATGGACCCTCACTGACCACATGAGGGAGGTCTCGTTTCAATACAGGAGCACAGGGGTGCGCACTCCTGTGTAAGGTGGCCAGATATGCAAATTGTAGAGGGCACTTATGAAAAATACAGGTTGCAGGGCTGCACTGGAGCCAATGCAGCCCTGCACGCTGTATTTTCTAATAAGTGTCCTCTAAAATTTGCATATCTGGCCACCCTACTCCTGTGACCCACGCACCACCCACCCAGTCCACGCACACGGCCCTCCAAGAAAAGCCGGAGTCCCCCAGGAACGGACATGGGTCATATGTGGACGGGGTGGCTGCGTATGGGGCCGCTTGTTTGAAGCGCTCCCCCACGCACGGCGCCCCCCACGCCAGTCACGGACCCCACCCCGTCTTGTTTAAAAAGCACCCAACGGAAGTCTTTCTGTGGACTTCAACAGGCTTTGTATCTGGTCTTACGCCCTTTAATGAAGAGGAATGGATTTTTTTGCCATTGTGAATGCTTAGCCAGAAACATGGATTCCCATTATCAAGCAGTGGCAACGTATGGGGGCACATTCTCCCCTCAGATTTTTTTTGCTGTGCGGGCTGCTGTTTAAGGCAGCCCCCTCTATTACCACTGCTCTGCCACTAGAGCAGCAGCAACAGTTGCATGGTGGGGCCCACCCAGAGAAACAGTGGCATGAGATGAGATCCCTCCTGGACTGGAGCACCTTGTCTACATGAGGAGGGGAGCTCCCAGTCTCTCTGCAACCCGCTAGTTAAAGGAAGACAATGGATTTGTGTTTTTTTGGAGGCAAACCATTTCCCTCCAAGGTCTCTTCCCCCATCAGTGGCGGGATTTCCAGGGGGTGGGGTTATCGTGGGTGTTGACACATTGCCTGTATTAAAGAAGTATTTATATTATAATATGCTGCTAATACAAACCTCTCGCAATCCTTGCACTGTCAGGAATTCTTCACTTGAGCACATGTATCCTCTCTATCTCGTTTTCCTGTTTGCTTTATCAGTGCAATTATTTTGACATAGTTGAGATATCAGGACTCCTGGAGCATTAGAAAAATCAACCAAACCTCCTACTGCAGACAACACAAAACAGCCTGAAAACTGTTGAATGATAGTTGCCTATAGCAATACGTAGCAGAACTTGACACTGTTAAGATATCCATGTTTGTTTTAAAATAATAAGGCTTATTTTGACAGAGACCATACATAATTATAAAATCAGAGGTCCTGAAATGGACTTGAAGTCATCCCTGGTGTAATTCTATTAAAATCAACTAAGTTACGCCAGGGACAAATTTGACAATATTCAAAACAATTTTGTGAAAGTGCAATTACCTTATCTTTAGAGTCTGTTGAAGAAAGACAAAAGATTACATGATACTATGCCAATTCTGATTTTAAAAGTCTCCCAAGTGTAAAATAACAAGCTCCTGTTAATAAAGCTCCCTCTGTATACGGATATACACAGCTCAGTTTCTGTGGCTACTAGGTAAACATAAGAGCTGAATTTTGAAAACATGTGCTCACTTTTGAATGCCCATTACTTGAAAGTGTGCATGTTTGTCCACTAATTTTTCAGAGCGGGTGGATGAGTTCTAGACCAGCTGGCCAACACACATCATACACACGTCTCACTACCTCATGCAGAATACATCTGCTAGGATTTCTCATCCTACACTTTTCCTTCCTGCAAGTACAAACACTGAGAGATTAAAATGGCTGGCATGGTCTTGTTCATTGGACGATGCTTTTCCCATTCCTCTGAAAGGCTTCCTGTTTTTCCCAAGCTAATCTGGCATGTGTAAAATGCGCTTTAATAATGGTTCTTATTCAGATCAGTTTCCTATTACACACTGATGAATCCCACCTGTTTGGAGCTCACTCAGGACAGGGAAAAGTGACCGCATTTACTCAGATGCTCAATATGCAGAGAGCCAAGCCAACTATGGGGCACTTGATTACCAGAGCTTTATAAACATGGCTTTTGTAGCTCTACTCTTTTGAATGTGTCTCAGTATTCAAGCAGCAGATAAAGTCATCCGTGTGTGAACTTTGGAGCTGTTATACCACATCACAAATATGTCATTGCTTCCACATTTATTGCAAAGATCTTACTTCAACTAGACAAGTGTATCATTTTTATCTGATTCATTTACAGATTTTTTCATTCTTATCTAAAGAGTGGGTCCGATTCTCAGCTGGTGTAAATCAGCAGAGCTATGACAATTTACACCAAAAGAAGATTTGGCCCCATGCGTAAGTGCGTTCTCCAGATGTGAGGAATCTTTTCCCTCCCAGGGGCCACTTTGGAAACTACTACAAGCTACAAAAGCCACAGAGAAGTTGGGGGCGAGGGTGTGTTCAGGAAAAGGAAGGTCCAGATTACGAATCTGTGCCATGGATCTGTTCCCTCACCTGTGTGCTGTACTCAATCTCTCCTCCCTTACCCTAAGCACAGTTTGCGAGCATTTGGGGGTAGGACCTGGATCTGGAAAGGGGCCAAATAAAAAACAGCTACAGGCCACATTTGGTCCTGGGGCTTGAGGTTCCCCATCTCTGGTATTTGCAAACACACACATCCCATTTTATGGGTCAGGAGAAAAGCACGGTGATCTGGAAAATAGGACACACTTTTAAAATCAAGCTAACGTTTATGTTACTTTCTAAGCAACAGGGTTACCATGTGCAAATTAAACATCTTATACATAAAGGGGGCCAGATATGCAAATGTTAGAAGTTTGCATATCTGGCCACCCTATGTACATAAAGTAGAACTGCATATGACTATATCAGAAGTTTAATTCAGTTGGTCCACACACTTAAATGAACTCTTCCTTCTGGAAGCTTTCAGGCTTTGTTTTCAGCGGCACTACATTTTAACTAGACAATGAAATACAATCATTACACATGCATTCCAACAGCCTTTTCAGTGAACCACTGCAGGCTGCATATGCGTATGTTCAGTGTTTATCCAAGGACGTTTTTCTAAGTTTGGGCTGGCAGAGCACAGTTGTCTCCATTTCTTTACTTCTAGACAGAAGCATGTACAGGACAAAGTGTGCAGGCAGGTGCTGGGAGGAAAAGGAAACAAGCCCATTTGGGCAATTTTGAACAATGAAAAATTAAAAACTGAAACAAACCCTTAGTTAGAAACCTTAAATGAAGGAAACTTGGAAGCAAATCTTTCTAAGTTCCATAGGTGCATATGGCAGGTCACAAAACACATCTCCTGCCCTGTCCACTTCAATGGGGCTTCTGCTGGTGCAGTACTGGGAGGCTCAGAGCCAAAAACTTGGAATCTAAATCACAACAAGAGAAGATAGTCACTGCTTCAGGCAGCATGAGAATGAGGATCTTGGGATATGCTGTTCTGTGTTTAGAGTTCTATCGAACCAGTCAGATCAGATGTATTTTTGAATAGATCCGTCTCAAACATACCTTGTCAGATTCATGGATTCTTTATCCAAGGAACGTTTTTAGACACACAACACCACTGTATTTCTGCCTTCTGAGAACAAGGTGGAGGGAAATCAAACATTTTTATGAGATGTTCCCATTCACAAGAGTGTGTTAGCAACAGACAAGGTTTTCCATACGTTATCAAATATCTGCTTTCAATCCATGAAGGAGAGTTTAGTTCACAACAGTTTTAACTCCTGAGAAGAACTGGCTGCTTGTCTTGCCTGAAGAAGAGTTTCCTGGAGTTCACACAAACAGAAGCTGGTCCAATAAAAGGTATCAGCGTAACTACTTTGGGTGCAGCCACATGAGAAGCAGAGGCCTGATCCCCATGCAGCCCCATGGCAGGCAATCGCTGTCGCCACACTTTGGGCCGGCGGGAACAACTGCCACATGGTCTGCTACCCTGCAGCCATCGGCAGCTGTTGCACACCCCAGGTGGGCCCAGGAGGTGATCACATGGGACTGGTGGCTCCAACTCCTGCTACAGTGCAGGACTGGGCCCGCTGCATCTAGACAGTTAGGAGGGGAGAGCACATGCACTCCTCCCCTGCCTAACAGCTGATCTGGGGAGGGGCGCTGCTTGTCAGGTGGACTGGGGGGGGGGAGGCATGTGTGTGGTACAAGCTCCAAGGGTCGCAGAGAAGTTGGGGCAAAGAAGGGGCTGAGGGGTGCACTCAGCAAGAAGGTCCAGATCATGGATCTGTCCCTTGTCCTCGGATACATGCCCTCATCCCTGCTCCCTTACCTGGAGTTCAGTCTTTCAGTGCTTGGGGGCAGGAATTGGATCCGGGGGCAAATCCAGGAACTAAAAAGGGGCCAAATAACTAGCCACAGGCTGCATTTGGCCCCCAGACCTGGAGTTTCCCACCTCTGCAAAAGACGCCCACAAAGTTTCCCCAAAGGGGGTAGTTACAGCATGAGCACGTACACACAACCGTTAGAGCTATCAATGTTGAGATTCAGGTATACTGTACCTGACAACAGTTAGATAGCAGATACAATGTAACCACCACCTAATGCAGCTTGTGCTTGCCTCTCTGCTTCTGGCGTCCTTCTGATGCTTCCTATTATTAGCTCGATTTCCACTGAGACGGCACTCAACTAAATTTATGCTGTGCAAACCGTCTCACTGATTTCAGGGCTCATGCCACCACAGGATGAGCACCCCATTGGATCCCAAGCATCCTCCTCCCACCAGAGAAAGGATTCCAGGATCAGAGTCCCATGCACAGGTCTGGATGGGAGCCTTCAACAGCCAGAAGCATCAAAATAAAATTTCTGAAGTATAGTCTTTTTCTCTCCCACTTGATGACAGCAGCACTACAGGGGATTTGAACCCAGGACCTACACCTACACCATCAAACTCTACTACGTGTGGCATTGGTTTTTTGTCCTCAAATCAAATAGGTAAGGAAGAGCACATGACATAAGTATAATGCATACAGACCTACTTTAAAATCATAATTAAACATCTTATACCTATCCACGGCACAATCTGTGAACAGTGGCATGTACTTTGAGCATTTCCCAACTCTTCTATGCAAACCACATTCACTATTCATGGGGTTTTCTCATTGATTTTGCCATCAACAGCGGGTTGCAACCCAGAGGAAATTGCCCCTGGGACTCCCATTGAACTTAATGGGCCTCTCAATGAAGAAAGTTAGCTCCGCCTTAACTATGGAGCCACTACTGTGGTTCCATAATAATGGCTCCATAATTTCATAGTTCATACAGACCACAAAACATCCGTCCAAGGTTAAAAGAATTTGACTTGGACAAGATTGAGTGATAATATAAAAATGGGAAAGGTTCCATTTTCCATTGCTAGCTCCTTGAGCTATCTGTTGCATGAAATATTGGGCATTTCCACAGATGAGCTGCTAAGATACAGATTCTAGTTCCACACAGAAGCTCATAAACGATTTGGGGGAGAGAGAGAGAGAGAGAGAGAGAGAGAACTAACCATTAATGAAAATTGCAGAAGATGGCAAATTCCTCTCAATTTACTAACACTGGTCAAAAATGAGAAATAATATGAAAAAAGGCCTGGAAATCTTGAAAACAGACAGTGGATAAGAAGCAAAATACAATTTAATTAGAAAAAATGTAGAGATTCAATATAATAAACATGCTATAAAATACAGCAACATACAGGGATATACCAGTCCTAACATTGTCCCATGCTGCGTGCAGTGCCAAGTGTATGAACAGCAGATGTAAAATGCCGGCATGCCTGCCTTGCACAGGTGTAACTAATTACACCAAACCAATGGCAATGGAAGGTGACACCAAATATTGACCAGGGGTATATAATATGCAAATGTAAGCAGCAGTATTAGGAGCAATAACACTGAAGGAGATGGAGAGGCATCTAACAAAGAAACCAACAACCCTGGAGATAAAATATGCACTACCTAGATACTGTACTTCTTGTACGCTGGAACCAGATACAAGGACAAACTATTGGATATGATGAGGAACATTCAACACCTAATGAAATGGTTTAAATTTTGAAATCATTTTTTAAGAAGTGTCCTGTTGTAATGAGGAGATCCTACATGGGTCACCTTCCTTTGAAAAGTAACCGGCCCAGGTAGCTCACAGCTGGTTGTGAAAGGCAATCAGACCTCTTGTGCAGCAATGCACTTGGAGAGAGTGAGAGCAGGGCTACTCCGACCCGACCCAACGGCAAAGCTCTGGCTCAGCCCAGCCGCAGGGAAGAAGGAGGATTTTCTTGGTGGACGAATACAGGGGCTGTGGGAGTGACTGAGCCTGCACAGACACTTCAGGGTTTGGTGGAGCCGGAGGCTGCCCTCCACGATGGAGAACCTGTAAAGAGACTTGTTTACAGAGGAGGGTTATAGAGAGGTTGCACCAAATCTGCCCCGGAGACAGCACTGCCTGTTTGCAATTTTCCACCTATTCATCTTCACCCTGTACATTTGTAAGTAAATTTGCAAGACTCCAGTCCTCTCTCTCAGAAGGGACTGGGAACCAACCCTGGAAAAGCCCCTAAAACATCCCATGCTTGGAGAAGAGGAAGCAGCAGCAGTGCCATTTCCAGCTGCTGCTATGCAGTTGATGTAACACTGTAGGGGCAGCTTTCCTCTACTCCACAAGTGGGCACCGCTCATAGGTTAAATATGGACCATGGCTTGTTTTTTATTTGGCACCTTTATAATCGTTCGATCTGGCCCCAGGATCTTGCTGTAAAACATTGAGAGTGAGCTCAGGGGGAAGAGAGTCGAGAGAAGGGAATGCATTCATGGCACAGAAATTCCTCTTCCTTCTCCCATCCTCACCATACCCCATAAATATCCTCCTCCAGAAAGCTCATCTTCTCCAACTGAGAGAGCTTCTGCTAATTTTCAAAGTGGCCCATGGGAGGGAAAAGGTTCCCCCCAACCCTGTTCTAGCCTAACTATTATGAACCAGACTGAAAAGAGAATGTGTTGACGAAGACTTGCATACGTTTAGAAAGTACCATGGTCTAGTCAAATCATAGGATTCTGGAGAGAAGAGAAAGGAACACCATTGTGATGTTATTTACAGTAACATACATTCTCTGCACGCAGCACTGCAGTATTAATAATTTGTAGCGCACGGCTATAAATGCTTTACTATGAAGTTTGTAAATTAACTGCCAAATAGCCAGGGCGCCAGTTTCTGCCTAGTATGTCCCAAAGTCCAGAAATCTTGATTTCCACGGCCAGTGTCTCAGAGGACAAATGAACAGCTGCACCTCAATAGAGCAAGATTAATTAATTAATTAAATTAATTAATTAATTTTATTATTATTATTATTAGCAAACATTTATATAGCACCAGCAATGTACCTGGCGCCTTACAAAGTAATTGGTGGTTATAGCAAGTAAGCTTTCTGCTATCAACAGTAGGTAGATGATCTCTTAGGGACCCCATTACAAAAACCCATTCTAGATCTGGGACCGAGCTGAGCAGAGAATCAGGGAACTGGAGCCATCTTCCACACATCTCCTCTATCCTCACACAGCCAAACCAAGAAGATTTTGGCCACATCAAAGAACCCAGAATAATTCTCAGGATAGTCCATCCACCCACCTCCATCGTGCAAATTAGACGGTGGAAGCCCCATTCCTGGAGGATAATACAAAGGGGAGCACCAATCCACTTTCTAGACTGGTCACTGGCATCCCGCCATTTTACAAACATGTAGACAAGGTTCAAACAGAGAAGTGAATTGCCCACCAAGGAAAACCAGGCTTTGTACTCAGGACTATCCGTGCCAAGGCCAACACACTAACTACTACAACACATGGGCTCTCACACAGAACAGGACATGCTAAATTAACTATGCATGAAGAAACCTCTTTTATGAGACGATTCATGCACTACATGTGTCTCCGTCTCCTATAAACCAGTGGTGAGGAGCCTTTGGCTCATAGGCCAAATCCAGCGGACAGATTTTTTTTTCTATGTGGCTCTCCTTTCCAGTTCCTGGATCCAGCTCATGGATCAAGTCCCTACCCTCAAACACCGAAAGAGCAAGCTCAGGGGCAGGGAGTCAAAGGGATGACATGCACCACGCAAGGATAGAGGACGGATCCATAGCATTGGCCCTTTTCACACGAGACGCCCCCATCCATCTCCACGCAGTTTCACTGCACGGAGATGGGTGGAGGTGTCCGTGTGAATGCTGTGGGGGAGCGTGTGTGCTCCCGCGCTCCACCCACGGAACAATGGGGTCCAATGCCCGATGTTCTGTGGGTGGAGATGGGTGTGCGCCCATGGGAACAGGCACCCACACACCCATCCCCCCACCTGCCATGGCTTGTTTAAAAAGAACCACAGATTCGTGATCTGGACTGTCCTTTTCCTTCCCCCATCCCAAGCACTCCTGCCCCCAACTCCTATTTGCCTCATGGAACTTGTACTCATTTTCAAAGCGGCCCATGGCAGAGAAAAGGGGTGTTTTCAAACGAGCAAGTCGAGGGGGGGAGGGAAAGGACGTGACTACAGCGTGGCTCTGCTGTGGAGCACCCACCCAGGTGGAGCGCATGGGGAGCGATTCAAACAGGCGGTTCCAAGGGTGGCTACCCCGGCCATGGAAGCCATCATCACCATGCCCTCCCCCTGCCATGGTCCACAGGGGCGAGGGGAGCATGTTGGGATGGCCTCTGCAAGTGTCATGTCCCGGGCATGAGTGCTGGGGAACCTGGGCTCCCCAGTGCGTGTGACTTGCGAAGGCCACTTTCCCCACCCACAGTGCCTCTGAGCAGCAGACCTGTCTGCTGGTGTGAGTGGCTGACGCCATTCATACAGGCATGGGGCCACGGATCTATTTGCCTTGCCCGGATTTCCTGGCATTGCTCCATGAGTGGGTCATGCGTGGCCATAAGTGGCTCATGAGTGCTCGTATCCGGCTGCTCCACCTTCAGCTGGGTGGTTGGCTCCATGGCTCCTGGGTGGCCATGCAGGGTAGCATCTCGTCCAAAAACACCCCAAGGCTTCCCACCCGTGCTATAAACAGGGGGTTTCTCCCTTATTATTATTTTTTTTGCAGCCCCAAAGTTTGTTCTTTGCTCTCCATTTATCCTAACTTACTGAACTCACAGAGACGTTTATAATTCCGTGTAGTGTTTGCTTCAGTTGGCTGATGAGCTAAATGCTAAATTCAGACAGACTAAATACAAATAAATTCCAGGGGCAACTCAAGCTTTAAAGCGCATGCTATCCTAGTAGGCCAAAAGACAAGGTTCCAAAATATGGCCTGTTGTGCAAGTAATTTTTTTTTTAACCACCTGGATACACCGTATCAGACTATGCCCATGCACTACTTGTAGAAATGGATGTGGCATGTGCAAATTATTTTCAAGTGCAACTGACACTGAATGCAAAGTTATGCATGTACAAAGCAAAGTTGGGTTGTGTTGCCCTTTGGGGAATTTTACCTACGCTGACAGACCACTACAGTACAGCATTTCAACGTTGGGGGCAGGGGGTGTGGGTGGAGAGGCTCATTTACAACACGTGCACAATTTCTTGCAAATCTCTTGTTTTCCTTTTAAAATAAAGCACAAAACATAGCCTCCTGTGTAGAAGCTGGTTTTGGCTTCACTGATGTAAACTGTTGTTCTTCAGAGTATAAGGAAGGCCTGTTTGAGGCAACAGTTTCTCAATTAAAACTCCTAACCATTCTCATTTCATTTACAGTAGAACCACCCTCCTCGCCAGGGCCGGCCTAACCACAAGGCAACCATCTCAGACCCCACTATTTTCTCTACTTCCGGGGGCCCTTCAGTGGCCCCCATTTTTTTCAGGGTGCAGGGGTTCCCACTTTCTCCCAGAAGGGCCTTAAGCACAACCACCTCTAGGGCTCTCAGAGGGCACCCCCAAGGGGCAGGGCAACAGGGATGGGGGCCACTGTATTTTAACTTTTCCCTGGGTCTCACAAATCCTAAGGCAAGCCCTGCTCCCCACTTTTAAGAAACCCGTGTTTTGTCCAGATTAGAGGGGTGTCCAGGTATGGGAGGGTCATAAAGCATGTCCATAATAAAGAATAGGGTTGTAAAGCATGTCCAGAATAGGGTTCGGATTCTGGGAGGTTCACTTATGCAAGACTATACTGTACGTCAGTAGTGTTATCAGACAATACATTGAACCTATAGTTAGAAAATCACTATTAACTATTCCTATTACTCTTAGATTTGCAAAGGCAGTAAAAAATAAATAAACAGAAGAGCAAGCTGTATGTTATTCTTCCTCATGCCTATTGCACAATATTGCTAAGCTCTATCAAAGATACTAATTGCTAAAGATGACCTTCCTTAGGACCAGAGGATATTTTATTCTTCCTTCACTCCTGAGCTGAGGATTCCATTCACTCCTTGCCAGTCCTTGGCAAAGATGCCAATTAGTGTTAATTGAAACTTTATCGACAATGATAACATACAAACCACAAAGAATAGCTTGGCGTTCAGAATCTGGAATGATCTTGCAATACTGGCAGTTCAAAATATTCTTTTTTACTGGTTGAACAGAGGGTGTTGGACACAGATTTCAGCAGCAGAGAACAAGCTGAATGCCAGGCAGCTGTTGTTTAAAATTAAGCCTACAATTTGGAAAGAAAAGTTCTCATTTCTAGCTAAACTGAGGAGACCTAGTAAGTCAACAGATGTAATTAAACCAGATGTTATGTTCATTTGCTACAACTAATATCCCTTTGCTACAGCTAAATCATAATTCCATGCCAATTTAGTTGAACCAGCACTTTCCACCCAAGTCTAAATGAACAGCAACGTACATTGCAACCTGTAGAAGAAATTTCTCTTGTAAAACAATCTCCGACTGTCAATGTACCCACAAATAAATAAACCCTAGTCCCCTTTCTAGCTTTTATTTCACCTTTATTCATGCAGACTTCCTATGAAGTCAGTGAAAACGTGCCTTTGCCATTTACTAGGGATGGGACTCTGGGCAAAATTTCGGTTTTGGTCAATTTCGGTTTCAGTTCTGAAGAATTTCGGTTCTTTTTCGCTTTCGGTACTATCAGTTTTTTTGCATTGATTTTTGTACCGTATTTTGAACATTGCGGTTTGTCCCCCATTGAAAAACCGCAATGTTAAAAATCCGGTACAAACATCAATGCAAAAGATCTGATAGTACCGAAAGCGAAAAAGAACCAAAATTTCGGATTAATCCGAAATGGGCATTTTTGGGTACTTTCGGTTTTATCCGAAACTGAAATTCCCATCCCTACCATTTACAAACATTATCCCCCCAATACATAGCTCTTAGGTCAAAATATAGGATTTTGATCAATAATAAAAAGGAGTATTGGGGCAACCAATGGAAAGCCCTTCTGCAGGCTGCCTCCATGGGGGATGTCAAAGGGTTTTGGCGGATGGTCAATGGCTATACTGGAGGGAAAGTGGGAATGACTATTTCCCTACTCCCCTCATCTGTATGGATGACTCATTTTGCCAAGCTCTATAACCCTATGGGAGGAGCTGAGGACCAGCAATGGGATAGTCTTACTCTGGGGTTAAGGGAGGCCCCGGCGTGGCCCCCAGTTCAGGAGGAGGAAATTGAGGTAGTGATAAACTCCCTTCGGAATGACCGTGCCCCCAGCCTAGACCTTATACGGGCCGAATACCTTAAGCCCCACAAGGACTGGTGGCTGCCAGTTTTGACTGCTTTGTTCACTGCCATTAACAGTGCTGGCCGGATTCCCAAAGCTTGGGATAAGGTCATGGTAGTCCGTGTATATAAAAAGGGGGCTAAGAATGACCTGGCCAATTATAGACCCATCAGTCTTTTGTCGGTAGTCTCCAAAGTTTATGGCAAGTATTTGCTGGGGAAACTAGTTGATTGGATGTGCCAGGCTAAAGCCATCTCTCCCGAACAGGCAGGGTTCCAGCAGGGACGCTCTACCATCGAGCACTGCTTTGTTCTTCAATATCTTGTCGCCAAGTATAGAGCGCGCCAAGGAGCTCTTTATGTGGCCTTTCTTGACCTCAGGGCGGCCTTTGATTCGGTGGATCAGGCGGTCCTGTGGACCAAGCTTCAGGCCTCCTCCATCGATAAGCGTCTATTAGCTTTGATATACATGCTTCATGCCCATTCATCATTAGTTGTCAAATTGGACCGGCATGGCCATATCACCCACCCTGTTTCCACTTCGGTGGGTGTCAGGCAGGGATGCGTCTTGGCTCCTGCACTCTTCAATTATTTTATTGATGTCGTTATCTCTGCCATGGCGGATATGCACTTCTTTCCACCAAAACTAGCCTTGCGCGCCATCGGCTGCTTATGCTACACCGACGGCAAACCCGGGTGGGGCTCCAGCGGCAGCTCCAAGCTTTTGCTACCTTCTGCCAGACGAACCATCTGAACATCAATTATGAAAAGTTCAAAGTAATGGTCTTCTCCACCAAAGCCAGGCCGTTGGTCTGGTCAGTAGAGGGCTTTACAATACAGCAGGTCCAGGTGTTTCGATACCTGGGCATCCTGTTTCATAGGACGGGCTCCTGGCAGGATCATGTAAACAGAGCTCTCAGGATGGTTCGTGCCCCTGCCCAGTCTATAATCAAGCTTTTTGCTAAGCAGGGCAGGGATGCTGTTCTCTCAGCTCTCCAGGTCCATAACACCAAAGCCAGGGCTCGGCTTCTATATGGGGCTGAGCTATGGGCCCCCTTTTTTTCCAACACAGTGGAAAGAGTCCAATCGGAATTTTTGCAGAAGCTTTTGGGCATTTTGGGCTCTAGCTGCCATTCAGGCTGAGCTGGGTCAAAGATCTTGGTCCCAGTTTGCTATGGAGGCAGCCTTGAAATTCTGGCTCAGGTTAAACTCTGAGCAGGGCTCGCTTCTGCTAAAGAGCGTCTTGGAGGATCCCTTCAAGGACCAATGGGCCTTAAGGGTTGAGGCACAGCTAAAGGAGATGGGTATTTCTCCAGACTATCTCCGACATAAGCCCCTCTCTTCCCTCAAAAAGGAAGTGCTTTCCCGCTCGGAGGACATAGGACAACAGCTGGAGGTGGGCAAGATTAGGATGTCCCCCCATATTCGGGATTACCTGATGCTCATCCTAGAGAAGGGGCAGGTAGTGGCTTATCTGACAGCCCCCATCTCAGGAAGAGCTAAACAATTGTTCTGCGGTGCCCGCTTTAATAGCTTCCCATCTAGCGTTCTGGAGGGACGGGTATTGGGGGTCCCATATGCTGATCGTTTATGCCCATTTGATAGGTTGGAGGTGGAGTCAGTTGGGCATATAATTTTCCGGTGTCATTTATACGACGACCCTCACCATGAGCTTTTGGGCTCTATTTTGGAGAAATATCCAGGCTGAAGTGATAATGCTTTTTTGGCCTTGGTTCTTAATATCTCGGATCCCACGGTTATAAAAAATGTTGCCTCATTTTTACTGCAGGCAATTCATTTTAGAAAGCTGTTCTTAGGTCATTTAGCTTTGCCAGTGCCAGATGGGATTCCATGATTGGGAATGGTCCAAGGAAATGAGTAAGACGTCTCGCCCAAACGGGCTATTAACAGTGTCAATATGAATGTCTGTATGTATTTGCAATTGATATGTGAGTATGTGTATAAGTATTTGTGCGAAACTGCTCTCTGCAATGACGTTGGGTCACACAATAAAGTATTTTGATTTGATTTGATTTACAAACTGAATATGAGGGCTCAGGATTATGCCAATGGTAGGTACGGTTCAGGTTCTAGCTTGTGTCCAGTACTGATTCAGCAGAAGGACTCCTGGTTAACTGTGCCAAACACTTCCCTTGGAGCTGGCCCAGGCACTGTACTTTACTAGATGTGGCAAGCTTTCACCTCCTCCACACTGTCTGGTGTAGCATGAGAACTATAACTTTACCCTCCCTTCACCTTTCCAGGAAGCAGGTCTTCAAATGTGCAAAAAAAGGCCCCTTGCCTCCTCCCACACACTCATTTATGTCCCCCATTCTGATTTTCTGTCTTCTAAGTCAGCTAATAAAATCAATGTTTGTTTGGCAATTATTAAATATATCTTAACCTAATTTATTTTTAATAGAAAGAGAATCTTTCTTTTCCTAGTAAATCTGCTTGCTTTGAGCCATCCACAGACAGTAAATGCTTGGGGTGAGAAGAATGAAATCATTGCTGTTCTGGAAGAGTTGGAGAATAGATGCACTTTGCACAGAGTCCTAAGCAGTTGGCATCCTATAGGTCACAAGTTGGCACCAACAGTAATCACAGAACTTGAAGCAGCTTTGGGTAAATAGGCAGGAGCAACTGCTCTTAACAGCAAGTATGCTTACCGCTCTTCCAGGTTTGACCTGGAGTTTCTGGGTTTTAAAGCATCATCTCCAAGTGAAGCCATAGTTTTCCGAGGCTTCCAGGACACCTGGCTAACCTACAGAATCCTCCCTCCCCCAACCCCCCGTCTTAAGGACGCAGGGCAAAGAGGTTTTCCATGCCCATGGAGCACCCTGATTTTAACACACGTTAAAGTTCCAGATGTTTCAATCTTCTGGGTTTACAAGCCCACAAGTAAGTTCCGGATGCATTTTTCACACACACGCACTGCCCTGACACAGTTCCTGGATGCATTCTTCACACAAACACGGCCCTGAGGCAGCCTAAAGTGACAGGCTACCATGGAAACCAAGTGATCACAGCTGCCTGGAGCAAAGCAGTTTACCAGGAGAACCTTTTACACACAAAAGTTCTGGGAGAAGTTTCACGTAGAAGTTCAAAGATCCAGATGTTTAAGATCTGGGTGTGTGATTTAGACATGCAGAAAGTTCAGGATGTAACAGCAAACATCTAGGAGAAATGTGTGTCTAAAAACACCCAATGGCAACTGGCACAGAAGCCAACTATGTGACCACTAAGAAGTGGCTGCCTTTCAACTCCTTTGCACTGCTAGGTTTGGGTCAATACTGGGTCAGACCAATGGTCCGTTTACTACGAAAGGGTGGGACCTGACTTGATATCTGGTCTCTGTGCCCAGATCTACCACTGATTTCATGTATTTCCTTGTGCATTTAATGGTGCTTGTTTCCCCCTCTAAGAAATGAAAATAACAATAGCTCCCTTAAAGGATGTTGGGCTTTCTGGGAAGCTTAATACATGAATATTTGGGAAGTGAACCGAGGTTCCAGCAGGAAGATGCTCTGGAAATGTCAAGTTCCAGTGTCCTCCAATCTTTTATCCATAGAATTTTTTTAAAAAAATTTAAAATGTCAAAACAACAGGTACTTACAGATGTGACAGGCAGCTGTCATTCTGCCGAGGGGTGGATGGGTCTACCCCTGGCTGGGGCAGCTTCAGCGGTGGGAACGGACATCCCCATGGCTTGCCCTGGCCAGGGAGGGGGACAGGGAGTGCCGTGCGGTTGGCAGCTCCACCCCCACACTGCAGCCAGCGCCCCAACCCCCAGCCATGACAGGCAGCCATGGTAACCCCTGACGCTGGCCCAGGATGGAGCCGGGAACAGCTGGGTGGTTGCTGGGCCCAGACTGTGGGTCCACTTGTTCCCGGCCCACATTTCCAGCCCACTGGGGTTTGTACCGGACCCACATCCGGCAGGCCCAGAACAAACGTACCGCCATTACACTGGCCAGTGGGGCCAAAGCAGTCTCTACTGGGCCAGCATCACATTTATTAACAACTAACATCTTGAACAAATTTCATTTTGAAAAGCATGACACTTTATTTTTCAGGGTTTTTTTAAATAATAATTTAGCAAGAAATGTTGAAAAGGTTGACATTTTGCTTTTGGTAGTGCCTACATTTTTGCCATTTTCTCACCATCCTGTTGACACAACACAAACAAAATCTATTTATTTAGTTATTGAAAAAAAAATATATATCTCTTCTGATTCACTCTTCCTTTACCCAGTGAAGGTTTTTAAAGTGGATTGCAAGATGGATTTGATGCACTTTTTGTGAAGCTTGAACACAGTGCTCTAAGCTTATTTAACATAAGAATAAGAACTACAGCACTGCTTCAGCCCAGTAGTCCATTAGACCAACATTGGGTATTTTCAGACGTTACGAGATCACAGTGAACCACGGTGAATACCCACCTTTGTCACTGTGGCTCGAACGTCTGTTTGGCGGCCGCCAGATGTTCGCCANGCCGCAGTTTCCGAGCCGTCACCATGGGTAGCCCCACGTTGAGCGCATTGCAATAGTCCAATCTGGAGGTGATGAAAGCATGGATGATGGTGGCCAGGTCAGAGCCAAAGCTTCGAAGTGACAACCGTAATTGCAAGGTATAGGCAAAGTAATCATGAGACTGAATTTGAAGTGAACATGTCAGTGCATACATGCATTGTATCTGCTTTGCAAACAGGGGCAGACGGGCAGGGAAGCTGGGGTTCAGTTATCCCCAGGTTCTCTCTCTGAACTCACTTTCTCAATCAGCAGGTGGATGGAACAGCACTGAGCAGGGGCTAGCATAGAACAGCATGAGCCAGGCAACAGGGTCAGTCACTCCTGTGTCACAAGAGACAGGGCACCCAACACGGATGACCCACTATCCTCCTCCTCAGTGCCTACCTCCTGTGACATTACGGAACAATCCAGACGAGTACTATGTGTGATGGGCACTCAGCTGCTTTCCAATAAGTGCTTAGCAGCTAAGGGTGGGAATTCAGATTTAGATTAAATCTGTAACTGCATGAAACGGGCTGTTACGGATTAATCTGCACCAAACCGAAGCAGTGCGGCAACAAGCCTGTTTTTTGGTTCTAAAATAATAATAATAATAATAATTTTAAAATTGTGTGCATGCACAAAATGGCAGCCGGACTGTTCACACATGTACACCCTTTTTCAAAATGGTGGTAGAAGCGTCGCCACCATTTTGGAAAAGGAAGCCATTCTGCGCATGCACGGTGGTCATTTGCACATGAACAGACCAGCTGCCCTGTAGCAGGGTGACTGGGGCCAACCCTGCTCCATGCTGCTGTGGCGGCTTGGAACTTCCCTGGCTCTTGGCGGCGCCACAGGGAAGCGGCTGGGCTGCTGAGAGGAGGCCTGTGGCAGCGGCATTTCCCCACTGGGGAAATTGACATGGCCAGGGAGGCTGGCAGTGAAATAGACTACTGGAGGCTGCTGTAAGCTGCTCCCCTAGGAAGTGTTGTTAGCCATTTACAGGGAGACCCAGCAGCAGGATGGCAAAGCTGCCAGGCTCTTGCAGAAGGGCTGACCCGGTGGGCGGGGCTAAAGGAGGCGTGACTGCCTAGCCTGCCCTGATAGGCTTAGATAGCCATGGGACACAGCTGAGAAGCAGGCAGCTGGTTTAAAGAGCCGCCAGCTACAGCTGAGCCTGATGCTAACCTGAAAGCCGAGGCGCTCAGGAGAAGCCAACCTGCAGCGGGATAGTGATCCAGGAGCCGGGGAACTGCATGTAAGGCGGTGTCCTGGGAGAAACCTGAGGCAAGCAGTGGCAGCAGCATGTTAGGTGAGCCGACCGGCTGCTAGAGTCCTTGGGAGGATGGAGCTCGTGAGAACCTGTGTGGGAGCCTGGCTGGGCGCTCCGCAGGGACTACTAACAGTGATGAACCAAGTAGGCTTAAGCTCTATATAGGAGCCAAGGTGGGGCTCTCGTCAAGGCCTTGTTGTAAGAGTGGCAAGGGACCAAGTGTGGGCTGAGCTGGTGCCCTACCTGGAGGCCAGGACAATTGCGACCAGTTATGACAAGGGGACATCATCTGGCCTGGGACTGTGAAAGTGGCCAGTGAGGACTGTTAAAGGCCAGTGAAGTCTGGACCTGCGTGTCCTGAAGAGGCTTGAGATGAGGGGCCTGGAGCCCATAGTGACTAAGGCTAAAGAGCCAGTAAGGTGTGTAAATAGTGTAAATAAACCGGATGGAGGAAAAGAACCCCCAGGTGTCCTTTGGGTCTGTGTCTGAGCCCTCCGTTCAGCCGGGAAGTGGCCCCAGTAGAGGGCGATCCTGACACATGCCCTCTTCCAAAATGGCGGCGACACTGACGTCACCATTTTGAAAAAGGGACCATTTTGGTGCTTGCGCAGTCATTTTTTTAAACATTTTTAAATGATTTTTTATTGTTCAAAATGACTGCACCCATGCAAAGCAGCTACCAGACCACTCTGCACATGCTCATGCCGGCGGCAGCATTGCCCCCAGCGAGTCCGTACCTGTCCTGGGACCATTTTGTGCGTGCGCAGACCAGCTGCCCTTTCCCAAAATGACAGTGACGCTGACGCTGCCATTTTGGAAAAGGTTGCGCATGCAGAGAACGGCCATTGGTGCAAGCGCTGAAACTGGGATGTTATTTTTAATTGATGTAAATATGGATCCGTAATGCAAATCCACATTTAAATCTAACAGAACAAAAATAAACCAATACGAATTTGCATCCAAGAGACCACCCTTAATAGCAACACACTGTGCTTCATGCAGTGCTGTGCCAAAGATGGCTTTCCCTACTTCCAATCTAATCCTTAGGCGCACTAAGCTGTTACCCCCATTTCATCTTCTGGCAGTGACTTCAACAGGACAACTATGTTCAAACACGTTTACCTAGTTATTTGCTTCTGGGAGGTCCAATCCAAACTCACATGTTTTCCCAAATATTGGGCAAGATATTAGCACCCAGCATTGTTCTAACTTTGCTCCAAGCGAATACAGTGGTAAATGGGTGAAGAGCTAGGCCTGCCCTGAGTACTTTAAAAAATCCTGTCCTTCTTTTATGAAGTAAGAACATAGGCGGTTTTTACACGGAAGGCCCCCACCCCCCCGGGTGTGCGGGCAGGTACGCGGTGTGTGTGTGTGTGTGTGTGGGGGTCTGTGTAAACACCACGGCGGGGTGTGGGGGGGTGTGTGTGCGTGCTCCTGCACAACACCCACCTCCACCCATCACCCATTCACGGAGCCATCTGGCAAACCAGAGGAGGCTCCATGGGTGGAGGTGAGTGTGTGCCCGTGGGAAAGGCCGCACAGCCACCTCCCCCCAACCATGTGGTCTGTTTAAAAACAGCCACAGACACCTATCATTTAGAAAGTATTTATCACTGGAGAACATTTAGCCCTGGAAAGCATAATCTGGTTTTATGGCTGTTTTTACACGGACACCCTCCCCCTCACTCGGTGTTCCGGTGGGTGTGTGTGTCTGTGTAAATGGCCGGTGGTGGGTGCGGGGATGGGTGTGCGATGAGTGTGTGCCTGTGTAAACACCATGGGCGGTGGGTGTTTGTGCGTGCGGGCTCCTGACATACACCCACCTACACCCATGTCCACCTACGGGGGAAAAAATGGAGGAGGTCCCGTGGGTGGAGATGGGTGTAAGTGGGTGGGTGTCCATGTAAATGGCCACACACACACCTCCACGCACTGCGGCAAAACACCCATCTAACTCAACCCCCCCAACATCCGTCCGTTTAAAAAAGGCCTATGTGACTTCACGTTGCAAGGGCTGGAGCCTTTGCTACTTTACAAATAGCCTGTGTTACTTTGTAGGAAATTCCTCACCATGCTGTAGAATTCCATGCTCCAGCAGTCTACGACCAAGTTGCTCTGCCTCTCCTCTTGTTGTGACCTCTCCTTCCTGAACCAGCCAGTCTATAAACTGCGAAGCCATGAAAGTTCTTTCATACTTTACTCCCTCCTCTTCTCTGGCTTGTAAAAGGGAATTTTCAGAATTCATCAGCCTGTGACGGAAGACCAAAATATGTCAGGAAAGCAGTTCTTCAGGAAGCAATCCCTGATCCATTTTAGTAGCCAATCATGACAAGCATTAGTACAGCTGAAGCCTCTTTAGCAGGATGCCCTAGGAGAGGTAAAAACATCCCAAATAAGCACCTGACCTTAGTCACAATGACAAGATATTCATAATTAACAGGGTGTATAAGAGAGGTATCTTTTCTGTTTTTTCATTTCTAAAGAAAAAGAATAAAATCACAGTGCATTGTGAATAAAATGTTAAATGATATGAATCAATTATGTGTTGTTTCCATGATTGGCTGCTTTAGTCTTCCCTCTTCTTCAGAAGGGCAACACAGTATGCATCCCACTTTCCTGCAGGAATTGTGTAAATTGGCCTACCACCATTTGCAACTTCTGCAATTTGCAACTGGATTAATCCTAAAGTGATCACTTGGAACAGTGATGTTCAATCATTGTTTGAAAATATGAAATGAGATGATCTCCCAATTGTATAGCATAAATAGCCTTGGAAAGAACTATCCCAAGAGTTCTGTTACATTTACGTAAAATCCCAATTATCAGCGTTCTTTATTAAGTGTACGGTGGAGCTGACTCTATCAGACAAAAGATGCAACTTTTCATTGTTTGGCACCAATCTCAATTATAAAACAGCTTTTTCTTAACAAGATACAGTCTCTTGGGCCCAGAGGCGTAGCTGGGTATTTTCAAACATGACGGCTTTTCAGCAGCCACGCTTTACTCCTGCCTGGGGTGAAAGTCCTCACCCCGGGTAGGAGTAGTAAACCTTGATGCCAAACAAACGTTCCAGCAGCCAGGGCTGGAGAGGGGGTGGGGAGACGGCGAGGGATGTGGGTCCACATGACCCCACCCCCCGCACTTCTCAGTGTGACCCTGTCTCCTCTCTGATGGGCATGTGCGGCAGCCTATGAGCCTGCCCGGAACTGCTCTGGCCACTGGCCGGGGTTAGGTGGAGCGAGCTATCAGACGTGATGGCCCACTCTACTACAGTCCGGGGTAGGTTTCCCCGGACCGTAGCAGGGCTTACCTCGAGATGTGCGCTAGCAGGGAGCCCAGTGCACATCCTGGGTTAGCTATACCACGGTCCGGGGTTACCTCTGCTCCTGCCCGTGGTGAACATCTGGCAGGCGGGAGCAGACGTGACACCACCGCTGGTGGCTACGCTGGGGTAAGCATGGCCACGAGCTGGGGTGTCACATCTGAAAATACCCTAAGACAGCTCACAGATCTTGGGAACACAAGTAACCATTGGTAACTCAATTCCCTTGAAAGCTCTGCCACAATCTGAAATAATTTATAATTGAAACTTAAGGAACAACAACAAATTATTATGAACTGGAGATGCTGTGTAAACAGGAAAATTTACTTTTCGTTTTGTTTGGAGTTTACTTTCTGTCAGAAGAAATCAATGAGCCTGTTCAGAGGCTCGTCAGCACCAGATGAATTCCAAACATTTACTGCTCCATTTGTTGCTCATTCTTTCTCTATCTTCCAAAGTTAAAAGTATCAAATTTGTCGTTTAAGTGCAAAACAGGATTAATGCAGGTTTGGTATTTTTGCATTTCTGAAGCATTTTTCATCCTAAGATTTCTAACCAAGGTAGTTTTATATCTTCCACTCTGTAAATTAAGTCAGTTCTGGGATGCATTATGGCAACAGTGTAAAAATGCACAGCACCATGTCACAAAAGTTCAAGCCAGGAAATGAAGAGCCGCTTTTCATCAAGATGAAAATTAAGAATGGCAGAATATATCTTAGGGATAGCAGGATCTAATCACCCAAGTGATAACTTGTCCAAGAAATAGAGGGATCTTAAATGACAAGCGATTGGAAAGCTAGTTTTGTCTTTCATCTAGGAGACTATTTAATGTTTTTATTTGCTGTATTTGAAATTATAAAGGCAAATAAACAGTTAACTAAAATAATATGGAAAATTTGTGTTATGTATCTCTAATAAATAGTAAACTAATAATAAACTCTAAGTATGATGCTTATTCAAAAGGCTTTGCAGTAGCCAAGGCACAGAATATACAGAAAAAGTATATTATGAACCAGTTTCATAGTTAGATTCTAAAACAACAACAACAAAAAAAAAAAANTCCAAGCTGGGGGGGTGGGAGGGGAGGGAATCCTGTCCTGTTGCAGTGTGGCCGAATCGAGACTGAACAAAGCATAAATGCCTGAAGTGTGTGGCACGTGTGGGACCCAGCTGGCAGGCGGCACAGGAGGGAGCAGGCACTGGTGGAAGCGGCAGCATGAGGCAGGCAGCGCAGTCGTAGCCTCCAGGGCTCAGGCGCAGAGGGAGGGAGAGGCGCTGGGGAGAGGAAGGAGAGGAGGGGTGGGACAGGGAAGAAGATGGTGATGGAGCCAGGGGCCAAGTCCATTTCTTGCACCTGGGCCCATTCTAACCTAGCTACGCCCCTGCTTGGGCCAACTGCTGGGAGTACAGTCTAAAGAAAGCTAGAGGGGCTACGTGTAATACATGTCATAGCTTTAGAAATTCTTCAACTATTCTTCTAAACCGCTAACAAAGAAACAAAAAGTACTCCCTCCCCATTGTTTTCTGTGCACTGGTAGAAAAACAACGACCCAGTCATTTAGCAATATTTGCCTTTCAACTTCACATATAAGAATAGTATATTGTAAAGTGCAACAAGGCAAGGCTGCCCTTCTATCACCTTCTTTTTATAGTTATCATCCAGAACGCAGGGTAAACAATTATTTTTTGTTTAAATCAATTTTATTTAAATCAATGTTTAATTGAATTGGGGTACCATTTTGTTTCTAGCAGCATTTTGCATATTTCAAACCTGTTATGTTCCCCTGCATCTTCTTTCAGCCGCTCTACTTATGTCTTATACCTACCATCTATCATCTCCATTTCCCTCTTCTGAATGATCTCCAGTTTGTCCTTAAAATAAGTATCCCAAATTTGGATGCCGTAAACTAAAATGATTGACACCAAAACCAACGGAGCAATTACTCCCTATGTTTTAGAAATGGTACTACTTCTCTTAATGCAACCCAAAATAGCATTTGCCTTTTTTACAACCATCTCACATTCTTGACTCATATGAACTTTCTTGTCTACTTTCAGAACTACTGTCTAGCCAATCTACTACTTAGGATTTCTATAGCGCTACTAGGCATACACAGCGTGTTACAGATTTCAGAGACAGGTATCTGCCCAGTGAGCTTGCCATCTAAGAGGCACAAAGTTTGGGGAACACACAGGGAAAGACAGACGCACACACACATTCCCATTTTACAGATGGGGAACTGAGGCTGACAGGTTGTGCCTTGCCCAAGGCCACCCCATGAGTTCACTGGCTAGGGTGAGATTCAAACTCTGCTCTCCTAGGTCCAAGTCCAGCATCTTATTTACTACACAACACTGGCTCACTTCAATTATTTCTCTTTTCGCATTAGGACATCTGAATTTTTTCTCCTATGGGTAATACTTTACATTTTGTGTTATTTACTGTGAAGGAGAAGGCTCGTGAAAGCTATAGTTATTTTTGCAGTTAGTCTGATAGTACCAAATCCCGATTCTGTTCAGGAATGATAAAATAATTATTTCATAGACTTCAATGGAAAATGGAACGAGGTCATAACCAGCTGGCCAGGGCAGCAGTCAAATGAGCTGAAAATCCTTGAACCCATCAAAACCTCCACTGAAACAATTGTAACTCCGTGGAGAATGAAATTGACCTTTCATTTAAATTTTCTTGCATCCTTGCCAATGCTTTGAGCGGAGTAAGAACTGTCACAGGCAAAATAAGCCTCAATTCAATCACAAAGCCAAAAGAGCAAGAACACAACACAGGGAGTTAGAAACAGAGAGTTCAGTCCAGACCCCTTGTGTAGCTTTTATTATCCCTCTTAATTTTTTATTTTATTTTTTATTTTTTTTAAAAACAAGCAATACACATGTTAGTTCCTAACCACTATACAGGACAGAGAGGGCATTCGGAAGGGTTACCTTCAGTCATTCCTTGCTTAATAGATTTTTATAAAACAAGCTGAGTCTTTTCAAACTAGCTGTTGCGTGAGAATTGGTTACCAAGACTCTGCAGGCACCAAGTTGAAATTCTTTAGGAAGCCTTTGTTAATTGTTCTTAGACATGTCTATAAATAATGTGCCTGCTTGATTAACGTGGCCAATAGAATGATCCCTGTGAAAGCGAAGCTAACAACTAGACTTACAGGGGACATGAAAGAAATCTGGAAACATTTCAAGTGGAAAACCACTCCGCATGATATTACACATTGTAATAGAACTGCTGACGATTAGGGCTTGGGATCCAGAAGACATGACGCACTAGCAGTGAAACTCAGAAACACGAGTGGGGAGAAAAAATATTTATAAGTCAGATCTTCAACTCTGTTGACTTCGACAATTTACACCAGCTAAGACTTTGGCTCCTTATCAGTGGAAGTTAAAACTGCTTCTATTCATGTTTCAATTTTATACTGAAATCAGAACATAAGAGCCATACTGGGTCAGACCAACGGTCCATCCTGTCTCCGACAGTGACCAATCTCGGTCACCTGGAGAAGTATCCAACAGGTCACAACAGGGCGATCCATTCCTTGTTGTTCACTCCCAGCTCCCGACAAACTTCATTTCTTCTCCCTCTAGGACATTTGATAGAACAAAATATTCTAAGTAGGGCTTAATGTGTGTGTGTGTGTGAGAAAGAGAGAGAGAGGGTCAGTGGGGCTTGCTAGGGCTGAGCCCCAACAATTCAATTCAATTAATTAATTATTATTATCAAGCATTTATACAGCACTAGCAATGTACCTGGCGCTTTACAAAGCAATGGAACAGACATGGTCCCTGCCCTAGGGAGGGAAAGGGGGGAGGGAAGGGGGGGGGAGACGAAGGAAAGGGAACAGTCGGAGATACAAGAAGTGTAACATTCATGAAGATGTGAGGTTCCAGGTGCACGCGCTTGGCTTGGTTACATCGAGAATGATAGCTGGCTGTACAGTATGGTGAGGATATGTAATCATATCCTCACCATCTGGCAGCCTGCAGGGCTGAGAATGTGCAGAACAACTGCTTGATCCTGCCAGCGCCATCTTTGAAAAGGGCGTCCAGGGCTGGAGCATTGCTCTGTGCATGCTCCAGCACTTTCCCCCCCATCTTTTTAAACTGCAGTGCCGGGATGCCCAGTAGTGCGGCGAGGAGTGTCGGGACCCAACACCCCGCCCCCCCACAGCGGTGCAGAGCAACAGGGGGTTGGGAGGGGACCCCCTCCCCATGGACTCCGGAAGGAGGTAAGTAAATCTTTAATCCTTTCCTGCCTTCTGCTTCCCCCGCAGGTGCTCCGAGGACTTGCCTTGCCCCTGCTAACCTGCGTCCCCTCCCCGCCCCCCCCCCGCCCATTCCCCCTGCGATAATTTTCAAGATTCGCGATGGGGGGCTGAGAGCTCCCAAGCTCTCACTCCCTTGTCTCAAATCTCATGATTTATCGTGAGATTTTTAAAAGGGGGTTCGTTTCAGCCCTATCTCTTGCTTTACATAACACACCAAGGCTTACAAATAAAATAAACATGCTTTATCAAAAGAAAAACTTCAGCGGGTGGCGTTAGTGAAAGACCGGAGAGTCAGAGGGTGTTTTTAAACGAGATGCTACCACGCATGACCACCCAGCCACCACTCATCCGAACAATCCGTGTGAAGGTGCGGTGGGGGGAGCCTGTGACTCACACAGCACTCATTTATGGCCACACACAGAGCACTGCCAAAAAATCCAGAGTGTCCCGTGCAGGGGAAACCAAAAACGTGTGTGGGGACAGGCACCCTTGCATCCCCTGCCTGTATGAACCGGGGTACCCACAGCCCTGCTAGAAGCTCTTAAAAGGGCAGTCACGTGCACATTGGCTCAAAGCACAACAAATCCCCCTCGCGACACAAGAGAAGAGCCAATGCCATGGAGGACAGCAGCGTCCTGCGTGTCCCATCCAGTATGTGCCTCCGTTGTTACCCGGGTCTGCCAGCAGCTGCAGAAGCTCCCTGGGTCAAGGGCAAGAAGGGGTTACTGGTTGCTGTGGCTTCGTGTTTCCATGGTGTCCACCGCTGTGTGTCATGGCAGAGGGCGGGCAGAGGGAATGGCTGCCTGTAGGAGTTCTTTGCAGGGCCGGTCCATGGTGGTGGGAGTGTTTGGAGACTGCCTGCGTGGTCACGATGCCCACCCAGTGAGCTGCCCATTAGAATCCCTCTCCACTCAGTTCACGTGCGTGGCTGCTCCACAGCCATGCCACTCAACGGCCACGGACCCCCTTCAAGCCTTGCTCGTTTAAAACACCCAAAGCTGTTGTTCCAGCAGAAGCAACTAAACCGTTCAGATAGTTATACAAAACTAAGGCAAGCTATCGACATTCTGTCATTTGGGTAACTTAGTTTAAAAACTCAGAGTAAGGGGTTTCCCCCAAAGATACTTTGTGTTCCTACAGATTGTGGAAATGCTACAAGAGAAGCATTCGGTGAGATATTCTGGCTAAAAGCATCAAGGCAACTGCAATCGCACACACGCACAATAATTGGTGGCAGGGAAGGGTAAGTTAGCCAATATATTTTTAAAATTCAAAAATATCTCGTTTGGGCTCAGTTTGAATTTGTGGTGAGGGATTTGAATGGAAAACATGGAGCTTCTTTAATCTGTTGTCCCCGTTCCCCCAAATGAAATAAAAAAATACACCATACCTGCATCCAGATAAGCTGGGGAAAATTTGCCATAAAGAGTGTAGTCACTCTTTAGGAGGAGTGAAGGAGTTTTGTGCTTAAGTTACAAATGTGAAACCCAGTCATGCTGAATGAAAAGATCAGCAATTTCTGCAAAGCTCTGGGGAATGCTATTGCTCAGTCTCAACTAAATCTGAGCCACTTCACAGGGATTTTTTTTAAAGTATATGAATTTCATTGTTTTTGGCAGGAGAGCAGGATTATTTTTTGACATGACGGGCGAAAAGCCCGCCATGGTTAAACCCACCCTGTGGTGAGAGCCCTCACCCTGGGGTGGGGTAAGCCCTACCGCTGAAGAAAAGTTCAGGCGGCCGAGGCTGGGGAGGGGGACATGGGTCCACATGGCCCCACCCCCTGCGCTCCTCAGCGCGGCTCCGCTTCCTCCCTGATGGGTGGATGCGGTGGCCTAGGAGGCTGCCACGCCCGCCCGGAACCGCTCTGACCATGGTCCAGGGTTGCGTACCCTGGACCGTGGCAGGGCTTAAAGCAGAACGTGCGTTGGCTGGGAGCCCAGCACGCATCCCGTGTTAGCCCTGCCACGGTCCAGCATGACGTCTGCCCCGGCCTGTGGTAAACATCTGGTAGGGCCGGAGCAGATGTGACACCCCAGTCTGTGGCCACGCTGAGGTAAGCATGGCCACGGGCCGGGGTGTCACGAATGAAAATACCCCAAGTGAACCTCAGCATTTTGACTGAAATATTATCATTTGTGGGGTTTATGTTCCCTTAAAATATAGTGGCATGCAGTGATGGGAAACCTAAGACTGAAGAAAGAACTTGCATGATCCCTCGTGATGTAAAATTCCTGAGTTACACGCAGCTTTTAACAACCACCATGGAACAGAAACCTATGTAGTCCAGGAAGTCACACATTAGAACAATGCTGCATGCAAATGTAGAAAACTTTAGAAAAAAGGGGTAAATAACTGTCTTGAATCATCCACAAGAGAAATTTCTGAGGTAGCCTTTAAAAACAAATCCCCATCCTCACAAATGAAAATAGAGCACATCAGAGGTTGGGAGAGGGCAGGGGAGGGACAGGTCTTTCTCCTTTTCTTGGCCCTTAGTCCTTGCATAAAATGGCTCCCCTTTACTTTAGCCAATTACGTGTTCCCAAGTTTAAAGGGAAAATCCAGTGTCAACAGCAATTAAAGTACCAGTTCCCAAATGGTGGGTCACGGCCCCAGTGGGCTTACACCACTTGGAGTGGGGGTGGGTGGGTGTCACAACCCTGACTGATATTTGATACACCCCGTATCCACCCACTCCCAGACCTGCCTGAGTCCACATCAGACAGACCCAGTGGGTTCCCCAGCCTCTGGTCTGCCCACATAACGGCTGCGTGACCTGGGGGGGGTCTGGACGGGACTGTTCTTGAATGGTTCCGCTCATTCCTCTCGGGTAGAAGCCAGCGGGTGGTGTTGGGAGCTGAAACATCTTGCCCCCGCGCCTTGTCNTGCAGGGTTCCATCCTGTCTCCACTATTATTTAATGTATATATGCAGCCCTTGGGGGAGGTCGTGAGAGGGTTCAGGGTGCGATGTCACCAATATGCTGATGATACTCAGCTGTACCTCTCTTTTTCAGCTGACCCAGACCCTGCTGTCTCATTGCTGTCCCAGTGTTTGGAGGCCGTGGCGGAGTGGATGTGGCAGAGCAGACTGAAGCTCAACCCCGATAAGACGGAGGTGATGATGGTGGGGAGAGCGAGGGAGGTGTTGGCCCCCCTCATTGGGAGGGTTCGCCCTCCTACAGCTCAGCAGGTCCGGAGTCTGGGGATGATATTGGACTCGAATCTCCACCTGAATCGACAGGTGGAGGCGGCGGCGAGGGCCATCTTCCGCCAGTTGTATCTGGTGCGGAGGCTGCGTCCATACGTCTCCGGGCCGGACCTGGCCTCCCTCATCCATGCCTTCGTCACCTCGAGGCTGGACTACTGCAATGTGCTCTACGTGGGGCTGCCCTTGTTTCTGGTTCGGAGGCTGCAGCTAGTGCAGAATGCAGCGGCCCGGCTCCTGATGGGGACGGGTCGTCGGGAGCATATTACACCTGTGCTCCGGACTCTGCACTGGTTGCCAATAGCATGCCAAACAAGGTTCAAGGTATTGGTATTGATCTATAAGGCCCTTCACTGTCTCGGCCCCTCGTACCTCAGGGACCGCCTTGCCCTCTGCACCCCAGAGCGGCTCCTTCAGTCTGCCGGGGGTGCCTTCTTGGGCCACGATGAAGAGGGCATTCTCGGTGGCCGGGCCACATCTTTGGAAATCCTTCTCAGAGGAAGCTCGCCTGGCCCCAAGCCTTTTAACATTCCAGAGGGTTTGTAAAACCTGGCTATTTGCCCAGGCCTTTGGGGAGGGGGTGTCAGGGTTTTTAGTCCTTCCCTGCCTTTATTTCTATTTTTATTTATTTGTCCTAACCCTGTTTTGAGGTTTTTAAATTGTGTGTTGTTTTTAAAAATTGTTTTATTGAATTGTTTTTATTGAATTGTACGTCGCCCCGAGATGCCGTAAGCATATGGGGCGACTAATAAATGTTTAAAATAAATAAAATAAATAAATAACACCCCTCCTCTCCTGCGTGAGTTTCAGAACAGAGCGTCAACAACACAGGGCGGGGGATGGAAGAGCTAGGAAGGAATGCATCTCTCTAGACTTCTGGTCTTGTGTTCTAGCAGTCAGTCACAAAAAGGAATACTTCAAAGGAGTAAGATGGTTTTTCAGAGGAGCTCGGTCTAATAATTTGTTGCAAATATATTTTCTAATGTATTTACTAGGGGTGGGACTCCAGGGGGAATTTCAGAGTTTTCTGATTCGGTTCTTTAGGAATTTCGGATCTCAATTTGGATTCAGATTCAGATTTGTTGCATACATTTCCCTCCATTGAAGTCAGTGGAAACAAACCACAATGCAAAAAACCTGAATAAAAAAAATGAACGTTGAAGGTCCGAATCGTCCAAAACCGAAAAAGGTCTGAATTTTTGGATAGAATCGAATCAGCCATTTTCGGGTAGCTTTGGTTCTATCCAAATCCAAAATTCTCATGCCCAGTATTTACCCCTTTTCTCCTCCTTGTGACCTTCCGAAAAGCGGTGTGAAACAAGCAAGATTCAGTACACAACCAAAACTATTCACTTCCAGTATTTGATGTTTGTGGTATAATAGTCACTTCAGATGCATTCTCCTTCTTGGGAAACTAGAACTTTAAAAAAAAAACAGTCACCTTACACTGTCAGTGATGTCCCCAAAGGATCAATCCTGCGTTCCCTACTCTTGTGATTATTCCACGGACGTTCCATGTGACAGCTGAATTAGATCTTACTACAACAGAAATGATTCAAAAGCAAAATAAACTCAGAAAGAGGCGAGTGGGAGAGGAGGAAGGCAACTCCTAGGGATAGGAGCATGAAGCAGCATTCACTTTAATTAAACTAAAAAATGTGGCAGAATCACAGGTAACTTAAATCTCCCTATTGAATGAATCAGTTGTTGTTGTTTGCATATGAGCGTGCTTGTCCTCCTAATTCATGTTCCACATAAATAATCCTCAGGTGGTACAAACTCGTAGGTGATGACAACCGATAACTGTCCTTTTGGCAGGCACAAGCTGTTCTGCCTTTTGAATACTATGATTCTCTGATGTAACTGGGGAAGAGGAGAGGATGATATTACAGACCACCTAAGGACAATCACACAAACAAAAGTCAGCAAAAGCCAAGATATATTTTTTATATATAAATTAAAAAAAAACATTTTTTAAATGTATATTAAAAAGTTTGGATTTTTTGTTCGATATTTGTTATGGCCTTCTCTGTTTCATGGAGTAATTTAAATCTAATTCTTCTTTTATCCCCACTAGAGCTATATTTATTCCTTTTCCAGCAGTGTAAACACATTGGTGAAGTTCTGCTTCATCACAGCGCCACTATGGTAATTTTTGACCTTTAGAGCTTATAAAATGAGACATTCAATGTGTGTAGAAGTAGATGAACAAGAAAATGTTTAGATTTCTACCATCCACTTAGTCATAGGCCCTTTTTATATGAGACGCACCCACACATGCCCATGCAGGTCAGCTGTGAGGGCATGCGTGGGTGCCTCCCATGTGAATGCTACGGCAGGTGGGCGTGTGTGCGCACTCCCGCGACCCACCCATCTCTAACCGCGCACAGAGCAATTGGCCAAAATGGTGGTTGCTCCGTGCGTGGAGGTGGGCGGAGATGGCTGTGTCCACATGCACCCACGTGCTGCCCCCGCAACAGCGTGCATACTGATTCCCCATGCAGCCGTGACCCATTTAAAAAGGGTCATAATGTTCCACATGGGGGATTTTCAAAATAAAATCTCTTAACACACAAAACCACAGATCACGTTCTCCACATTAAGTGCGGCACAAAGTGCATTATAATTCCTATCTAGTTCACCCTCAGAACAGCCCTGTGAGGCAGGCATTATTATTCCCATTTTACAGAAAATGGGAACTTGATGCTGAAAGATGGACAAGACCACCCTGCGAGTTCATAGCTAAGATGGGATTTGAAGTCCAAGTCAAACACCTTAGCCATGAGGCACCACAGATAAAATTAAAATAAACATTCTTATCACAGTACAGGATCCAAGGAAGCTAGAGCCCCATGCAAAAGGGTGGTATGGGCCTCTTCTTAGCCCGTCTCCAACGCCACCTCCAATACTTTCAGCACGGTTAGCAAACGGCACCTTACATTCCACAGACTCACACTCTCAGCACTCACTGGTGATGGGTAGGCCGGTCGCTCGTTAGACATTATATCAGATCCTGGTACGGGGCAGGCTGTTTGGAGGCTGGGGCTGCAGGAATTCACAGGTGAGTGGATTGGGAAGCCAGCCAAAGCCACCTAGCCGGTGTCTGAGCCAGACCCAGGGGCATAGTTACATTGGAGCAAAGGGGCTCATTTGAGCCTGGACCTTGGACTCTGAAGAAGCTGTTTGCAAGCAACCTGAGTGCCACTAGGAAATTTTCAGAGGGTCAAGGAGTGAGGCCGGCCAGACACCCACTCTGAAAATGTCTTAGCGGTGCTCAGGACTCTTTTAAAGGGCCCTGCCAAGGAAGAAGCTTGCAGAGTGGGCAGAGATGGAGTGTTGTCCCCACTTATTCTGAAAACGTCCTTCCTGATGGGAGTTGCTGCTGCTCGGGGGGAGGGAGAGAGAGGTGCTTGGGCAGTGCTGCCTTCATAGGTAAGCCTTCCTCCCACCCTGGAGAGCCTGCCCTTTTGTCCTGAGAAAAGCTATGAGCCTGGGCCCACCACAGCCTTGCTAGGCCACCACTGGGAAGACCAGCATTGGCTCCATATTCTTCCCCCTCAGCAGTGGGGGAAGCAGACTGACAATAGCGTGGACAGAGTCCAGAGGCAGCAGAAAATGGCGGAAAGTGGCAGGCCAAAGGGGGCCTAGGGAGGGCCAGGTAGAGCATCCTCACTTCTGCTGCCACCTACAAGCAGGGATCTGTGTTGACTGTGTTGCTGCAATTTGCAGTGTTTTGCAGAATCAGCCACTCTACACAGTGCCAGGCTGAATTTGCAGTGGAACTGCAGTGGGAGCCTGTCTGCAGGATCTTTAAATCCTGGCTCAGGCACAAACTTGTCGCCTGATCCCAAACTAAAACTGTTGCTGCAGCTGCTGCCTGTCGGGGAGGTGTGACCATGCCCCTTGAGGGTGAATAGACCGCTGGGAGATGAACTGTAGGGGGGAGGGTCTTAGGACCCTATGTTTTGGTGAAGGAAGTCTGGGGCTTTAACATGAGTTGTGAGTTCTGGGATGCTAAAATTCCAGAGGATTTGAGTGGCGTTTGATTAACAAAGTTGTGGAAGGGTTCGATATTAAATTGCTGACTATTCAGCAGCAGTTGACTAGGGTTTTGGATTATCTGAGTAATTCTCGTGGGAATATTACCAGTGCGGACTTGCTAGGACGAGATCCGATGCATGCATCGAGTCATCTCCATGATTCTGCCAATAATAGTTTTTTAGCCACTAAGCCTAAAGAGGAGTGTCAGCTTACCCCTATTGATAATGCTTTGGCTTTTATTATTTATCCCTTGTTTGGTTTATTTCCCCCTTGGGGCTCAAAGTTCTGGATAGCCCATCATATTTCCCATATATTGGGCAGATCCTTTTTGCCTTCCCAAATTATGCGTTTTTATTTTTTGCCTGATAGGGGGGGTGTATTACGGATTATTATTTATTTTCGTTCAATAGCTATAGTGGATAGTTTGCTGCGTAATACCCGTTCTTTCTGGTCCCGGGGGGTTTATATGGCCAAAACCTTTGTTAAGAAGGGAATTGCCCCATTGTTACTGCAACTGCTGCCAACTATGTCGGTTAATAGGAAAGGTAATCTAAAGACGAGGCAGCCATTAAGGAGGCAGGTAGGTGTTCCATTAGCTACTTTAGATGCCAATGTATCTGAAGTTTCAATCCAAAATGAAGCATTTGTTGCCACAGCTCCTTCGCCCTTGGCTGGTAGGCCAACAGTCACTGCAGATTTGTCTCCATCCAAAGTGGTCCATGCTTGTCCCAGGGCCCATGTTCAGGACAGCCCTTGTAAGCTGCTGTCTAAATTGGTCCATACTTCCCCCAAGGCCCATGTTAGGGATGGTCCGGTCAGTTCCCACTTTTGGTGCCAGCTTTACAGGACCACCCTCGGACCCAAGTTGTTGGCTCCTTATTATCCCGAGTACCTCTAGATCTATCTATAAAAGTATCTGTGCCTACCTCCCAATTGGCCCAGCCTCAATGCCCAATAGTGCTGAGCCCGGGGCTGGCTAATCACGTTCTAGGTAAAAAGCCGGGATTTCCTCCTAAAGGGGCCTCGATCTTAGATGAACTTATGACCGTTGATGTCCCATGCAGATCTTTTGTATCGAGCCCTATGGGCAGACTTTAACCTGCTATTCTTCCATAGAATGTTATACTGAACATGACCATGTTATAATAAAACAAGGAAGTATATTACTTCTTCTTGTTAGTTTGCCCAATTTTATAGTCTATTTTTATGATATTATGATTTTGATGTATATTTATGTTGTCTGTTAAAGCAATGGCCTATGGCTAAGCTAATACATTTGACTAGATGTCAGACTTGCTGATAAAGCATGCTGGTAAGCAAATTTGTCTACATGTATAAAGCATGTATAAACTGTTGCATAATTATGCAAATCAAGTTAATTACGTAAATGTTAATGCTCGTGGTGAATTTGCAGAATTTGGCTTCACTGGCTGCAGAATTTAAGATTTTTTGGTGCAGTGAACTTGGTTCCTTGCCTACGGGCTCTGTGGAGGAAGGCAAAGGCAGGTGGGGAGAGGGGAATCGCTCCAAGCAGTCAAGGGCTGGGAAAGCTACTGGGGTAGCCAGGCAGAATGTTGTTAAGCCACATTCCAGATCATTATGCAATCATTAATTAAAATGAAGTCGTTACTCCAGTCTACCTCTGTTCATTGGAATGTGGCCTGACATCCTGCTTGGCAGCTACCCCAGGAACTATCCCAGCCCTTGGAATATTAAGCTAAATAGCAAGAGCTTTTATACTTACATTAATAATAACAAAAAAAGAACAAGGGGGGGCCACTGTATAGTAAGGATGGGGGTAGAGATCAAAGATAATGTAGGCATGGCCCAAATTCTAAATGAATACTTTGTATCAGTTTTTTAAAAGGAGGATGAATGGGACCATTGTTATGAAGACATGATAGCTGATGGTGAGTGTGGGGTAATGGAAATTACTACAGTACAAGTGGAGGCAAAACTCAAACAACTTAAGTGTATTAAAATTAAAAGGACCAGATAATCTTCATCGAAGAATATTGAAGGAGCAAGCACATGAAATTTCAGGTCCATTAGCTACGATATTTAATAAAATCATTAATTTAGGGGTGGTATCTTGTGATCAGAGAATAGCAAATGTTGTACCTATCTTCAAGGAAGGGAGTAGAAATGACTCGGGTAACTATAGACTAGTGCTGAAACTCGGTATTTGAAATTACTTGGTTTTTTACCGAATATCTCTGTATTTGACTTGGCTTTACCGAGTACCCAAGTGTTAGCGTCCGCTACCACCGCCGCCGCTTGTATGCGGCTTGAGGGAGATGGGACCACCGGCCGCAGGCTGCTTGTGGAGGCGGGGAGACACCAATGGCCACAATGCCATGGGCATGAGGGGGCGGCTAAAAAATGCAAATAAATAATAATAATAATAATAAAATAATGCCGCCAGCGGGGGCGGGGCCAAAGAGGACAGCTCCCTGCTCAGCTGGGGCTGAAGGAGAGTGGCCTCAGCTGGAGTCGGTGGATGGTGACGGCGTGGGGCCCCTAGCCGCGCCGCTCCATCTGTCTGCACGTGTAGCGGGGCGGGGCCTGCCCTACTTAAGGGGCTCAGACACAGGGAGGGCTGCCGGTGATCAGCAGAGCTGTGAGAAACTCGCCCCCTCCCTGACTGTAGGAACATGAGCATAGTGCTGTTGTGAATACTAGTGTGTATGAAGGAGAGCGAGAGTGTGTGTGAGTGAGTGATTGTGAGTTATGCAACGTGTGTGGTGATAGTGGTGTGTGTTGGTATGTGGGATAACTTGCCGGATGTTTGTGTTACTGGGGAGAATTTGGGGTGTCGGGTGGCGCGTGAGATTCCCTTCCTCTCTACTCCCTCTCCAGTCGGGACCCCTCCTTCCCCCCCCCCTCCCTGTGTACTTGTTGAACTACGGGCACCACCTCTTCTTCCCTGGATCTGTTCCCTTGCTTCCCGCACCCGTCCACATATTCCGTCTCTTGTAGTGTTTGTATTACGGAGTGCGCACGCCAGGTGGTAGATGTGTGGGTGCTTGCTGTGTGCAGGGCCGGCCCTAGGCATGTGCCACATGTGCGCACATGGTCCTGCAGGCAGCTGGGGCCCCACACTTGCCTGGCTGGGCAGCATGCTGCAGCCAGCTTCTCCCCCAGAAAGTGATTCTGCCTCCCCTTCCTGGCTCCAGACCCCATCCCTCACCTGCCTCTGCCTTCTAGTAGTGCTGCAGCAGTGACATTGGATCGGGCTGGGAGATAAGGCTGTTTACAAACAGCTCCTGCCCACGTGCTGATCAGAAGGTTGCTACCTTGTAAAGAAGGTTCTTCGAGATGGCTCCAAACATTCTCACTACTGGGTTGTGCGCACTCACCCTATTCAAATAATAGACCACATGATGGTCTTGAGCTCCTCTAGTATAAAAAGAACCCTCCCCCTCTGAATGACAGTTCCTTTCAACCCTTTCTAGAAATACAAGAAAAGAATTCCATGCGGGGCTGGAAGGGTGGGTGTTGTGAGAATGTTCAGAGCCATCTCAAAGAACCTTGTTTGCAAGGTAGCAACCTTCTGTTCTTCTT
>QEPC01005142.1:962779-1018509 GCA_003113815.1 Sphenodon punctatus
TAATAATAATAATAATAGCCTTGTATATGTTCATCTTCAATGATAAAGCTGTTCTTTTCCCAAACATCTTACTAAAGAACACACTTGCTTACCTTTTGGTGCCATCAGTTTCCAGCAAATGTCAATTCACATATTTTATTCATTATTCCTGCTTGGAATTACCATGTTTCCCTGTAGCCTGAATGAAAATTACATTGACTCTACAATGGCCAATATGGTTAAACATCCCAGTTATTTGACACAACTAATCCCCTGGGATATTTGGTATCTCTGTGCAACCATCTGTTTCAAGTCTTAATTAGATGTTGTGGGTTCTTTCCCCCTTTTTAAAAGAACAATTTTTAGTATAACCTTCTGCTGGGGAAATGCAAGAAGCTGAGTCAGTGGAGATTGATTTTCCCTGTTGACAACAACAGTGTTTACTATTAAAAGCCACATAATGCATTACCTTAGTACCTTTTCTGTTTTAAGCCTCATAATTACCCTTTGTAATGTCAAATGTGCCATTTTATTATCATTAAACAGTAGAAATAGCCATTTCACTGTTACAAATGAGTCAAAAGACACCCCACCCCCTCACTTGGAAGGGGCGCATAGAAAGAAGTGGTGGGATCCCATGTGGAAAGAGAGCAAAAATAGTTCACGCTGGCCTCATAGAAATCCCCTTCAGAAAATCAGCATCATGCAAAACACCCAGTCTAAGAAAGAAACAGAGGAGCTGGCACTTAAAAGATATGGAGCAATTGAGATACCAGGCAACTCCCCCTTTTGTGTAACCTCCAGGGATAAGATCCTCCCTCCTAGCACCGCACCCTGGTTAATAGTCTGCCCTTGACCCTTTTAGCAAAAACCCCCTCAAGATAAAGGGATACCAATGTACCGGATTCTCCTGCCCCTCCATCCAGCCTGACGTTTGCATAACTGTTCCCTTCAGATGACCCAAAAACATCCTTCTCCCTGACTGGAAAGACCCCCATTGTGAGCCTTGTCTAGTCCTAGGCCCCCAAGCACACACCCAGGAAGCCTCTTTCTAGTAACTGTTACCCAAATTTTCCTTTTCCCTGTCTGGAAAGACCCCATTCAACATCCATTGCGAGCCTTTGTCTAGTCTTAGGCTCCTGAGCACCCACCCAGGAATTTTCTTTCTAGTATCCAAATACCCATTGTGAGTTTCTGTGCAGCTTTGTCTCCTGGTCCCTACAATTGACCGGGGCTTCCCATTGTAGAGCTGAGTTGCTTTTGGACATGGGTACACACAGGTCTCCTGTGCGAATCTGCTCCAAGGGTCTCCCAGGACTAGGCCTGTCCCCCTCCCACTCATCGCAGGATCACTGGGGCTCACCGGTCCCCTTTGCAACGGGCAAAGAAGAGGTCACCCATTTTCTACCTTCCTCGCATCACCCCCCACCCTCCGCTTCAAACTTAGGCTTGGAATTTCACCCTCCTCCCTTGAAGACTTCTTCTTGAAGACTAGGCCGCGCTGTTTGTATGTGTCTTATCATACTGTATCCTGTTAGCCCTGATAAACAAACGTCACCTCTTTCTTTGGAATATTCCTTGTTTCTGTCACATTTTTGGGGAGGAGAAGAGGGTAGGCCAACAAGCTGTAGCGTGCCATGACGTCAGACTGAATCCCTAAGCACAAGGGGACCCTAGGCGACTGAAAAGATTAATTCCCTAAATTTGAGCTCTTGCCTGGGCCCTCTGGGAACCCCGTATTCACGTGTGGAGAAAGGGTCACGTGGTAACACCACTTTTGCAAACTATATGCAAGAAAGAACAAAAATATTAAAATTTGGCAATAGAAAGAAATTAAAAAAGGAATAAATCAGATGACTGAGAACAACAACAACAACAACAAATCAGAAGTAATACCAGTTGTTATTTCTGCGATCGGTCTCATTCCCACATCACTGAAATATAATCTTGAAAGGATTCCTATTCCACAACATGCCATTAAAATCTAGGGATGTGCGAACACTGGGGGGGGGTTTGGCTCCCCCAAAACCATTTGGGTTCGGGCTGTTCGGTTTCACCTAACCTGTTCGGGGGGTGGGGGAAACCCGGTTTTCGCTCCCCCCTCCAGGCTGAGTGGGTGGAAGGGGCACCAGGGCTCACCTCCCCCCCCGGTAATTTTTTTTTTTAAACAACCAAAAAACCCCACCCCAGGGATTGACCTACCTGGTGGTGCCAGGGCTCTGGCCTTGGGTCCAATGGCGGCAGCATCAGCGGGTCCAGCTCCAGCAGTGCTCTGGAGCGTTTCATCCTTCCGGGTGACCCAGAAGGGCTAGTAGAGTTCTGAAGAGCTCCAGAGCGCCACTGGACCCGGACCCGCTGCCGCCGGCGGACCCAAGGCCAAAGCCCTGGCACCACCAGGTAGGTCGATCCCTGGGGTGGGTTTGTTTTTTTAATTTTTTTTTTTACCAAGCTGGGCAGGGTGGGTGGGTAGGTGAGTCGTGGTGCCCCTTCCACCTACGCAGCCTGGAAGGGGGAGGGAAAACCGGGTTCCCCCATCCCCGCCCGAACAGGTTAGAAACCCGAACTTTGTTCAGCCGGTTCGGGCAGGGGGCAGTTCAGGTTTGGGGTGTTTGCGAACGGCCCGAACACCCCAAGTTCGGGCCAAACACCGAAACTCCAAACTCTGTTCGCACATCCCTATTAAAATCATGCTGAAGTCAGTGAGTCTCCAGTTCTGTCATGGATGTATTGCCTTTTGGAAGAGGTCATAACTTAGTTCACCTGATTTAACTTGTTTAGGATGCACATTCTTCCAGAATCTTATTCTCCAGCTTTGTCATTCTAACAACAACTTATATAAAAATGAGACCAGTCAGGTGACATGGCTGGAGAACTGTGGCTTTCTGTATTTCTGTGATTGTATACGGTGGCAATTATAATTCATCTAAGCTTTTCAGAAAGGTTGTAGACCCATGTCTGCCCTGGTTGTTGAAGGTGATACAACTGACCATGGGTTCCTGCTTCAGCAGCTGCTACCGGTCAGTGGTTTCAGTCATACCTAGTGGGACGGAGTCAATCGGTGGCGGTGGTGATGGATGGTTATGCGTCTGTCACAGGGTTCCACTTACTAGTGGATAAGTATTTGCAAGATTAGTGCCCAAGAAGACTTGCATTCCAAGGTCCTGCTAAACAACAGTTTATTTAAAAAACACAAGTCCTTAGGCCAGGCCCCAGCCTCTGGCCAGTCAATACATTAGACTTCACTTAAACACACACACAGTCCCAGGGTAGCTTTCTCAGATCTCCTTCATTCAGGGCTTCTCTGGCAGCCTCCCAGGCGATGAGTTCTCCATAGCAGTCAGAAACAGACTGCCCTCTTCCTCAGGCTGGCTTCTCTTTTATATTGTTGGCCACACCCATCTACTTCCTGTGGTGGCCATTTTGGGTCTTCTCACATGGCAGGCGCCATCTTGTGGTATCAACCTGCCACAGCATCATCCCCAACAAATTTGAAATGTGGTGTTCCTTAAGGCACAATTCTTTTGCCCATGTTGTTCAAATCATACCTGTAGCTCTTTGGGAATGTTATAACCAAACAAGAGGTTAAGTATCATCAGTACACTGAGGATACACAATTGTATATCTTTTGTCCCAGGAGTCCTGCCACCTTGGTCTCTGCCTTGGATTGTCTGAACAAGAGAGCCAGGAGGATGGGTCAGAGCTACCTCGTGCTCACTCTGGGGAAGACTGAGGTGATGCTGGTGGGGCGAGGCAGTCAATATGAGGAAGCCCTCACCTTCCTCTGTCCCCTGCATGTTGACGGGATCCAGGTAGACGTGGTGGGTCAGGTAATGAACTTCGGCATCATTTTTGACCATTCTCCGTCCATGAAAACTCAGGTATCAGACATGGTTTGGAGATGCTTTTTTCAGCTATGCAACACGCTTATTAATCCCAGGCTGAGCTTGCCACGGTGACCCATGCCCTGGTGACCACAAGGCTTGATTTTTGTAATTCTCTTTTCTATGGGGTGTCAGTGCTGCTTCTCTGTCATTTTTAGCTTGCTCAGAACGCAACAGCGCAATTACGTGCTGACTGGTTTGGGCAGCCGTGATCACATTATGTCTGCCCTGTGTTCTCTGCATTCACTGCTTGTGGAACGGCGGACTGAGTTTAAGATTGTGCTGCTGGTTCTTAAGTTCCTGAGCGGTACAGATCCTGCCTATAGTCAGGACTTGCTCTTGGAGCCTCACACTGATGGGTATTTCTGTTCAGAAATCATCTGCTGTTTGGGGATCCCGCCACTGCTCCTTAAATTGGCAGGCAGTCGGGCCTTTGCTGGTGGCAGGCCCCTCGGTGTGGAACGAACTCCCTCCTCTTAGTTCCTCCCTCCCCACCTTTAAAAAGCACCTGAAGACTTATTTATTTTCCAGGTGTTTTTAGGATTCACTGCTGGTTTCCTTTTACGTCTCCTTTGCCTCCCTCTTTACACCTTTCCCTTTTCAATTTTTTTAAACTGGATTTTTATTCTAAATTTTATTTATTTTATTTATTTATTAACATTTATATCCCACCCTTCCCTGAAGGTTCAGGGCAGCTTACAAGAAAAAATAATTATAAAATACAATACAAAACATTTGTATTTTATAATACAAAACCCAACCCACTCCCACCGTCTAACAACCTCCGACCTAAACCCATTCCCTATCCCCCAGCCCATCCTTCCCCCTTAGAATTACACACACACACACACACACACACACAATTCAGTCTCTGCTGCCAAAAGTCAAACGGAACAAAATGGTCTTGCATTGCCTCCGGAAGGCCACCAGGTTTGAACACAGGCGGACCTCCTGGGGGAGGGAGGGTCCGACAGCTGAGAACGCCTTCCTCTTAGTCAAGACCCGGCAAAGAAACAGAGTCTCCAAGATGGCGCCCTCAGCTAATTAAAGTATTTCATATTGTTATATATTTATCTTGTAACGTGCTCTGAGTGCCATGTTGGCAGGGGGCACTATAGAAATAAAATTTATTATTATTATTATTATTATTAGATATCAGCAAAGCGAACTAGTGGGGATTACTGTTGTTGTATTTTATCTTCACAACCTCTTTGTTTTATGGCTAAACCTTGGGACTTCTGGGATTGGTTTTTTTTCCTTGTCTTTCAGTTTTCTTCAGGTTCTAAGTGGAGCTACAATATCCATAATTGTGGCTTGGCCTTTTTTGTTCATAAGTACAATCTCTGCTTTGTTACAGCCTATTGCAGTGGTTCTGTCTGTGTGCCTCCATTTTGAGACTTACATATAATTCCACGACCCTAAGACAGGCTGTCAAAAGCCAGAGTATATAAAAAAATCAATCGGGGCAGGGGCATAACGAAGCTGGAATTGACACTAGTGCAGAAGATGGAATGCCACCCCCGACACACACACACACACACACACACACTGTACCAGCCATGGATGCCTGCACGGCTATAATAGATGTGCAGGTGGCACTCCTGGGCTGTTTTCACACAGACGTTCTCACCTCTTCGCACATGTGCGCAGATGGGGGGTGGGACGTCTGTGTGAATGCCGCAGCAAGTGTGGTGGGAAATCGGTGGGCAACCATGGGAACGCCGCAGGCAGTGGGTGGGGGTACGTGCGCGCTCCCGCACTCCACCCACCTCCAACCATCACCCACGCATGGAGCAACGGATGCCAATACCCGATGCTCCGTGCGTGGAGATGGGTGGAGGTGGGTGGGGGTTCGTGGGAACGCACCCCCCACCCATCCCCCCACGCACCCGCACCCATTAGAAAAGGGCCTTGGACTCCCAAACTGCAGCACCTGCATATATGATAGCTAGACTCCCTGATCAGGAGCCATTATCCACTGGGAGAAACTGGTCTAACCGTGTTGTCATTTGGTCATTGATTTGTCCCATTAAAGTGAGAATGAATCTTTTTCCACAACAGGTTCTAGCCTGTACTTATAATGTGGTCCATCAGGTTTAAGCTAACACTGTATAGCTAATATACTATGGATAATTTTTCCTATTTGGTTGTGTCTTGATGGAAGTCTTGAGGCCATCCAGTAGAAGAATGGAAAATCAGTACATGACAATTCATGCAACCTGTCGTGATTTTGATCTCTTGTGACTACATTACAATAGAGATACATATGATCTGTTCAGACTGTACATCAGAGGTAGAGAGCCTCAGGCCCAGGGGCCAAATGGAGACTGTGGCTAGTTTTTGTGTGGCCCCTTTCCATTTCCTGAATCTGACCTCTAGGTCAAGTTCTTATCCCCAACACACAGAGAAAAATTAGTTCAGGGTAAGGGAGCAGAGAGGAGGGCATGCACTCAAGGACAGGAGACAAAACCATCACACACATCCATGATCTGGACCCTCTCCTTCCTGAATGCACTTATTAAGTACTCCCACCTCAACTCCTACTCAGCCTTCAAAGCTTGTACTAATTTTCAAAGCGGCTCCCAGGGAAGGAAAAGGCTCCCTACACATGCTGTATGTTAACTTTTGCAATATCTGTCATTATCTGTAGTTTTGGTGATGAGTTTGTTATAGCTGTTTGCATCAGGATCTTGGATGGTGTAAGGAGATGGAGGCTGCGGGGGAAGCGCAGGGCGCAACAAAGAAGAGAGAGGAGGCAGCGAGACCCTCAAGGTTTAGGACAAGCCCCCTTGAGAGGCCACAACAGCACCACACCAGAGCCCCCAACGCAGGGGCAAGGCACAGAGCCTAGGGTCAAGGACAAACCGCGGGGAGAACAGGAGCAGGGAGAACTGACAGCCACGCCGCCAGCTGATCCAGGGGGCGTGGCTACAGCGCCGCGACGCTCAGCGCGGCTTCGGGAGCGAGGCCAGCCTTATATAAGGAAGCCAGAGGCAACACAGCGCTGCTGGAGAACAGCAGCGCTGTGAGACTGGCCCCGAGCGATTTAAGGAAATTAGAGCAAAGAGTGAAGTCGAGTGAAAGAGAGTGTCAGTGTGAGTGAGAGTGGTCGAGGCGAAAGTAAGAGGGCAAGGTAACGGTGAGTGTGGTGTCAGGGGTGGTTGAGGGAACTGGGCACGTGGGGCACGCCCCTTCCTAGCCTCGGTCTGGGCCCCGCCCCTCCCCTGTACTGTGTGTGGAGATTCCTGCCTGCCCTTCAGTCCTGGTCCTGCTCCCCCTGTTGTCCCTCACTACCATCACAACCCCTTGAACCCCCATCCTGTCTGTGTCACGGTGTATGCAGAGCAACTGGTGTATGCAAGGGAGCCCGAAAGAAGGGGTTCCACTCGAGGTTGCGTTCCCCTACCCCAATGATGAAAGGGCCCTGCTTCTGACGAAGTCTTACAGGCCACCCAATATCCTGAGGGGTTTATTTTCCCAGAGTACTCCTGTGGGGCCCACCGATTGTGAAGAGTGTCTGGGTACAGTGTGTGACGCTTGGCGATATCCGTGGAACCCTTTCCTTGATTCCCTGTCCCCCCTAACAGTTGGCTACTATAAATCTCTCAGGTTTCAGCATAAGATTTTCCTTTTCTTAGCCATGCTGTTAATTTTCCCCTGCCAATATGACAATCATCCAGATTTGTGGAAAATGTGCTGTCGTGGTTTGGAATTTGTCAGTAGGGAAAATTGAAATTAGGATTAAACACTTTATTATTAATACTAATTGTTATTTTGCTTCCTCATCACTCTATTCTCATCTGAACCCATAGGGCCACCATACATGGGCTTGGCAAGAAACGGTGAATCAAAGCCAGACCAAAACATGTACATCCCATCTGACCCACAACCAGTAGAAGAATGGGAAATTCTTCAGATCACATCCCAAACAAGGGCCCTGTGTCAGCCTTCTGCACGGAAAGGGATCTAATGAGAATTTATTCTTCATGAGAGGGATTTGGCTTCTCTCATTCTAGTATTTTCATTTGAGAGAGTAAATAACTGCTCCCTATTTACTTGCATACTATACATGGTTTTGTAAAGCTTTATCATATCTCCCCACAGTCATCTCTTCTGAAAGTCAAAGAGCCCTAACTTAGGACATAATCCTGTTCCACCAGGCTGTCGGCAAGGGAGATGGGTAAGGGGGGGGGGAGGGGGATGTTTTGTGCGTTTTTGAGGAGGGTTGGCGTCGGGGGGGGTTAGTCGGCCCCTGCGATTGTTCATTTTAATAAATTTTAATTATTTATATTTTATATTGTTTTATTACTTTGTATTTTTATTTGTTGTACGCCATCCCGAGGGGTTAGAAGTACTGGAAATAAATAAATAAATAAATTCTCCATCACTAAAGTCAATGGAATTTTTGCCATTGATTTCAATGGGTGCAAACTCTGTCCCTCATGAGTCTCTCCTCATGGGAAAGCCGTTCCATGCTTCTGATCATCTTTGTTGCTCTCCTCTGCACCTTTTACGCTTCTACTATGTCCTTTTTGAGATGGGATGACCAGAGCCTAACCAGTGGCATTATGATATTTGACAATTTACTTTGTAACCCTCCCCAATTAATTCCTAATATTCTGTTTGCTTTTTTACCATTTGAGCACATAGTTATATAAATTAAATACACAAATGCACAACAGGTAGGTTTTTGGATTTTTCAAAAATCTGAAATGATATAAAATCTGCTATTGCTGTCAACATACTGGGAACACTACATGCAACATACTTTTCATATAGCCTCTGTCCTCTCATGAACACCTTCACTTCATTGTCCAGTGGAAATGTTCCATCATCTTTCCTAAAGCGGTAGAAAAGTTTCAGATCCTTGAATTCTTTATGTTCATCACAAACTGAAATAATAATTAAAAAAAGTGACATAAGAAACCATAACAATTATGCCAGGACAAGCTAACAAGTGTCACTATGAAGTTATACACAAAACAGGCTCAAAAGGAGCATAATTTCCTTGCACCTACTCCTCCCCTCACACACATTGGTTTAAAACAATTAACCACGCTATGGCGGCAACCTGGCCCAGCTCAGGTCAGGAAGCCACTGCGGATACGGTCCGGACTTGGTCAGGCTACACAACAAACATTCAAGTGGTTGGCGCCTGAAGGGGGAGATGCACAGACATGTGGCCTGCCCCGCCCTTGTGCCTCACCCAGTGCCATGTCCCCCGCCATAACGGGAAGCCATGGCTGCCTATGGGTATTTTCAGATGTGACAAACTTTTCACCCACCACGCCTAAACCCACCCTGGGGTGAGAGCCCTCACCCCAGGGTGGGGTAAGCCCCGCCGCTGAACAAACGTTCAGGTGGCCAGGGCTGGAAGGAGGGGGGGAGAGGGTGGAGAACGTGCAGACGCGGGTCCTCACAGCCCCGACTCCCACGCTCCTCAGTGCAGCCCTGCCTCCTCCCTGCCAGCCCACCCAGAACTGCTCTGGTCACGGTCCATGGTTAGGTGGAGTGGGCCATCAGACACGATGACCCGCTCTACCACGGTCCGGGATCACCTATCCCAGACCGTGGCAGGGCTTACCATGAGATGTGCACTGGCCAGGAGCCCAGCGCACATCCCCTGGTAGCCCTGCCATGGTCTGGGGTAACATCTGCCCCAGCCCGTGGTGAACATCTGGCGGGGCCGGATCATACGTGACACCCCGGCCTGTGGTCACGCTGGGGTAAGCATGATCACAGGCCAGGGTGTCACGTCTTAAAACACCCTATGATGGCCACCATGATAGCTGGCCATCGTGGACCCAATCCAGGCTGGCACGAACAGATGTTCTAACACACTGGCCCGTTTTGTCCAGATCAGGTGGGCAGTAGCCTGGGCTGCAACCTCTGACATTTGCCAAGGTGAGAGTTCAGGCTAACCACCAACACGCCCAGGATGTGTCCAGGCGAACATCTGCCAACCGAATAACAAATGTTACAGTGGCCCGTGAGCCAAAGCGGACCAGAATGGGTTACTGTCATGTTTGTTTTTACCCATTGTTTAATTGTACAATTACGTGTGCACATACTCGGCATCCAAGGGTAGGTTATGCCAAGCAAACATGGATCAGTGCAAAACTGGTTAAAGAAAAACTGAGGTAGCTGCAACATCATTTAACAGGAGGCCTGAGATGGCGCGGTCTGCCCTTCCTTCCTCCTGTTCAAATTGTTCTACCTTACCTCTAAAGGTAAGGAAGGGACAATATCTTGAGGTCTTGTGGTGATGCCTTCGATCCTTAATTACTTTTTCTTCATGCAGCCTGAGCCTGTGGATCAGATCACATCCCCCGTGAATAGCCTTCACTAGGCATCTGCACTACCGGTTGAACAATGGAAGAAATTATTTCTTTTTTGGACAGCTAAACAAATAAAAGGTAAGGAAGGGACAAAGGTAAGGAAGGGACAATATCAAGAACTGGTAGGTATGTTTTCAGGTGATTTGTTGACTATCGTGTGTGTATATTATATGAAAGCTCATTTTTGCAACAGCTGCCTCCCAAATGGTTGCGTTCATATGTGTACCTGTCTTGCATTTTGTTCAATTTATCGTTCTGATTTGTCTGAGGAAGAGCCCTGTGCGGCACATTCATTAACAGAAGTTGTCCAATAAAAACTATCTGAACTACCTTCTCTCCATCGATTACATTTGGGACCAATATGGCAACCACTTTCTCGCTAGACTCCACATAACAGTCACTTCTATTTCTTCAACAGAGAATATAGTCAGCATTTGATTTCCCTTTCATTACTTCATACCAGTTCTTCCATCCAGATTTCCATTTTGTTTAACAACCTAAGATATTCATCTCTGTAGCATCTGCAATGCAAGAGAGCTTAAAATCACCGCGGCTGCTGATGTTTCAACTCACCATGGTGGATAATGCTGCGATCCAATAATTTCTGAACAAGTTTAATTCCCGTCTCTCTATCCGAGGCCTCTTTGTGATCAATCAACCAGTCAATCAGCTCTTTGGCAACAAAACAGTTTGGATAGGTCTTGAGGTGATGCCTTCGATCCTTAATTACTTTTTCTTCATGCAGCCTGAGCCTGTGGATCAGATCACATCACCCGTGAATAGCCTTCACTAGGACTACCGGTTGAACAATGGAAGAAATTATTCCTTTTTTGGACAGCTAAACAAATAAAAGTGATGCTTACTTAATAAAGGCTTCAGCACAAATTGTGCTGAAAGGCAGAGAACATACATATATACATTGGTGTTATGAGGGGGAAAGCAAGCCAGCTAAGAAATAGTATTGAGGCAATTTAAAGCTCAGGATGTCGAGGATTTGCTTCTTGTTTATAATTGAAACTAAAAACAGGAGGAGAGGCAGATGAAGTAATGCTTAAAAACATAAAAGCATACTCTAGTGTGTCTATTAAATAAGTGTTAACATGTTGGCAGCAGCCAGGACTAATCCCACCACATTATTGTTAATATGCTTTGCATTATTTGGGTGAACTTGCTGCCAAATTTGCACCTGGGCTGGACTAAACAGCTGTGTCTTTGTGGTGGCTATTGCACTGGACATTTTGCCTAAGCCGCATATTAAATTTAAGGAGCATCATTTAAAAGTCAATATTTAGGCATTTGACAGCACGTAGGGCATTACATCCAGACTCACTGAAATTAATGGGAGTTTGGCCATTGTCTTCAATGAGCTTAAGCTTTCTCCCAGAGTTATCTAGCACACTGCAGCTGCTCCCTATTCTAAATGAATGGAAATTGGATCTTTCGTACCTAGTGCCAATGTTTGATAACTGTGGATAAAAACTGGCTGTTAACTGGGAGCCATGCTATGCTGAGAGTCAGCAAAGAAGCTTAACACACCGCATATCAGGAGGAGCGCTGTAAATTGATCCCGTTCACCATTTTGAGAACCTATCTTTTTTACTGTTCTGGGAGTCAAGCTTTCATGTGCTGTTCAAGGGAACTTCCCTTCTATACATTCTCTCATGCAATCCGCATTGTCCCAGCAAATCTCAATATTGTGCAGTGGAATCCACTTTTTTGCATAACATGAATGTCTGGGTAAGTGGAATGAATTGGTTTGCCCCCAGCCTCAGGTCTATGGGGATGTATCGCTTCTTAATCTAGAAAAGTCAAATTCTGAATAAATCAGATTTTTAAGGTGCATAGAGTATACTTGCCCAAATAAAAATATCAGAACTATGAATGATTTCTTATCAGCACATGGTTAAAATACTGTAGTATACCCTATCAGGATGAGTCTTCATGTTGGGCAAGCTGGAGACGGGTGTCAGGGAACATTCGTTCTCTCCATCTCCAGCTCTCTGGACATGAATAGCATACTAAGAGACAGGTAGAACCGTGTGTTTTCTTGTCAGTTCTGACCCTGGAAGTCTCTTAGGCAGACTACAGAGGGAGTGAGAACCAGGTTTTCCTTCTCTAGCCCACCTGCACCTCCCAGAGTCAAAAATGGCAGGATTACACTCAGAGAGAGCTCTGCCTCGCTGTTTGCTCTGATTCTCTTCTTCTGAGGGCTGGGAAGGAGACTGGAGACAGAGAAATCTGGTACTAACTTAGGGTGAAAACAGACATGATGTTAACCACCCTTTAACCACCCTTGGTGGTCATTTATGCATGTTTCAGGGATGCATAGGGCACGAATACAGCCCTGCAACATCGGGTGAAAACAGACATGACGCTAACCACCCTTTAACCACCCTTGGTGGTCGTTTATGCATGTTTCAGGGCTGCATAGGGCACCAATATAGCCCTGCAACATGCATAAATAACACCAACAGTGGTTAAAGGGTGGTTAGTGTCATGTCTGTTTTCATCCTTAGTCTGAGCATCGTTTTTTTCAATCTCCAGGTCTATTTCCTTAAGGTCTTCTCCAATCAAATTTCTGATACATCAAACTTTTTTAAATGGTTGGAGACTCCACTATATTTCCTATGTGTCCACTGTGCAGAATCTTTGTCTCTCTGACTGCCGTTATTCCAGCCCTCACTTCTGATGGACGTTCCTTGTAAACTCCCAAGGAGCCAGATCAGGAGTGGAGAGGAGTTATTTGATCCCCCTCCCCATGCCTCTGCCCATGAGAATGATAGCAGAGAGAGACAGTGGTACTCTGCAAGAATTCCTCCACAGTAAAAAACCCAGACCTGGCAAAATTGTAAGAACACATCCAATGCAGCAAATGTCTCAAACCACTCATTTCTTTGGGGTTCAGCACAGAATCCTCTGTATTACTCCAAGGCCTCGCTGGCTTCCGGTGTAGGACTATAAGAAACAACTAATTCACTTGCGTGGTTGGCAATACACCTTGCCACCATTGAGCCACACAGCTAGCTCACTATCCTGTACACGTTAAATTCTCGTAATTACATGCAGTGCACTAACTGACCTTAAACACATTACGTTACTCCAAGTGCATGGTATACAAGCACCATATAATGTTACTGCATCTATTTTAAGTTTAAAGTGCAGATAGTTGGACTCTGGCTTGCAGAATATAGCTCAGCGTTCAGACCTGTGAGTCAAGACGACCAGTGAAATTTCTCTTGATATAAAAATAACTGCACAAAGACCTGCTGAGAGATTTTTGTTCAAAAATAAAGTCCACTCATAAAACATGATTGTGTGTGTGTGTGTGTGTGTGTGTGTGTGTGTGTATTGAATTAGGAAGCCCTTAAAGAATAATCACAAAATGCCCTCAGTCTAGCTACAATATTTTTAAACTCAGCTACAGTATGTACCAGAAGAAAGAACTCCCTCACCTTATTAATTTATCACACAAATGCTGGTCCTTCTGTTACTCAAGACAGTGTCAAAGATATTCAACACTTAGGGCCCCATTCTGCCCTACTTGCTTGGAAGAGAAAAATCAGGAGAATTTAAAAAAGAAAAAAAAAATGCAAGCAGATCTAGAAACTGCAAAGCCAGCAAAACTATATGCCGAATTCAGCACTTTGATATTCAGAGATCTGAATGCATGGATTATGTTTGTGCTTTCAGCAAGTATAGACAGCATTTATCATCTCTGTTTATTTCCTTTTAAGTCTTTACGTGCACATTTTTCTTTTGCATGTCAAACCAGAACAGTCCTAGGCGATCTTTCTTTACCCGACATAACATGGACTGGTAGATCAACTGCGATTAGGTTTACTGAAGGGGGGAAAAAAAGTCAAGATTTTTGACCGAGTCTATAGGGTCTAATCCAAGCCGTTTTACCGACATATGTTAGCCCACTAAATATAAAACAGATATGAGGTGTTTTCAAATGAGACAATAGCCTGCTGGAGTCTGTGTTCGGTCTGTGCAGCCCCCGCTCACAGGTTTTAGCGTGTAGAGCTAATAAACGGGCAGCCCCCTGCCCCTATTTCATGTTCTGGCGGCAGTCACCATCGGTGACGTCACTCCGCGCTTTTCCTCTTCCTAGCCTGGCTCTGATGGAAAGGGGGGTCCAGCTAGAGAAGGCTTCTTCCCTGGCCATGACCATCCTTTCCATCAGATGCAGTGCCCAGGTGCTCTTCCCAACTGAGAAGTGGCTGCAAGAGGAAAGAGCAGGGAGTGCAGGAAGGACCTTCTTCAGATCCTCACCCGTACTCCTATCTCCATTTGCAAAAGGAACCAAGGGGAGCACCGGAGGCTCGTTGAGCCTCTGGAGGAGTCTTGCCCCTCCCTCACTCCCGTTCCCAAATGGAGAGAGGGATGTGGGCACAGATCCTCTGGAGAAGGTCCTTCCTGCCCCCCACCACCCCCCGCCTTGCTCTCCCTCTGTCACCTGCCTGTCAGCTCAGAGAGCACAATCACTCTCTCTCCTCTAGCAGCTGTGCTAGGAGCAACTCTATGGTGCTGGAGGACCTGGATGCGGGCGAGGCTCCGAGTGAACCTAATTAATGAGACGCGGCAACGTGGGTATGCATTAGCATTAGTACTGCAACTTGGTACTCATTTTTTTTTTCTGGAAAACACCAAGGACCAACACACTCGACTCAATTTTTCCAAGTTCCAAATTTCCGAGGAAGGTCCACAAAAATTCGGAATTTGGAAAACCTCAGCTGAGTGAATCTGAGTGCAGGGAAAGGGGCCAGAGGGCAGGTAAGTGGAGGCCACTGACTGGAGAGGGACTAGGCCAGCATGGGCTAGTACTGGCTGAAACTTCCATAAGGTAGACGGGCGTGGATGAATTATATAATATTCAGGGACCCATGTTCACAGCATTTTCCCCATTGGTGGCAATGCGGAAAATGCAATGAACAGTGGTCCCTGATCTATTGCACTCATTTAGTATAGGCAGACCCTTCAGTTTTCTCTAACAAATTGTTTTCAGAAAGTCAGAAAATGAAGAATTCTTGATTCATAGCTTGTATATATTGGAGGAAGGGTGTTATATTTGTGTCTTGTGAAACGGAAATAAAAAGATGAATGCAATAGATTTCACTGGTTTACTGACCCAGGAGTGTCACAAATCTACAAGACGACACAGATGGCTACCAGACCTCACATATTGAGACGTACATAGAAGGAAGCTTTATGGAAGCTTAATATTGTTTTCTGTAAGTGATATAGGCCCCTTTTACATGAGACACACCCACTCATGTCCACACAGGTTAGCTGTGTGGGCATGAGTGGGTGCCTTCCATGTGAATGCTGCAGCCGGTGGGTGGGCGTGCATGTGCACTCTTACGAAACATGCATGCCCACCCACCCACCTCCCACTCAAGGAGCAACTGGTCAAAACGGCGATTGCTCCGTGAGTGGGAATGCAGGGTGTGTGGAATCAATGTGCGCCTGTGTACACCACCCCCTCGCACTGCCCACTCTGCCGCACTCACACCCATTCCTCCCCCCCAACACTTAAGGTCCATTTAAAACAGTCCATTTAAAAAGGACCTTAAACTTTTCAGGGCTTCAGGATGTTAACTAACCAGTTGGTGTCTGGGAAGAAGTCACCTCGCAGGCACTTTATGTTCTTCATAAAAGATATTGTCACTATGGGGTTCCTTAGATATTTTTTTCCAAAGAATACTCAATCAGATGAATTGGTTGTCTGATCAAGTCTGACGCTTCTTATGTTTATTCCAGGCAAATCTCTGAAACACATTATGCGAAATGATCAGTTAATTTCAGTGGCTTTTAATTACCCATAAGAACATAAGTAGTGCCATACGGAGTCAGTCCAATGGTCCATCAAGCCCAGCATCCTGTCCTCTGACAGTGGCCAATCTCAATCGCATGGGAGAGGAACCGACAGTCACAATGGGCAATCCATTCCCTGTTGTTCACTCCCAGCTCCCGACAGTAAGAAGTTCATCCCGTAAGCCACTTGGTTAATAGCCATTAATGGACGTACTCTCTAAGAACTTATCCAGTCCTTTTTTAAACCCAGCTATACTACTGGCCTTGGCAACATCCTCTGGCAACAAATTCCTTAAGTTAATTATGCGTTGAGTGAAAAAGTACTTTCTTTTATTTGTTTAAAATCTGCCGGTAGCTAGTTTCATGGAGCGTCCCCTAGTTCTAGTACTATTTGAGAGGGTAAATAACCATTCCCTCTCTACTCGTTCCACACCACTGAAGATTTTATATACCTCTATCATGTCCCCACTCAGTCTTCTCTTCTCTAAGCTGAAGAGACCCAGCTTGTCAAGCCTCTTTGTACGGAAGCCGTTCCGTACCCTTTATCATTCTCGTTGCCCTTCTCTGTACCTTTTCTAGTTCAGCTGTGTCTTTTTTGAGATGGGGCGACCAGAACTGCACACAGTATTCAAGGTGCGATCGCACCACTGATTTGTATAGAGGCATTATGACATCCTCAGTTTTATTCTCTATCCCCTTCCGAATAATTCCTAACATTCTGTTCGCTTTTTTGACGGCTGCTGCGCACTGGGCTGAGGATTTCAGTGTATTGTCCACAGTCACTCCCAGATCCTTTTCCTGAGTGGTAACTCCTAGCTTAGTACCCAGCATTGTGTACTCATACTTGGGGTTATTTTTCCCTACGTGCATCACTTTGCACTTGTCCACATTAAAGCTCATCCACCATTTAGATGCCCAGGCACCCAGAATGTTCACCAGTGTGCTAGGCACCTTAAAAAACTGCATAGAAGACAGATACTGCCCCAAAGTGCTTATCATGTGTTGATCCTGTGCACAAGTCACTAACCTGCGTCATGTTTGCTATACAGCAAGGACGGGAAACTTCAGGCCTGGGGACAAAATAGCGCCCATGGCAAGTTTTTATGTGGCCCCTTTCCAGTTCCTGAATCTGGCCCCTGGATGCAGTTTCTACCCTCAACGACTGAAAAACTGAGCTCAGAGTATTTATTTATTTTTATTCATTTCATTTCTCAACAGCTTCCTCTTGCCCACATGGGCAAATCGGAGCGGCTCACAACAACAACCAATCAATCAATCATAAAAGCGGTTCAATAATTAACACACATAAAACATTATAAAACACTATAAAACATCAAAGGTGGAACCAACCCCTCCCTCCATTTCCCAACCCTCACCACCACCCCCGTCTCCCCTACCAAAAGCCTGGCGGAACAGCCAGGTCTTACACTGTCTTTGGAAAGATGGTCTGGGAGCTGCTGCAGGCTTCTCACCCTGCCTAGTATCGGAATGACCCATGGGGTGGGTTCCGGCTCTGGGCCAAGGGTACATTCAACATCCAGTGACACTGGAGAGGCTCAGGTCCGGGATTATACTACACATCCATGCTGACCTGTATATACCTGGCCCAGGCACTCATGTGATTGAGGGCATAAGGAGGAAGGTCAAGTCCATCCTGACCTGGCAAAAGGGGTATCAGACTGTCCCGGAAATGATAGTTTACTACAGAAACTGGTAGCCTTGGCAGATATGCTAACCACTGCAGGCTTATTTAATTCATTTATTTATTTACTCAAGTTTCTACCCTGCCCTTCCCAAAGGCCTAAGGGCAACTTACAAAGCAAATAAAACAGCACATAAAACAACATCAAACCACAAGCGAACCCCACAGAACCTTCCACCCAACCCACACCCTCCCAACCAAGGCCCTTTTCACACAGGACACGGTGTGGAGGGAGGGGAGGGGGGTCAGTGTGTGCCATGGTCCACGTGCGCTGGGTGGGTGGAAAGTTCTGATGGGCGCACACCAACCTCCCCTCACCGCTACCCATCGCCCACGCACGGAGGCACCTCCGTTTTGTCTGCTGCCTCCGTGCGTGGGGGATGGGTGTGAATGCGTGTGCGTGGGAGCATACATGCACACCTGCCCCCGCCCCCAGCTGCGGCATGGTTCAAATGAGACGCACCCACGCATGAGCACCCAGATTTCTGGTTGTTCACGCATGGGTGCCACCCATGTGAAAAGGGCCCAAGACTCACCAACTACCCTCCCCGCCACACACCCAGCCCCACTCACACTCCTACCACAAAACCACCCCATCCCCGTCCACCAAATGCCTTTTCAAATAGAAAAGTCTTACACTGCCTCTGGAAGATGTTCAGGCCCATGCTGAAATGAACCTCTGGGTGAAGGGAGTTCCATAGCACTGGGGCAGCAACTGAAAATGCCTCCCCATGAGCCTGGGTCTTACAAAAAAGCTAACAGATGGTACCCACAGGGAGGTGCTCTCGGTTGATCGCAGGGGCTGCAATGGGGCATGGAAGGCTAGGCAGGCTTTCAGATATGTGGAGCCCAGACCCTTTAAGGTCAAAAGCAGCACCTTGAATTGTGCACAGAAAGTTACAGGAAGCCAGCGCAGACTTTGGGGCACCAGTGTAATATGCTCCCGGCGTCCCATCCCCCAAAGGAACTGAGCTGCTGCATTCTGCACCAGCTGCAGCTTCCGAACAGTCATCAAGGGCAGCCCCATGTGGAGCACATTGCAAGAATCTAGCCTTAAGGTTAGATTATAGGGATGGCAATTTTGGGTATGGATTAATCCATAACTAACCAAAAAGGGCTGTTACGGATTAATCCATACCAATCCGTAACAGCGATAGAAAAAATTACGGATCCAACTCCCTCCCACTCCCCGGGACCCTGGTATAGTACTCACCGGCCTCAGGGTGAGCCTGATTGCAGGTCTGGTGGGCTGCAGCTTGATTGAAGGTGCCGGGGGGCTCCTCCTGTGTGGAGGAATCCCCGCCGGCAGGCTCTCTCATCGTGGCGTGCTATGGAGATCCCTGCTCCGCAGCACGCATACGCAAAAACACGCATGCGCAGAACAGCTGCTCTTTTGCAAAATGGCATCGCGTGTGAAAAGGGCCCTGTAACATGTATAATAAAATGTATCACCCATTTTATCGGTGTTAAGAGTGTCTGTATGAAAAGGGCCACAGGGAGGAAGTAAATAAGAAACAAGATCCAATAATGCATTAAATAAAGAAATGGATGAAAACAAAATTAAATGCCATATAAAATTCCCTATTCTTTAAGGAATACCCTGAGTATTTAAGAAAGCACATTCAAAAGAGTGACCATCCCTTTTGAAGCTGCTGTTCCTACCCGCTAGAAGAAAACAGGGATGGAAGTAGAGATGTTTTTCTGCCGAATACTCAGATGGCATTCAGCGCAAAAGGGGGGTGGGATTATGGAGCTGTGCAGCTCTCTCACCTGCAGGTCAAAGCTAACTTATAGACCACGACGCCATTGGAAATACACATGGGTACGCCTCAATGATTATTCATTAAGCTAGTCTCCTTATTGCAATTTCAGCTAACTCAGGTAAAATCTTCTCTCCTACCCAATCACAATTTATCAGGCTTCTAGCTCTTCTAATGCAGGTCAGACTGACAGCTTCCTCCCAGGTCTCTCATGACATGATTTCAGGTTAATAACGTCAAGTAGTTAACCAAACTCTTTCTGCTGGGCTCACAGGCACTGTAGGCTCACAACATGTTATAAAGAAGTAGTCTCTAACTCCTTTAGCAATCTTAGAACAGGCAAGTAGCCACAAAGCTACTACTTACTACTATACTATACTACAACTACTTATCATTTCTGTAGCACTGCCAGTCGTATGCAGCACTGTACACATAACGCCAAGCATGGTCCCTACTCCAAGGAACTTACAATTTAGTTAAGATGTTGGGTGTCTTGCTACCAACTCAAGCTTAATATGGCCAAGACTGAAAACCTCATCTTCTAAAATGTTCCCCTCCTACTTCCCTCTCAGTTTCCATTGAGGGTGTCACCATGCAGCCTGTTCCTCGGGTGCGAAGCCTGGGATTCACCTTTGACTCCTCCCTCTCCTTTACACCTCAGATCCAGGCTGTTGCCAAATCCTGCGACTTCACTCTATATAATATTGCTGAAATCCGGCCCTGCCTCACTGTTGCCACTGTTAAAATCCTAGTCCATGCTCTAGTTATCTCTCCACTTGACTAGTGTAATTTCCTCCTTACCGGTCTCCCCTGTTCTGAACTTGCCCTCCTCATCTCCGTTCAACTCTCTGCTGTCAAGTCATCCACCTTGCCCATCACTTTGACCATGCTCAGCCCCTCCTCTCCACCTTACACTGGCGCCCTCTACGGGAACACATTCAGCACAAACTCCTGGTCTTTGCCTTCAAAACTCTTCATGGCCTTGCTCTCCCATCTCTCTCTGCTGTTGTATCCTGCAACATCCCTGCCAAGGAACTTTGTTCCTCCTCTTCCCACACCCTCACCTGCTTGCGACTCCCCCTGCTCTGCTAAACGTCTTCGCCCCTTCTCTCTTGCTGTCCCCCAGGCCTGGAACTCCCTCCCTGGATACATTTGTTCTGCTCCCTTCCTCCCAACTTTCAAACTCTCCTGAAAACCTACCTCTTCTATCAGGCTTTTCCCAGCTTGTCATGAGTGCAATTGCGTCCTTTTCCCTTCCTCCCTCAGAATCTCTTCCCTGTAACTAAGTTAAGCACGTGCACCTGCATTTTCTCAGCCTCATGAATGTATCCTTGTCTCTCCTGATGTTCACCTCCTCCCTTGTCTCTCCCTTCCTTGTCTCTTAGATTGTAGGCCCGTCAGGGGTAGGGAGGAATCAGTCTATGGCTAGAGATTGTACAGTACCAGGTACACTGCTGATAAATAAATGAATAAAATAATAAATAATAATAATAATAATATACAGACAGTTAAAAACAAGTGGCATTATATGAATCACAGACTACAGGATGCAGTTATTCAGTAACCTCAGGAAGCTTGTTCCAGGCATATGGGTGCGGCAAGGTGAAAGGCATGGAGTCGGGAGTTGGCGATGGAGAAGGGTGCAGGGAAGTGCATCTTGCCCAATGAACGGAGGTCACGGGAAGGAATGTAGGGGGGAGATAAGGGAGGAGAGGTAGTGAGGGGCTGCAGAGTGAGGACGTTTATAGGAGAGTAGAAGAAGTATGAACTGTATGTGGAAGCAGATAAGGAGCCAGTGTCGTGACTTGAGAGGAGAGGGGTTACTTGGTTGTAGCGGAGTGCAAGGCAAAGCTAAAAATACCTCTCTGTCCCAAGAAAGGCCTGCACCTTGAAGCTTGTTCTAATTCTCAAAATGGCCCCCTGGGAGGGAAAAGATTCTCCCCCCTGCTATACAGTGAGTAGTCCTATTGGCACTCAAATAGCATTTGGAGGATCAGGCACAAGAAAGGTAAACATGACAGAAAGGAAGGGAATAAGATACACAGGAAAGAGAAAGGTACCGTAATATTAATAATTGAAGCCGCTGTAATAATTTTAATGGTACTCACTTTATTGCGTAGCCAATAAGGCCATTACAAAACTTATTTGAAACAGAAATATCCCTAAAACGGGAACCAAAATACAACCTACCAACATTAAAATTTAAAATTAAACAATACAAAAATGACAACACATGAAAATTCACCATCATCTCACACTACTTAACTATCGCACCTGGCCAATTTCTGCCTTCAATTTCCAGCTTTTAACAGGAACAAACCCACTTTTTCTGTAATTTCATTGGAGCGATCACCAAGGAGGAAGCAGACATAAAATTCGGAGGGACGCCCCAGAAAGGGGGCAATTGAATGATTAATTTAATTAATCCGGGGTGCCTCTATATCTTCCCTCGATCATAGCTGAAGGGATGGAATTAACTTTGGCCAGGAAAAATAATCGTTTAGCCCTACTATGCAGATTACCCTCTAAATAGGGTATAGGGAGACGGCACTCATTAACCATCTGGGAATAGTACCCAAGCGCTCTACTAGCCCCAGTTCTGGATCTTATCTCCTGCCGTGTGATATCGGACAGTCTTTCCAGTAATATCTTTCTGGCTCCCTTAAACCCCACAGGAGAGAGTGCCATAGGGCTATAACCAAGTCTGATGATTTTTTCCTCTACTACTGTCACTCATCAGTTCAGGGTCCTATCCCTTAACACTAAAAGCGACCAAGGATCTGCCTCCTGGAAAAAAGGCGTAACCAATACGTTATTGCCCCTCGCCAAATTCTTTCTGCCAGTGGGGGCAAGCCACATTCGAGGCCAAGGGCCAGGCTATGCACACCAGCCGGAGCTGACAACAAGGCCCTTAGAAACTCCGACTGCAACCTCTCCAGAGCTTGAATACGGGGGAGGCAGAGGGTGGAGTAAAATCCAAGATAGATTGACTCCATGGCTGCCAATAATCCATACAATAAAATCTCCCACCCTCACCCCAAAACACCCACCCTTCCCCACAACCTGACCCCAATCCCCACCCATAAATGCTTTGTCAGCACACACCCAAAGAGACACTGACACTTCTTATTGGTTTTAAACTGGCCGCACTCTTTATTCAAATCACAACAAAAGGCAGATGGGGATTGCAGCATGCAATTTGGGTACAGTATGCCATGTTCACTAAGCTAAGGTATTAACTGTGGTACTGCCTGGATGTGCCCTCCGGTGGCAGTATCCGAAACCATTAANCACCAATACACATCTAGATGTGTATAAGAGACAGGGCCGAAGGAGACGGGACAGCCCAACTACGGGCGTGAGTAAGGAGTGAAGCGCCTCACCAGGTCTGAAGACAGCGCATGTCCCTGCAGAGCCTGTTAAGACACCACTCCCAGGGAACCTGATCCCAGTGCAGGCCGTGCCCTGCATTACACCGTGTATCATCTCCTCATCTCTTAAGGAGATGACTCATACTACTTTATAAACCTCCCTATTAAAACCTATCATGGCATACTGAACCCCTGCTGAGCGTGACAATTTAAACCCCTTTAATCATCCTTGTTTGCTTCAATAACCGTGAATGCCAATCAACACACTGTTCTCATCCAATTACCCGATTTATAAACAAATCCAGATTAACGATGCCAATATTACTAATTAGGAAAACTGGGTCAAATAACATTATATCCAATTGGTCAATCCTATTTAGCCTACTCTGCACTGTTGAGGAGGCAAAAAACACGACCCTTCAAAAAGGCTCTCGTAAAAATTCCTCCTCGGTCCCCTAATGGCAACCAGTTGTCAACCACAGTACAAGAGGGAGGTGGGTGGGGCTGACTCTCCGACAAGCCTGATCAGACTGCCGCCACGCGGCTTTTCAGAGGACCGCCCCTTCTAACGGGGGCGGCGTCCCCATGGGCCAATGAGGCGCGCATGCGCGGCCTCACTTTCAGGACGGTTGCCAAGCAACCTCTGAACAGGCGAAGGGCTTTCAAACAAGCCTCTTCGCCGTGGCCACCATCTCCATGTCTCTATTCACAGGAAAAGGGGGGGGGGGCACGACAATGACCTGTCGCCGCCATTTGGGCGGCGAAGGGAACTTTTCAAACATTAAAAGGTTTCACACCACCTCTGGAAGATGCTTAGGCCCGGGTTCAAGCGAACCTTTTAGGGGAGTGCCACAAAACCAGAACAGCAACTGAGAACGCCCTCACTAACCGTGAAACCTGTGGCCCGAATTTGCACTACGTTTGCAGCAAGTTCTGCTATCACAGGTTCCTGAGGCTCAATACCAGTCCCAAGCCTGGTCCTAACCCAGTCCCAATGCAGATGAACTTGCTGAAGATTGGCACTGATGTAGCTGGGGGTGGCTCTGCTCTCATGGAGTGCTATGGCATAAGGGCACTTTGGGGGCCCAGGGTTCTCCTCCATGGAGCAGCTATGCCAGGTCCGAAGGGCTCAGGCCAGGAAGACTCCCAAATGAACTCTGATGGAGCCATTCAGGTCTCATTGGGTTCAGCAAGGTCTGCAGGGATCTAGTTCTCATGTGCTCTTACTCTTGGGGAATTCCTGTTGAGTAACTGCTTCCTCTAATGCCATTCTGATGAGCTGCGACCACCAGGAAGTAGCTTGGTCTGCTCTCTCCCACATTCCTACTGTTAACTGGGTTGAAAGTGGACAATTCCAGCAGAGGGTGGATAAAATAAGCTAACAAAGACAGTCTCACAGTCACGTGCGGAGAGCAAACAAACCAGGAAGAGGGGTGCTTGCTGGGAAATGGAAGGACAAATGGAGAACACCAAACAGGGCTGCTCGCTAGACAGTGGTGTAGCTAGGTTGGCATGGAAGATAGCTTGGGGTTCTCAGTGACAGGGGATGCCGCTGCACCAGGGAGTGGGAGACCACCCGGTACAGCTACTGTCCCTGTCCCTAGGATAGCTATTCTCTTGAATGCTAGAGCTGCCACCCGTCTGCTCTCCCTAGACAGCTTGGGAGTTGGTGGGGTTTTTGTCTAAAGTCTAGGTTGCGATGCCAAATGTCCAGAAATTAAAGTACTGAATGGGCACCAGCCATCTATGGTCTCAGCACCTTCATGTGCCGGCACCTTCATTCATCTGCTGTGCATCTCATCATGATCCTTGCCTCATCTCCTCTGCAAATTATTCCCACTTTCTGCAGACGCAACTACGCCCCTGTTACTCTCACTTTAGCCCTTCTGCTCATGTACACAAAAGCAAGTTATTATCTCAGGATAACTGCTCTTGTGAACAAACCCATAAACGTTAGGGACGGTGCTGGCGAGGGTAGTGAATGCGTCCTTTCGGCAGGGGAGGTTGCCGCCCTGCCTTAAAGAGGCTGTGGTGCGCCCCCTGCTGAAGAAACCATCGTTGGACGTAGATGCGCTCGCCAGCTACCGACCTGTCTCTAACCTTCCCTTTTTAGGGAAGGTTATTGAGCGGGCAGTGGCGCTCCAGCTCCAGGTTCATCTGGATAACATCGGGCTCCTTGACCCTTTTCAATCTGGGTTCCGCCCCGGCTATGGCACCGAGACGGCATTGGTGGCCTTGGTAGACGACCTCCGCCGGGAGATGGATGCAGGATGTTCGACATTTCTCATCCTGCTAGATCTCTCGGCCGCTTTTGACACCGTGGACCATGGGCTGCTGTTGAGACGGCTGCGTGACCTGGGGGGTCTGGGCGGGACTGTTCTTGAATGGTTCCGCTCATTCCTCTCGGGGAGGAGCCAACGGGTGGTGCTGGGGGAGGAAACATCGTGCCCCCGCGCTTTACCGTGTGGCGTTCCGCAGGGATCGATCTTGTCTCCGTTGTTGTTTAATATCTATATGCAGCCCTTGGGGGAGGTCGTGAGAGGGTTCGGGGTGCGATGTCACCAGTATGCTGATGATACTCAGCTGTACCTCTCCTTTTCTACTGACCCAGACCCTGCTATCTCGTTGCTATCCCAATGTTTGGAGGCCGTGGCGGATTGGATGCGGCTGAGCAGACTGAAGCTCAACCCAGATAAGACGGAGGTGATGGTGGTGGGGAGGGCGAAGGGGGTGGTGGCCCCCCTAGTTGGGGGGGTTTGCCCTCCTGTAGCTCAGCAGGTCCGGAGTCTGGGGGTCATATTGGACGCAGACCTGCGTCTGGAGCGGCAGGTGGAGGCAGTCGCTAAGGCTGCCTTCCGCCAGCTTTATCTTGTACGTAGGCTGCGTCCGTATGTCTCTGGCCCGGACCTGGCCTCCCTCATCCATGCCTTTGTCACCTCGAGGCTCGACTACTGCAACGCGCTCTACGTGGGGCTTCCCTTGTTCTTGGCTCGGAGGCTGCAGCTGGTGCAGAATGCGGCGGCTCGTCTTCTTACGGGGACGGGTCGCCGGGAGCACATTACACCGGTGCTCCGAGCTCTGCACTGGCTGCCGATAGTGTGCCGGGCCAAGTTCAAGGTCCTAGTGATGATCTATAAAGCCCTATACGGTCTTGGCCCCTCATACCTTAGGGACCGCCTCGCCCTTCGCGCCCCGGAGCGGCTCCTGCGGTCTGCCGGGGGTGCCCTCCTGGAGGTCCCCCGTGTTAAACGGGGGGCCACGATGGAGAGGGCATTCTCGGTGGTAGGACCGCGGCTGTGGAACTCCCTTCCGGAGGAAGCTCGCCTGGCCCCAAGCCTTTTAACATTTTGGCGGAACTGTAAGACCTGGCTGTTTGCCCAGGCCTTTGGGAGGGAGGGTGGGGAGGGAGGATTTTAGTCCCCTACCCATTTGTTTTTGTCTAGCCCTGTTTTAATATTTAATATGTGATTGTTTTAGATGAATTTTATTGTTTTAATGTTGTAAGCTGCCCCGAGCTGCGTTGCAGGAGGGGCGGGGTATAAATTTGTAAAATAAATAAAAATAAAATAAAATAAACCCCACTGCAGGACACGTATGTCAATCAGGGCAAGAGGAGTATGGTCGCATTCTTCTTTCCAGTGTACTTATAGTATTATGATGGCCATGTAGTGGGAGGTCAGGCACACAATGGCAAGAGGGTATAGTAAAGAGAGTACAGCTGGTCCAGCATCTCTCCATGATTCTTAGAGAGTCCCAAATGGGAGATAAAGCCATGTTTTTCCTGTACAAAAATCTAAGGGAGGGCAGTGGCCAAAACAACACCACCATTTCTCCTCTATGATAAGAGCATAAAACGTGCCACACCGGTTCAAACCAATGCTCAATCGAGCCCAGCATTCTGTCTCCGACAGTGGCCACATTTGGTCACATCACAAAAGAACACAAGAAATCACAAAAGGGTGATTCACCGCTGTTCACTCCCAACTCCGAATAGTCAGCAGTTGCCCCCCCCACCCCGCCCAAACCTACATTACTGGACTAATAGCCATTTATGGACCTATTCTCCCAACAAGAATGTATCCAATCCTTTTTTGAACCCAGCAACTCCACTAGCCTTCACCATAACATCCTCTGGCAGCAAGTTCCGCAAGTTAACTGTATGTTGAGTGAAAAAGTACTTCCTTTTGTTTGTTTTAAATCTGATGTCAGCTAGTTTCATAGGGTGTTTTTAAAAGAGACAGGTGGGGGTCTGCGGACGGTGCATGGGGCGGATGCTGTGCATAGCCCACTTCAAACAAGCAGCCCCATGCACAGTTGCCCCGTCCAGGCAATGCCACGGTCCACGCATGGCACACTCCAGATTTTCCTGGAGTGCTCCGAGTGTGGACTTAGTGGGCGGCGTGGGTCACGGGAGTGCACACCCCCACGCACCATATTCAAATGAGACATCCTCCACGTGAACAGTGAGTGTCCATGCGTGGGGGTTTCCTGTATAAAAAATATCCATAGAGTGTCCCCTAGTTCTGGTGTTATTTAGGATGGCAAGTAACTACCCATTTACTTGTACCACGCTACTCATGATTTTATAAACTTCGATCATATCCCCACTCAGTTGTCTCTTCTCCAAGCTGAAGATCATTTCTGTTGCCCTTCTCTGCATCTTTTCCAGGTTAAGCTTTCTTGGGGTGCAGCAAGTCTGGCTGGCAGAAAGAGTTGTGTAACTTACTTTGGTGAATCTGATTCACTGCATGGTACATTTGTTTATCATGTAAAAAACTCCCGAAACACAAATGCAGGAGATACTTGAAGATTTTGGTCGGTAGCCACAAACCCTGGCTGCTACTCTGGAGTAAGGGGTTTGTGGATTTTACGTTACATTTACTACAATTTTACTTTAAGTTTAAACCCCTACTAAATAAAATAATAATAATTTTTAAAAGTAGGTCATGGAAAATACAAGCCGTCTTGCACATGGAGGCCTAGGTAAGGTATTCTGGAAATGCAGCACTTACTGCTTAGGACAAGCATTTCCACCCAGGCCTGCCAACTCTCAGCAATGAAGGGTTGACAGTTTCCAGCTCTGTGCTCTCCTTTCTATTTGTGCCTCAGCTGCGGGAATACTGTATGGAGCTCTGCTACTTGATCTTCACAGAATTTGCAATAGTCCACAACAGGGCGGACTGCAATGGGAACAGGGCTGAAGGCATTTCTACATCAATATGTGGGAATGGGAGGAACTGCTGCCCCATGGAATCATTGTTTTGAGCAATGTCTTTAAAGCACATTCTGAAACATCTTAAAGCATCAGGCCCGTCTCTTAATTTTTGCACGTAGCCACATCTGCAATGTGGGAAGATGGTGCCAGAATGCACAGCCAGCCTTGGAAGAACTGTGCATAAGTAGCCTCGGGGGAAACCAAAAAGGAAAAACCATTCTCATAAAAGCAACTGGATGAAAATGCTTCTATGACTTTATATTGGCTCACTGGCACTTCCTCTTTCCTTATTAACTCTATGTTTTCAGAGTCTCGAGGGCAACAAAGGCCCTGATCCCAATAGTGACTGTGCACCCACATAGCTCTGCCTTAGAATGTGACTGCTTTGGATGATGATCTGGGTTTGCTTTTGGAATGCTTCAAGACACACAATGGGTGTTTGATACGGGCCAATCTGTGCTTGTTCGTAACAGGAGACTGAAAGGCTTAGTAGTTACACTCATTCTTCAACTTCCACACCTCCTGTGCAACTGCCTTGTTGGCCACTGCCCCATGGCTCCACCCCACAAGAAGCAGAGCACTTCCTGCAAAGGAAGCAAATACCCTTAACGTACACCAGATTCTCCCTTACTACGTGCCCTGTACTAAGAACATAAAACTCCATCAAAATCGGAATGATTTGCATTTTACATCCACATTGCTCAGATGCAAATGACCGCAAGGTGGGCAACACGGGAAAAGCTAGGCCCACCAGAATGAAAGGATATCCACTCCTCCCAGGAGGTGCTCAGCACACTGCAGTATCAGGCAGGGTTATCGTTCTAATCATGTTTTCTCGGGTTCTTTCTGTTTGCACATCTGGGATGCTAATGACCTTCCTGGCCACCAGTGGGTTAATCCTTTGAAACTGTACACTAAGCATGTCCTTAATGAAAAGCCACACTGAAACTTCATGTGTGTCCAGCATCCAAGACTATAACCTAGTCTTGTTGAAGCATCGGAAATACAGGAGCAACCTTTACTGAACGGGCCCAAAGCAAATCAAATTAACTTTCACTGCCCTTTTGTTAAAAGCAAAGCAGAAGCTCTGCTGTGGGCAGGACACGAGCAGTGGAAATGGTTCGTGTTACTGCAGACGCAGTCTTGACTCAGGATGGTATTTGCTAAGGATGTGCACACTAATTCTCTTTCATTTTCATTATTAAAATGTCATTCGTTTTTGCTGTATTTCTGTAGTCTTTGTTTCATTTTCACTTTCGTTTTTTATTTCCATTGGTTTCAATGGAAAACACATTTCCGGTTGTAACTTTCTTATTTTTCATCACCTTCTGATGAAACGTGGCAGGATTGTACCCCCAATGGAATGCATGTGTGTGCCAAATTTCAAAATGAACGGTTAAAGAGATCCAATTTTATAAACAGTTGAAATTTGTTATTTTACAAAATTCTGTGTATACGTTCCTGACTGTAACGTCTTTGTCTCCCATCCAATTTGGATGAAACTTAGCAAGCTTATACCCCTCTCCAAGGGCACTACCCCTGCCAAATTTCAGAAGGATTGGACCCAGTCAGGGTGTCTTTGAAATGTCAAGCCAATTGGCCAGAGGAGATATGTCATCTCTGCTGTTTTGCACAGGCTACAGTCTGGGCAGGCACCCCAGGTGCATGGGGGTGTCAGTCAACTTGCAGAGAACACCCCAGGAGGGGGCAGGACCCCAGGTGCATGGGGAATGGATTTATGTAGCTAACTGAACTCTTGCAGTGAGCTCTAACACACACACACACACACAAGCTTGCCAGCAAAGTCTGAGAAAACGCTTTGCCCAAAGCCAGGACTAACCAAAGACAAAGAACAGGTCAAAAGAACAGCTGCTTATATCTACCCTCTATGCCCACCTTGAAGTCACTACTGATTAGTCCTCCTGTAAAGGTGGAAGGATGCAGTAATTGGCCAGTGAATGTGTCTGTTGGGCTGCTCCCGCTCCTTTCTACAGCTCTCTCCCCCCTGCCATACCTGTCCCTGAATGGCACCGCATGTGCTATTTACCTGAATAACGAAAGTCTTCAAGAGGGAAACTTCAATTGCTTATAAAATTTGGACACTTTCTACATTTTGGCAGGGATGATTCTGAAGATCTGAGATACAGCCAAAACTAATGCAAAATGGATGGAATACAAAGACATCACAGCCAGAAATGCATTTAAAAGTAAATCGCTTATAACATAAGGACCCTTTATCCGATCCTTCTGAAATTTGGCAGAGATTGTAATATTGGGGAGAGGTATAATCTTGCTCGGTTACATCCAAATCAGATGAGAGACAAAGACACTACAGGCAGGAATGTGTACACAGATTGTTGTAAGATAACAAAGTGCAACTGCTTATAAAATTGCATCCCTTTTATCCAATCTTTCTGACATATGGCACACATAATGCCCTCCATTGGGGGTACAATCCTGCCAAGTCTAATCAAAATTAGATGACAAAGAAGCTACCACTGAAAATGTGTTTTTCAGGGTTTTCCTCCTAATTCGTAACAACAAAACATTTCCCCCCATTTTTTCATTATGTTCTTTCGTTTTCATTATTCAATAACAAAAATGAAAAATCCTTATTTCTTTTTTGTTATTATAATAACGGAAACAAAATGTATACCCCTGGTTATTTGTAAAAGCTCTTGGCACTCAAAAGCCAAGTCTACTTCTTTAAAGTCAATAGTAAAAACTCACTTCAATGTTTTCTTTAAAATCCCTCCTTAAGGGCTGACTGGTCCAGTTTGGATGTCACTAGATCCCTATCCAGAAAAACTCTTACATTATTGCCTAACACTAAGCACATAAAATTATAGGGTTGGGAGGAACATCTAGAGCAACCTAGTGTAACTTGCTGCTCCAAAGAAGACTACCCTTCATGCAGCCGAGTTTTTGTGTAGCTCCATTATACTGGGACCCTTTTAGGGCCTCTGCATCTCCAAGCAAATTCAACTGTCCATGCTTATCTTCCTTCCTCTTTAATTTTTTTTATGGAACCTCCTTTTCCTTCCTCTATTTGCCCTAGTACTTTGATTCCCAAGAGTACAATACTTACTAGCCTCTTATATAAAACAATAGAAAGGTAACAAAGAAATCATCTTCAACTCTTGCAGCTTTTTTATACCTTCTCTTTCCCTATACCCAGGGAAGTGCTGTGCTGGGGTCCAGAAGCAGTGTGCCACGTCCGGATCCCCATGGTGCCTCCCCTGTGTCCCGCAGTGAACTGGAGGAGGGCTGACCAGAGGCCCAGCCTTCAGTCGACCACTTAAGGCTGGTGTCCTGGTCCAATGAACCCTAGGAAGCATAGGTTTGGCCACCCTTGATGTAACATGTTCTTTATTTGAAGTCTGCAGAGAGATTGAAGTCTGCGTCACTATTTTTTGCAAGTTTGGGTCACTGCTTAAAAACACTTATTATTTGGTAAGTATGCCATAAATAAACAAAACTAAAAAAAGCTTAAAAGCTCTGCTCATGGATGTGCTGCTTTCCACCTATGGTGCAAAGTGTTTTTCTCTGCACGCTTTTGATTTGTTTTTAATTGCATTTATGTTTGGTTTTATTGTGTTTTTATTAATGATGGCAAAACTACAGTTTCTGAGCTTTAATTTGATATGTGTAAGTTAAGCATTTGGAAGAAAACACTAAAAATTCCTATTCAGTGAAATCAACTGGCTATTATTATATAGATCTTCTTTGAATTGCTGTGAATAATTCTTAGCCATCAGCTCTTCACAAGTAGTTTACTATGCAATTTTTAATCACTTTAATTAAGTAGAACATATAATGTTGACTTGTCTGCCCTGATCTCCTCTACGATGCTAGGATATAACCCTATTCCCCACCCTCGCTCCTCACCCCCACCCTAACAGTACATATAAAAGTCACTTAATGGAAAAGGCTGAATTTGAAGAATGGTGCTAAAATGTTAAAAGCTCTGAGGCTTGATTCTCCATTGCTTTTAGCTCTGTGAAGCCATCTCCATAGCAGCGCAAAGTGGGTGTGAAATATTACCTATTCTGATAGGGTAATGTTTCATGGGCTTTTGGCATTAGTGCATTTGATAACTTTAAGTGCAAAGCAGACAAGAATCCAGCTCCTGATTTTTAAAACTCAACCTCTGCTTAGTTAATAGTTTGCAGACTCACTCCAATGGTTTGTCAGTTATTTGCATGTACAATTGATGTACTCAGCCAAAATACTTATAATTCACAGTGATTTGGCTGGATTTGTAGTGTTACTTATTAGTCTTGAAAGGAATGTCACACTTCCCAACTGTGTTTTCTTATGGACAGAGGCCTAAAATAATCCAGCGATATAATCTGTACAGTACAATATTCTGTACTTATTGAATTGTAAATATTTGCCTCTACTCATGTGTAATATATCTAGATTTTTCTTGTGCAACGTGTACTTGAGAAATCCAGATTAAAAGTTAAATAAACTCAGCTGAAGAGTGTAAAATGTTTTAATTCATTTGTGATTTTTAAGTCCATTTCTCAACACATGATATTATAAAAATAATAATAAATAATAATAATACAATGATAATACAGCACCAACAATGTTCCTGACACTGAACAATCATGATGAAAGACAGGTCCCTGCCCTGAGAAGCTTACAATCTAGGATCAACAAGGGAAGGGAGACAAAGATACATTTTGGGATTTTAAGATCAACCTTATTTTGAATTTGAAGGCTTCTGTGGAAGTTCCTTATATAGCAGTTCCTTATATAGGTCCTTTGTACACGAGACGCTCCCATGGACACCCAATGTCCACATGGGGGAGCATCTCGTGGAAAGGTGGATGTGCGTGGGTGCATGCTCCTACATCCCACGCATCCCCACCAGTGAAAACGCAGGTTGCTCTGTGCGTGGGGATGCGCGTGCGCCCATCTACCCCCACAGTGACGTGCTGCCCCTGCAGCAGCGCACACACACACTCCGCACCCTCGAAGCAGTGGTCAGTGTAAAAAGGGCCATAGAACCAAGGAGTGACTAAGCTCATACTAATATATGCTCAAGTGCTCTGTTAAACACTTAGGGTGAAAACAGACATGACACTAACTCCACTTTAACATTTCTTATGCATGTCGCAGGGCTGCATAGGGCACCCATACAGCCATGCAACATGCATAAGAAAATGTTAAAACGGTGTTAAAGCGGAGTTAGTGTCATGTCTGCTTTCACCCATAGGCTCCAGTCCTCAAACTACTCCTGTTTCAGTGGCACTCGAACTCAAAAAGCACTCAGAGGTTCAACGGTTGAAAGAAAATCCTGCCCGCTCCCCATGTGCTGATGGAAAGCCCTGACTGGAACCCACACGGGTGGCCACTAGCCAAGCCCAAAGAGTTCTAAGCCACAAGAATATGAACACACACACCACACCCACACCCAGAAGAGTCACGCTCAAGGACTCACGGTGTTTTTGGACAAGTGCCTCCCCACCCATCTATGCAGCCTTGTGACATGCATGATGGGTGGGGAGGCACTTGTCTAAAAACGCCCTCAGTAGAGCCATATATTGCACTCCATACTATTTTTGAATACCTGCAGCTGAGGTTCCCAAACTGTGGGTTGGGATCCCAATGGGGTCACCCTACTCCAGTTGTTGATGGGGTGGGGATCCAATCATTGCTGGATATACTTTGCATTGTCTTCATGATGTGTGGGGTCAAAGGATTGCATTTTAGGTCTCAATGTGTGGTCACACAGGCAAAATGGTTGCGAACAGGAACACGTGAACTACAGTGAGCAGCATCTTTATACTGGTCACTTATACGAGTGGATTTTACTATGTGAGCAGAGTCTGGAAGACTATCGGTACCTCCCCACTTCTAACCCCCCCCTTCTCTGCTCCTCATTTGCTATTGTAGTTTAATACTACAGCTACTGTAGATTAATGTGGGAGAGAAAAGATTTATCCTGTAAGACAGTTAATGCTTTTACTACAACTACTATACAACTACTATACATTCATTCAAGCAATGCAACTTCCCTCAAAGGCACACTGTAGCAGGGAGCAGTCCTGTGGGGCTGCTGCCCCCTTAAGAAGGGGGCTGTGGGGGCCAGCCAGAGGGCTGAGCACCCCCAGGGGTGTGACAGAGTCAGCCCCAGAGCTGGGAATCAGCCTGTGGGGAGCACAGGCTGAGAAACCCCTGGGACAGAGTGTGCAGGTTAGTGGCCCTTTAAGAATGAATAGAGGAAGCCTGGTCATGCCCATTCTGCCTGTATAAAAGGAGAGACAAGGCCAAGCGGAAGGAGTCTCTGCCAGGGAGCCAAAGGAGTAACATCTCCCTGAGAAAGCCTTCCTGCTCTATGCTCTCCAAGGTGCTGAAGGCTGGAGAACCAGATGGACCCAGGCAAGTAGGAGAGGCTGTGCCCAGGAGGGAGCCTCTTTCCTGGGGAAGGCTTGGCCAGAGCCTGGGGGTTTAAGGCCTGGCTGGATGGACTTTGGAGGGTTGAGGTTGTGTTGCTCCTGAAACTGCAGAGATGGACCTGGGCCTGCAGGGTGGAGGTGACTGAGCCGGCAGCCTCAGGTACAGAGGACATGGGGTGTGTCCAATAAAGGACCGTGGATTAATACCATCTGCACTGTGTGGTGTTTCCTGAAAGACTGGGGGTGAGCTAATTCCCCAGAGTGAGACCCCAGTGCCCCATGTGACCCTGGGGAGCTCCCTGCTACACACACACCTTACCTCCTAACCGTCCCAATTTTAGAAGAGACAGTCCCTCTTGAGTTCTAAATCCCACTGTTCCTCTTTCAGGGGTCGTTTCTCTTATTCGAGAGAGGCAAAAAGACTGGAAATTCAAGGCTCAGGCACCTCTTTTCCCAGGAAAATCTCTTGACAGGACAATGGGGAGAAGCTGGAACAACAAGAAATTAAGGCCACTTTCAGACACACACACCCCCCGTGCGCATATTGTGCCCTGTATCGCTGTGGGTGTTCGCCAGCAGAGGCGCGTGTGGGGGGTGTGTGGCTTTCAGACGGGTGGCACCCCACGCATATCCTGGGTGCGCATTCCCTCCCGCAGCCAGACTATGCGCATGGCAGTGGGGAGGTCTGAAAGCGGCCTTAGTGGAATGAGAAGCAGGAGGACTCCTGTCCCTCTTTATGCACTTGGAAGGTTAGGAGGGGTGGTAAAAACAACTTTAGTACTTCTGTTTCCCAGTCTGGGTTGCTCTCGCATCTAACCTTAAACCTTTTTAATGTGCATACATCTCTTGTCTGTTCCTCAAACATACTGCACCTTTCTTGAGCTTCAGACCTCCATTATGGATTTCATGGGGTTTTTTGCTGATGTGTCTTTTTGCGTATGTGCCATCATTCCCCTGACCCCTTTGGCTTCCCTGTTTCTTGCCCTCTCCTTGCTTCAGTGTTTTCCAGCAACAAAGGAGCATGATCACACACATTCCTGCCCAGCAGTGCTTTCTTGGCAGTGAATGATTGACCAGAGTCAAACATTTTATTTTTCTTTGAAGTTAAAGTCCGTTAAATGCTGCTGTTACTACAGTGCAGAAGCCAAATAATGTAGATATAAACAAGACTCGACTAAGGTTTAGATTATTTATTTTATTCCATTTATATGCCACCCCCTATGCCTACGGCATCTCAGGGCAGCTTCCAACATAAAATAAACTATTTATCACAATATATAAAAAATATTAAAATCTACACAGATATTTAAAACAATTTAAAAATAACACCATACAAAAATTTAGCCTCCCCTCCCCGCCTCCAAAAGCTGGGGAGAACAGCCCTGTCTTGCAGGCCCGACGGAAGGCCAGCAGACTCTGGGCCAGTCGTGCTTCCTCTGGGAGGGAGTTCCACAGCTGGGGTCCAACCACCGAGAACGCCCTCTCCATTGTAGCCCCCCAATTTACGCGGGGGACCTCCAAGACGACGCCCCCGGTAGATGAGCGGGTTGCACTTGTGCGACTTGAAAATCCCGCAGGCCGGGATTAGAGGACACCTTTCGCGTGCTAAAGCCGGTTGTGCATTTTTTTAAAAACCGCAAGCTAAATACCCGAACATCGAGCTATTTAGCTTGCGGTTTTAAAAACACGTGACCACCTTTAATGTGCAAAACATCTTGTCTAATCGCAGCCCGCAGGATTTTCAAAAGTCACACGAGCAGATTGCATGAGCGCGTCCCGCTCATGTAAAAGTGGTCTAAGGGTGTTTTTAGACAAGCGCCTCCCCACTCACTACAACTATACATGTTGCAGGGCTGCAGTGGTGTCCTGTCACTGCCCTGCAACACACACAATGGGTGGGAGGTGGGTGGGTAGTAGGTGGAGAGGAGCTTGTCTACAAGTCCCCTAAGTATTTACAAATTCATGAATTTGAATAGCTTAATTTAAAAATCTCCAAGCCAGGTCCTTGACAGAAATTTAAATATTTATACAGTAATATATACAACAATTATATGAAACCAACATTTGGTTCACACCATTTATAAGTTTTTAAAAATGCAAACATTTAGGTCTTTACTGCAACATTTTAAGGCTAGAAGAAACCTCAAGGATCATCAATTTCAACCACCTGCACCAACTAGATCTAAACTACGCCCTACTAAAAACTATCCAACTTTATCTTCAAAACCTCCAGTGAAGAAGATTCCACAGCCTCCTTTAATTAAATTGTACAGAACATACCAAGATCAATGGAGTTGCATGGGTATGACTTGGCCTCCTCTGTAATCTGTACCAAATATTATAGTTAAAAACATAATACAGAGCTTACTGCTATATAGTACACATTCACTGCTTCCTAGTTAATTTTTCCACAGAGATTTTAGTTTTAGCATTTCCTGGCTTTACTAATTTTAAAAGTTTAATGATGCATTAATGCAGGATTCTTTGCATTAAATATTCTGTGTTGGTCTCCCCCCCCCCCCCCCCCCCCTTTAATTAAATTGAGTGTACACTTACAAGAGACCAATGCACATTTCTCAAAACCATCACAAAACTACTTGGCTACTTCTCTAACCATTTATTTTTCACCCCCATCCCGGCAAATGTAGGATTATAGGTTTAGATGGGAGCAGTGGTTCCCAAACTCACTTGATGAATCCCTGGCAGTGCCCAGTTCCTTGGGGATGCTGGACATGGCTATGGCTCATTACATGCCAACTATGATTACCTCCTAGTTCCCCACATACTCACTACAGGTGGCTGACAAGGACCAAGGCCTACTTTGCTGTTGCCCGGGTCAGTCCCATGGACAAGCTGCACACTACCTACCTACCAGAACCTCAAAGACCACCAGAAATGCCAAGATTTTGGTTCGAGAACTACAGCGCTACAGTCTACAGCAACCAAGAAATCTACATCGGTATCAATGAGTTTGAGTACAAGCTTTCTGCCATAACTCCAACATACATGATTAATAAAGATAAAACATTGCACAAGCAACAATTATATAAGAAATTATAGTAGTTACTTCCTCAGAAGATATTTTGCTATAATCAAAAAATAAAATAGCCAAATAAGAGTAAGGTATCCACCTCAAACAAAATAATCCTAGGGGTGTGTGTGTAAATCCCCTTCTTGTGATTTCCGCTTTCAGGGCAAAGAGGGTGAGATTTTTGAGGATAGCCTCATCCTTCTGGAGGAACAGCCAAATAAGTTTCTCTCGATGGGCGAGTGTGCTGGTATTAAAGCTACTCCTTGAGAACCTTGTGTCAACTTATTTAGAAGGCGTGGATGATCCACTTCCTCCTATCAGGTTCCAGCCTGGAAACAGTGGTTTAGGGCTTCTGAGGCTCTGCTCAGCTCCATAGCGCCATGGGTCAATCAAACCAAGTCCTGTTGACCCTCCTTGTCCCGGCTCTTTCCATGCCTTCATGCACCCCCTTGTTGCCTTGTCCTGACCTTTGTACCTTAGACCTGTCTCCTCACTCTGGACCCAATCCCTGGGTCCACCCATGCCCCAGACAACAGGTTCTTACACCTACTGATTTCATCCCTAAAACTGATACTGTGGTCTCCAGTTCTGGAAATATGACCATGGAAATCAATATGGAGACAGGGTTCTCTCTCAGAGCATTAAGTGCACAGTTCTTCACCCATCCAGTTACATGGGAGATGGCCTCTACATCTCTCCGCACAATATCCGGCTGCCGCCGCCTAAACCTTGTGAGTTCCAGTTTCCACAGGAAAAGGGAGGTCTAATGGTTAGCCAGGAGGAACTAGGATCTACAAGTGTTCTGATCTCAGTTCTCCAGGCCTTGTAACTTCTCTCACTTTTTCTTTTTACCAGAATAGGGGGACACTCCATGAAACTAACGGGCAACAGATTTAATTTTTTCACTCAATGCACAATTAACTTATGGAATTTGCTGCCAGAGGATGTGGTCAAGGCCAATAGTATAGCTGGGTTTAAAAAAAGAACTGGATATGTCCTTGGAGAGTAGGTTCACTAGTGGCTATTAGCCAAGTAGGTTCAGGGGATGTAACTTTTTACTGTCAGGAGCTGGGAGTGAACAACAGGAAATGGACTGCTCATTGGGATCTATTGGGTACTTCTCCCAAGTGGCCAAGATTGACCACTGTCGGAGACAGGATGCTGGGCTCGATGGATCATTTGTCTGACCCAGTATGGCACTACTTATGCTCTTAACATCTTAATATCAGCCCTTGTGTCTGCTATCAATCATATAGTGAGGTAACTAGCTGCAACACAGGAAGAAAGTGAAACTTGAGACAAGATGTTCCAGGAGAACCGTAACACCATAAAACAGCATATTGCACATTATTTCCCCTTGCCAACACCCACAAAGAAAGCCTCTAGTGAGAGAACTGTAAGTGAACTTGACAACACATCAGCCATCCAAGAACTGGCAAAGCCAGAGCTTCTGGTGTAATCTTAATTTTGCCCCCTCAGGTGCAGAGAAATCATTATGAGGCAGGTTTCATGAGACAGTCACTGCAAGTCCTTGAAAGGGCCAGGGCAGGGGGCTGAGGCAAGTCCCTGAAAGGGTGCTGCTCTAAGGGAACGAGCCAGACTCCAACAAGTATTTGGCCCTTTAAGGGGCCAAAAAGTCACTAGGAAGCCAGTTGCGCCTACATAAGGCTGCTTTCACACATTGCACAATGGGCTATTATAATGGCCACGTTCACAGCTGATGCAGTGTGGCAGCGGCGAGAACCGCGAGGGAAGATGCGGCAGTGGGGACGGGGAGCAGCCTGATTCTGGAAGTAGTTCCCATGTAGATGGGCTTCTGCCACAGCTTCTCTCATGCATGTCAGGGAACCCCATTTGCACCAGCTCTGCTTCCACCATCAAGCTCCTCCCCGCTGCCGTGTATTTGCTCTGCCACCACTGCAGGTGTGAATGAGGCCAATAACTGGAGATAATACAATTCTGCAATTTTAAAAAATGTTAGTGCACTATTCCACTTTTATGCTGCAACATCTCAGGTTGCTGTAAAAGCCACATTCGGTGGCTCTTACAACAACTCAAGATCTTGCAGCACAAAAGGGGAATAGTGCATTCACACATTAAAAAAATTATAATACCCGCTATTATCTCCAATTATTATAATAGCCCATTGGGTAATGTGTGAAAGCAGTCTCCGTCAGAGCTGGAAAGCTCACAGAGCTAGACCAGCAGGGAGAACCCAAAAGGATCTGACTTAGGAGGGGACTTGCCTCAGAGGCCCAGTTGAATGGAGCCTGCTCCAGACCTGAGAACTGGCTGGCAGGGAATTTGCCAGGCAGGCTAAAGGGCCTTTGCTAACAGTACCCACAAACCCCTCAGCAGCCCAGAAGAGAACGGGCTGATGGGGAAAATCCTTATGGGGAGCCAAGAGGAAAAGGTGAAGTAGTGAGTAAACTGTGTTGTGTATCAATACAAGGGGAAGGATTTTACAGTGTAAATAAAAAGCACATTCATGAGAGAAAATAAATGTTGGGTCCCAAATTGAGAGCAGATCTTAAGGCAACTAACTAATGCCAGGTGTTTACACTTACTTACTTGATCACAGGTTATTTCTTAAACCCAAGTTTATATAAAATATATTGTAAATCACAACAAACATATTGCACTTTTAGCTCCTGCCTTACACTGTGGATAAGGTAGTGGATACTAACAAGACTTGACTAAGTGCTTTCTTGGCAGTGCCTGACTGACCAGATTCAAACTTTTTATTTTCTTTTGAGTTAAAGTCAGCTAAATGTTGCTGTTGCTACTGTGCAGAAAGAGAACAACGCAGAAAGACATTTCTCCTCAAGTGCTTGGGAAAATGTATGTGGGAATATCACAGTTTAAATCCCTCTAGATATTAACAAGACTTGAATAAGTATTTAGGAATATTTTATTTTAAAAATCCCCACTGAGCTCTTTGACCGAAAAGTTAAATATTTATACAGTAGCATACACAAAAAAATTACATTAAACCAATGTTTGGATTACACAGTTCACAAGTTTTTTAAAAATGCAAAAACCGAGGACTGTTCTGCAACATTACTGGTCTGGAAGAGATCTCCAGGAGCATAGTGTCACGTGTGGTTACGAGGTTTACAGACTAGATAAAGATACGTTTTAGGTGTTAGACTTGAACCTGGGAGACTAGGGCTGCTTTTAAACGAGGGCGCGCTGAAGCGCCTCCCAAACGCCGCATTAAAGGAAAGCCGCCGGAAGTGATGTTCTCCCCGTTGCCACCGCCGGCGGCGGCTGGAGACACGGGGCTTTGCAGTGGCGCGTTCTTAAGAGTTCAATTATCTGGCTTAAGAACGCGCCGCTCCAAAGCCCAGTGTCTTCAGCCGCTGCTGGCAACGGGGAGAACGTCACTTCCGGTGGCTTTCCTTTAATGCGGCGTTTGAGAGGCGTTTCAGCGCGCCCTTGTTTAAAAGCAGCCTAGGTTTCAAATTCCATGTTAGCCATGGACTCACTGGGGGGGCCTTGGGCAAATAACTACGGTCACTTTTACACATGACACAAATGGGTTCTTGTAAGTGCTTGAGATAGTACCGGGTGTTATAAATGCTGGAGTTTTGTCATGTGTGAACGCACTAATCCCCTTTTATGCAGTGAGATCTCGCAGCCTTGTAAGAGTCACATCTGGTGGGTTTTACAAGGCTGCGAGATCTCATTGCATAAAAGGGGAATAGTGTGTTCACACATGAGAAGACTCATGTGTAAAAGCAGCCTATTTATATCTCAGCTTCAGGTCCCCATCTGTAAACTAGGAATAACAATCGTCTACCTCATAGTAGGGACAGCAAAAAGATTTTTGTCACCCTAGGCGGCCCTGCTCCTCCTGCCTCTCCTGCTCCCCATCCAGTCGCACAGCTCACCGGAGATGGGGGCGTCTGCAGTGGAGGCACTAAGTCCTTGCAGAATCAGGCCCAAGATTTTTGGGGTAAGTGCCTGCAATGCGCAACCTACTTCCAGAAGTTAGCATGGCGAGGCCTGCCCCTACAGAGGAATAACAGGCCAAGGAGCTAGGCTGGATGGGGCTTAGTGGGGTTGGGTGGGGTAATACATGGGAGGGGGGTTTGATGAGATTTTTAATAGGTTTTTATATATTGTAAGATGCCCTTAGCCTTACGAGAACGGCGGGATATACATTTAAACTAAATAAACAAGTAAATAAATATTCTCAGCTGGGTGAAGCAGGAAGCAGAGTTGGAAGACTTAAGGCGTCTCTAGGCTTGGGGGAAGCAGACTTCATGGAGGATCCACTGCAGGAGCCAGATCGAAATCCTGTGTCAAGTCCAACAAGCACTCGCGAACAACAGGGGAGCAGAACCGAGACAAGGGGTGTTTTTACACACATGTTTCTCCTGCATGTTTGCTGTTACATCCTGAACTTTCTGTGTGTCTACGTCACTCACCCAGATCTTAAACATCTGGCTCTTTGAACTTCTGCATAGAACTTCTCCCAGAACTTTGGTGTGTAAAAAGTTCTCCTGGTAAACTGCTTTGCTCCAGGCAGCTGTGGTCATTGTTTCCATGGCAGCCCCTCACGTTTACAGCTGCGGCTACTTTAGGCTGCCTCAGGGCAGTGTTTGTGTGAAGAATGCATCCAGGAACTGCCTCAGGGCAGTGTGTGTGTGAAAAATGCACTTGTGGACTTGTAAACCCAGAAGACTGAAAAATCCAGAACTTTAAGATGTGTGTAAAAATGCCCACGGTGAGATTGAGGACTCAAGGCAAAGTCTTACAACCGAGCTATTTATGGACTGGTTGTCTTGCAGATAAATACCTCCCAATATTTCAGAAAATCAAGAAGGGACATAAACCCTGCTCCCTTTTGACCAGTAAGCCCTGCCCCTTCACACACTCACATTCTCGCACCCCTGGTGGGGGAAATGGGGCTGGCTCAATGGGTGACGGCAGTCCAGATGCGAGTATGGGTGGGGCAGGGCCAGCTCCAGTGGTATGACTGCACATGCTGAAGGGCACAGACTGACTGCACATGGGGAAAGGCGGGGGCAACTGCACTCATTCAACAGCTGTCAATAATTCTGCCCTGAACCTGGAGACAAGGACATCTAGATAAATCCATGACTTACAAAATTCAAACAACATTGGGCCTCTTTAGACAGAACACTGAATGTGTGTTTGGGAACATAAACACATGCTTACTCGTTCTGTGTAAACACTTAAATGCCGTTTTGTCAATTCGTTGCCCCCCTTTAGCTGCTGTAGTGTTTAAACACCCATGTGCTGCCTGGATTTCTTCCGGGCAGCAAATGGGTGTTTTTAGCACTTGGGTGTCTTGTGTTATGTCTAAACTGATGCAGGGTGTGTTTACACAAAAAACACCCAAAACTTCCTGTTTCTGGTCAACGAGTACAGAGCTTTGGGGATGGTATGCGTTCTTACTCTCTATCTGGTTGAACTCTTTGATTCTCCCGTGATTCCTTGTGTTTAAAAGTCCACCCCCACTCCCCCTGCTTAGGAGCAAAGGCTTTTTCTTTGCTGCTGAATCTTTCTGATGGGCAAAATAATAAACCTTGTTCCTTCCTCTCCCGCTTAGGAGCAAAGGGATTTCATGGATCCACGTGAAGACACATAGAAAGAGCACACTGACAGGAGTTAGGGAAATTATGGTGTGTGTGCACACAGGGACTTTGCAGAGGAGGCGGCAGAGAGGGGAAGCGAGCAAACGGATTTCCTGGATTCATGTGAAAGACACATACAAACAACACATTGACAGGGGCTAGAGAAATGATGGGGTTTATGCATACCCAATGCAGTTAAGCATGCAGACAAAAAGGGGGGCAAAAAACATTACAGCAGCTAAACGTTTTGCGCCAGTGAAAAGGAAAAAAAAGGAGACACACTTTGACTGAATGAAATGCACTGTCAGTCAGGAATTATTTTCCTTTTAACACCTACTTTCTGTGGTGACATCAATAAAACATGATATTGGCCCTTTTTACATGGACAGAGGTGGGGGTGGAGGTTGTGCGGGAGCATGTATGCACCCCCACCCATCCCGCTCAGTGTTCACACGGGTGAACACCAAGTAGACCCCCATCCTCCCCCACACCCTCCCGAAGACCGGGCACACGCACGGGAGGGGGTGTCTGTGTAAAAACGGCCATTGACCAACATGGCACATATCCTTGTGATGATGCATGATGGAATATCATATGGGAACCTAGCTGGAGGCTGCACATGCATCCTTACACGGGTGGGCAGTATGAAACACCCATTGCAAACGCATGTAAACAGTGCAACATCGCAAACACATGTTCAGAAGAGTGTCCAAAGATTATAAAACACCCAAATCTGTTCTGTCTAGAGCCACCCATTAAGGATTTTAGCTCCGTGCAATGTTTAGAGTGTTGCTCATAAGGAAAGAGTTATTTCATGTTTCTGAAGCCCAGAAATTACCTTGTAGGTCAGTAAGCAAGGCAATTATTAGATACTGCAATTATAACATTTTTCTAAGCTTTGCTAATTGCTGTTCTGACATCATCATAGTGAAAATCTAAGACACCTTTTCTCAGAGAAACCCCTGGGGACCAAGAAAAGACAGCAACATTTTACCTCATAGAGTTGCTGGTTAGTTATCCTATCCTATCAGGGCTCGCAGTTTCACAATCCCATTCTGTAGAAGGCTGGACTCTTTCACTGCCCTCTGGTTCTTCTTCCACTTGACAACAAGGCTCCTTTATGAACCAGGCTTTCAATGGTCACACATTCTAGTGACAGTAATTTAGATGGCCAGGGTTTGCCAATGCATGCACTATTTCTAGCTGTGGTTGGTACGATCAGGATTGACGTTTATTACTATATATTTTATTTTTATTTTTTAAATTTATTTTTCAATTTAATACCGCTCCCCTCATGCCATCAGGCAGCCCAGGGTGGTTTACAATAGAAACACAAATAAAATCCAATATAAAACATTTTTAAAACTGCCAAAAGGAGGGCAACATTTACCACCAACAGCACTCCCAACCCCCCTCCACCCTTTCAATTCACCCCTCTCCCCCACCAAATGCCTGGTGGAACCGCCAGGTCTTACAACTTTTCCAAAAAGAGGGGAGGTCTGGGGCCAGCTGCACCCCCACCGGAAGGGAGTTCCACAGCTGTGGCATGCCCCCCCGGAAGACTCGAGGGACCTCGAGCAGGGCACCCCTGGATGACTGCAGGGATTGATCCAGCACCCGGAGGGTGAAGCAGCCCCGCAGGTAGGCAGGGCCTAGACTGTTTAGGGCTTTATAGGTCAAAACCAACACCTTGAAGCGGGTCCGGAACGCTATCGGCAGCCAGTGCAGAGCACGAAGCACCGGTGTTATGTGCTCCCGGCGGCCCAATCCCACCAAGAGATGGGCCGCCGCATTCTGCACTAGCTGCAGCCTCCGAGCCGTTGTCATGGGTAGCCCCACGTAGAGCGTGTTACCATAGTCTAGTCTAGAGGTGATCAAAGCATGGATGAGGGTGGCCAGGTAAGAGTCTGAAACATACGGCCTAAGCCAACGGACCAGATGTAGTTGGCGAAAGGCACCCCTCGCCACAGCCTCCACCTAGGCATCCAGGCGGAGCTGCGCGTCAGGAGCACCCCCAGACACCACACCTGAGGAACCAACACAGGACAGACCCCGTCCACAATGGGGGCCATTACCTCCCATCGCCTTACCCACCAGCATCACCTCCGTCATCTTGTCAGGATTCAACCTCAGTTGGTTGGCCCTCATCCAGTCCCCCACAGCCGTTAGACACCGGGGTAAGGGTCTGTTGTAAAAAAGAGGTACAGCTGGGTGTCATCCGCATATTGATGACACCACATGCTGAACCTCCTAATCACCTCATGAAGCGGCTGGTGTACATGTTGAACAGGAGAGGGGACAAGACGGAACCCTGCGGGACACCATACGAGAGGTCTCGGTACGATGAAAAACATTCTCCGAGTATCACTCGCTGAGTTCTTCCTGCTAGGAATGAGTGGAACCATTCAAGAACAGTCCCACCCACTCCTGCACAGTTCTGTAGGCGTGTCACCAACATCTCATGGTCAATGGTGTCAAACACAGCCGACAGATCTACCACCACCAACAGGGTCGACCGACCCCAGTCTAACTCGGCGCAGGTCATCCACCAAGGCCACGAGCGCAGTCTCGGTGCCATGTCCCGGACATATATAAAGATGCAAGTTGTAGCTATTGTAGCATGATCCACCACTACCAAATTTCAAATGATTACAAATATTTAAATAAAGAGAGAGAAGTATACTGATTTGGTGATAATATACTAGGAGAGTGGACAGTGATAGGAGAGCTTTATTTTTGTAACACCCCACTCATGGTTTCATTTTACCCTGTCACTCTTCAGCTATGCAGACATCCTCAGCTATGTAACAGTTGCCCTTACACACTTTCACCCACACGGACACACAATCACCACCTGTCTCACTTAATCATTCCCACTAAATGTTTCGGGGAACTTTTGTAAGTAGAAGAGCAGTCTACAGTGTGTCAAAGCTTGTTTTGTTTGTTGTATGGTAGGCTTTCATCACCACTTATTTTTATAAGCTGATAAGAGCCCATCTTGCAACATATTCATCTTAAAAACCATACAAATCTGTCCACTTAGCGTTAATATTTACATACTTCCCTTTTAGACAGGAAAACAAGGGAAAACAGACCTCAGGCACTGTTGGTCAAAACTTGTCTATCGGCCAGTTTGCTGCTATACATTCTGTAGTATCTTTATTTTCCCCCTGAGGAATGTGCAACTCATAAATCTATTTTTTTTCACAGAAGAACTAAGCAGCAAAATTAGATAGAAGAATATCAGTACAATATACCCTTGCTACAAGTTAGCAGTTTGTTCACCGTATTGAAGGGCTAACAGCAACAACAGCACAAGTAGTGCAGATACAGTAGTGCAACGAGGGAGAAGGTTGTCAGGTTCATTATAGCCAGAGGCTCATTATAGTTCAGGGAGTTACACCAAGGGTACAAAAAGCATTTTAGAAGGAAACCTAATCCATGATATTGGGTGTTTTTAAACGAGATGCTACCATGCATGGCCACCCATCAATCACTCATCGGAATGCCCGTGTGAAGGTAGTGTGGGGCATGCATGTTCCCGTGAGCCACGCAACCCAACTCATGGCCACACAAGGAGCAATGATGAAAAATCACAAGTACACCATGCGGGAGAAGCCAAAATGTGTGTGGGGATAGGTGCCCATGCATCCCGTACCCATATGAACCCAGGCACCCACCCATGCCAGCAGATAGGTCCACAGCCCAGCCACCTCCCTAGTCCTGTCCACAGCCCTGATGGGAGCTCTTAAAGGACACACGCGCAAAATACAACACCGTGTTGGCTCAAAGCAGAACAAATCCCCCTCACGACGCCCAAGAGAGGAGAGCCAAAGCCATGGAGGACAGCAGCTTCCTGTGCGTTCCGCTCCTCTGTTGTTGCCTGGAACTGCCAGCAGCTGCAGCAGCTCCTGGGCAGGAAGGGGTTACTGGCTACTACGGCTTCATGTTTCCATGGTGTCCACAGCTGTGTGTCATGGCAGAGGGAGAGCAGTTGGCTGGGGCAGGGGGTTGTTGCCAGATGTGGGGAGGGGAAATGGTTGCCCATGGGAGTTGTTTGCAGGGCTGGTCTGTGGTGGCAGGACTGCATGGAGGCTTCCTTAGTGGGCACGTGGCCACCCTGGGAGCCGCCTGTTCGAATCCCTACCCAGTCACTCCACGTGCGTGGGTGCACCACAGCTGGGCCACTCTGGCCACAGACCCCTCCTCAAGTCTTGTTCATTTAAAAACGCCCTTTGAAATCACTTTTTGTGGTAAGCAACGACTCCCTTTATTTTTTCTGTAAAGTGCCATAAGTAGTTGTATTAAATAAATAAGACCAAATATTAATAGCTTTCATTCTTTTCTGTGGCAGTGGTGAGATGAGTTCAGTTGCTGGAACTGTGGCCTTTTTCAAATAGGCTGCAGTGGGTGGGGGGATGGATGTGCACCCGTGGAAACAGGCACACACCAATATCCACCCACCTCCATGCACAGAGCAACCGGCATTGGAGCCCGTTGCTCCGTGCACGGGTAACGGCGGGTGGAGCGCGGGAGCATGTATGCACCCCCCACTGTGGGTGCCATTCCTATGAGTGCCCCCCCCATCCCCCCACACCTGCTGCAGCATTCACACAGGCATTCACCTGTGTGAAAAGGCCCTATGATTCTCAAGCTATGAACTGGGGGTGAGGAGGAGAAACATTCCTACTAGTTAGAATCAAGAACCCAAAGCGGTGGGACAGATCGTTTAGCCGCTGTAAATCAGCATAGCTCCATTAACGTCATTGAGATGACATCAATTTACACTCACAGAGGATCAGCACTTGTAATCTGACAAATTAACAATAAAAATACTATCTGACCCAGCCTATTAAAGCATTTTAAAAGTGACGAGGGTTCCTAAACATTCTGTTCTGTGATTATTTTTCTTACTTAATTCCTTGTGACACACCAACTAAAAATATATGTGGATCCTTATTCTGTTACACTTGGAAAACAGCTTCTCGTAAATGAAATGAAGAAGCTGTGGTTGCAATGTAAGTGACTTCTCAATAAAGAAACTCTTTCAAAAAGTCATGAAGGAAAAATGTCAAACCACCAGCTTTTTCAAAGTTCCAGCCCATATTTACTGAAAACAAAAGACATTCATCACATCATTGTGATTAGACCAGTAACATGCAAGTCTTTTTCTCCCCTCCCCCTTCTTAAGCACAATAAATGAACAGCGAAAACTTCCATCTTTTCTTTATGTTAAAACGTTTCTTTTAAAAAACTTATATGTAATGCATGGTCACAACCTGTGATCTAAATATACTACCAGAAAATAAAAATTAACTGCATGACTCAGAAAAGTTTTGTTAATTGTTTCTACACTTGATCGTTCAGCTTACTTATTTCTTTGTGGGTCAGTTGTTTTCATACATTTCTACATTCTCAAAACAGTTCATCACAGTTATATCAAGGGCTGCAAAACCCCAGATCTTGAAACAAGATGATCACACTATGTTATTTCATCTAACTCATTTAAGTATTTCTATTACCAAACATTAGTATTTCTATTTACTCTTATTTAAAAGTCTAGCAACAGAAACCCATTAGGTATAGGGTTTTTAAATTACTATTCCCCCCGCCCCAGCCCCCGGTTTTCCTTTGCTGACCTGCAGAGTCATCTTCAAATGCCACTGTAAGAAGCTTCACTGTAGAATCTAAACAGAACAGTAACCTGCAGCAAGCCAATGCAGGTGATGATAACCCATTTCTTAGACATAGCACTAGCTTTAAAGAGCTTAGCTGTCAAACTGCAATAATTTGTACGAGGGAGATTACAAGAATCTCACTGAAACACACCCAGGAAAAAAATCCTTCAGCCCCAGAGGAAAGAGGCATTACAACTGCCGTCAAAATTAATCCTTATAGAGCGAGACTGGGCGGGTCTGAAGAAAACTATGTGCGTGTGTAGTCATGGATAATGATGCAGAGCTACGATAGGCCTAATTCTACTTTCATTCACATCAGTTTTATTTGGCTTCAGTGGAATTTACTTCTGATTTACATCAGAGAGGGCAGAATCAGGCTCAGTGAGGCTGCACCTGTGCAACTGAAAGCAGAATTTGACCTTGTGACAGGGTTTATGAAAACAACACCTACGCAACAATCGACTTGTACTTCTGAAATCATTATCTAAAACGTAGGTTTGGCGTTGTTGGAATTGTCTAGCAATGCTGAGTCCACTGAGGGGAAAATGTGTATATACACATTTGTGTATATATACAAATGTGTATAGACGCAGGGCCTCCTCAGCACGCTGCGACGAGAGAGCCTGCCGGGAGGACTCCTCCACACAGAAGAAGTCTCCCCAGCCCCTTCCCGGGACCTTCAATCAAGCTGCAGCCCACCAGACCTGCAATCAAGCTCAGCCAGTAAGTACTATACCAGGGCTACACCCCCGGGGGGGGGGGGGGAGGAGATTAGTCATGGGGGTAGCAGGTGGGTTTTTAAAAAATTTAACTATGGATTCGTACTGTACCGTGGCCATAATTAAATCCAAAAAAAGAACAGACAGTATCCGGAATTTGGTATAGGTTGGCCATGCCCATGCAGGGATCTGCATGGGCAAGTCCCATGTGTACAGGAGCAGCAGTGGTGGGTGCGCATGCACACACCAATGAAACGCACATGCCCACCCACCTTCACCCATCACCCACGCACGGAGCAACCGATGACAACGCTGGTTGCTGCGTGTATGGGGATGTGTGGGGGATGGGTGTGTGCCCATGTACACCTGCCTCCTCCCCACCGGTGCACGCACACACACACACACCCCACCCCAGTGCGGCCCGTTTAAAAAGGGCCTTAAACTGGACCAATTGCCCTGAAAGAACTGGCTGTCGGTGGGCTTTGTGGCTGTCAGAACATCTGCCTGAGAAAAGATGCCTTGCAGTTGTTGGTAACATGTATGGGACAGCTGCAGTTGAGCACCGGACTCATATGAATGAACTAGGATGTAAAATACCCCTTGTTTATGTGGACTTTAGTTTTATGCTCTTTTTAAGAGAGGATAACAACCCAACTGAGAACTGATTAATTGAGCTATGTTTTAGAAACATTATGGTTGAACAAGGGGATTTTCATGTAACGTCTTCCCCCTTTGAACTCTTCTAAGAATATATCTACTCGACTTAAGAAAACTAATTTTATTGTTAAAAAAGGGCAGCCCATGTTACGAAACCAGCTGTTGGTGGATCCTCCACCCCCAAGAATTTGAAGGTTCTGGCAAATCCAAATATAAATCTGCAGACCCAAGATCTTGATTTGAACTATGGGCCTAATAATAATAATGCTACTGACTTTATGGATTGTGAGCAATCACTAACTATACATTCAGATATCTTAGAATTCCCAAAGAACTTCGGACTCAATACTCCTCAGATGTTGGGTAGTGGTAATCATTTTTTAACTTTCCTAAAGTTCAAATCTATTCCTGGGGTGTCTGAAAAATCAGGAAGCAAGGATTCTATACAGCTGCAATTAGATAATCTGAAGGATGTAATAGAAGATTTTAGAATTATTTACACACAGGAACTGAATAGTATTAAACAGTCCTATGCAGATTTAAAGACTCATTTAGCTTCACTGGAAGCTGGTTTGCATGGCAAATTGGAAGGGCTTAAGGATGACAGGATGGTGGAAATTTCCACTTTCAACTTCCTTACAATAGACAGTTATAGAGGTTCTTCAGGGGGAAATACTTTTAAATTAAGAGATTTTAACAGGGCAAGATTGAGAGAGCAGAATATCATTATTTATGATTTTGGGACTCAAAAATTAGAATAAATTTATATTACAAGAGAGAATAGTTAAATATTTGGCTTCTAAATTTGATCTGCCATTTGAATGCCATGGAAGGTGCGGGGGGAGGGATGGGGGGGCGTCCGTGGGAGCATCACGGCTGGTGGGTGGGGGTGCATGCATGCTCCCGCACTCCCCCACCCACCCACGCACGGAGCAACGGGTGCCAATGCCAGATGCTCCATGCATGGAGGTGGGTGAGGGTCTGTGGGAACACAACCCCACCCACCGCACTGCCTACCCCTCCCCCCCATACACCTGCACCCATTTGAAAAGGGCCTAAGAGAGTTTATTGGAAGAATATTTTTTATTTTATTTTATTTTATAGATTTTTATCCCGCCCCCTCCTGCAATGCAGCTCGGTTGCAAGAAAGGGTTGCAAATAAAGTTTTGGAGATCTGCAAAGGGTGGTGGCTGACTTAATCACAAGGGTTAATGAAGATAACGGATACACCCATTTTTAAAGCTTATGAGGATCTAATTGAGGATTTTGCATTAGTGTTGACTGAAAAAGTTTTCCAGCCTAAGAAAACAGTTTGGCATAAGGCTTGGTTTAATGTCAACTGTGTTAGAACAAACGCAGATTTAACGAACTGCTTATGTTATGTTAAAGCAGAGAGTGTATGGAGAGCTAAGCCAGGTACAACAAGCAAAAACAAGATATAAACAGTTGCTAGTTACGAAAAAGAAATACCAAGATAGGGTGAAAACAGACATGACGCTAGCCACCCTTTAACCACCCTGGGTTGTTATTTATGCATGTTGCAGGGCTGTATTGGTGCCCTATGCAGCCCTGAAACATGCATAAGTGACCACCAAGGGTGGTTAGAGTCATGTCTGTTTTCCCCCATAGATGCTGGGAAGACCTAACAAAGCAGCCAAACTAAAGGATACCAAACGTTTCTGGCAGCTAATTGCAAGTGGGTCTAAATCAAAATCTCTTACGCCAGTCAGCTATATGGATGCTGACGTGGGTTATTACTATTTTTAAAAATTCTTTTCTGGGGGCTGATGAACTCGATCATGCCAGTACGAAGGGTCCAGCTGGGGAAAGAGATCTGGAATTATCCCTTTGTAAATTTTTAGTTACAGAACATCAAGTGGATACATATATATCCAAGCTTAAAGTGGGTACGTCTGTAGGCCCCGATAGTCTTTCACCTGAAATTTTTAAGTTCTTTAAACATTGCTGGTTCCCTATATTGAGACAATTGATAAATAATATTATTTTATATAATTATATTCCAGCTGTTTAGAAACAGACCATTTTGGTCCCAATTTTTTTTAAAAAAGTAGCAAAGCAGACCCTAATTGTTAGACTGATAAGTCTGATTAGCATTCTAAGATTTATGGCAGACACCTATTGGTACATTTGCAGACATGGGTGAAGCAAGCTAGAATTCTAGCTGAAGAACAGGCAGAGTTTTGCAAAGGATACTCTTCTCTGGATCAATGTTTTACTCTCAATTGTTTGATTTCAAAATATTTAAAGAAGAGTAGGCATTTTTATGTGGCCTCGATGGACTTAAAAGGGACATTTGATACAACTGATAGAGGAATTCTTTGGAAGAAATTGATAACATTGGATATAGATTTTGCATTGCTACATTTAATTATGGCGTATTATTCAGATACCACAACTAGGGTGAGAAATGGAGTGAAAGGAGAAAGAACAGATTCATTCACTACGAAGAATGGATTTAGACAAGGTTGTCTATTAGCACCATATTATAGTCTCTTCATGAATGATATAAAGTTACATCTAACTAAAGAGCATTTCCATCTACCTAGACAGATGGAGGAAGTGATTCCTTTTCTACTATATGCGGATGACACAGCTCTATTGTCATATTCAAAGACTGGATTACAAGAGTTGTTAGAGGCTTTCAGTACTTATTGTAGCCATAACAAATCTAAATCTAAAATTTAGATTTGGCCCGAAGAAGGTTCATAAAGGGTATAATAGTAATGATCCTCTGGAGGTGGTGGATAGATTTTGTTATTTGAGAGTAACTTTTGCTAGAACTTTAATCTGGGACCCTCATGCTCAGAAAGTGGCAGCTAAATCAGCTCAGCTCATAGAAAGGAATAATTTATTTTTATATCAAGTTTAATAGAAGACCCTGTGTTGAAATGTTAAAAGTTGGTAAAATAAAGTTGAAAGCCACTTTATTATATGGTGCTGAAATTTGGGGTCTAGATGAGAAAGCAACTAGGGTTATAGAATGTGTAGCGTCTTTTTTTTTTTTAAAGAAACTTAAAGTTACACAGAAGTACACCTGCTTCACTGGTAAGGGCTGAAATTGGCTCTCAGTGTAGCTGTTGTAGCACAACTGTGCACTATTCACTATTGGTTGAAAATTAGAACTTATCCTCCCCTTCTAGACTCCCCGAACAGTGCCTATTAGAAAGTTAGAATTCCCAAGTAATTGGTTCACTGAAATAAAGCAGAAACTTTTGATGTCTTGGAGACGTGGAATAATACAGATATTCTCCAGAATCAAGTGATAAATCCCAGATTGAGCTTCGTTTTCATGATATTTCATGGCAAAATGATTTGGTTGTAGTGAGGTGGTCTAAGTGTGCCCCTTTGTTCAGATATATTAAAATTGAATTCATCTTAGCTCCTTATCTCTTCATTGTGGTAAATAGCAAACATAGGGAACTAATTACAAAACTGCGTTTTGACCAACTGGACACGGCAGTCCTTAGAAGTAGATGGAATAGAATTCTCTATGAGGAGAGATGATGACCCTTTTCACATGAGATGCACCCCCATGCCCTCACAAATCCACAGCGTGGGCATGGAGGCGGTGGCTCGTGTGACCACTGTGGCCAGTGGGTGGGGATGCGTGCACACTCCTGCACTCCACCCATCGCCCAAGCATCGAGCAACCAGCGACAACGGCGGTTGCTCTGTGTGTGGAGATGGGTGGACATCCATGTAATGGGCCCACCACCACCACCACATATGGACCATGACATCCCCCCTTCCCCCCACACACCACAGCCTGTGTGAAAAGGGCCTATGTTTATGCCACCAGAAAGGCCCTTTTCATATGGGCCGTGGTGAGGGGGAGATGGGTGTGCACTGTTGTGGGTCGGTGTTGCGTGGGCGGCCGTCACACACCCATCTCCATCGATCCCCGTTTTGGCTGATGACTCCATGCGTGGGTGATGGGTGGAGCATGGGAGCGTGCACACACCCCTGCCATGGTGGTCACATGGACTCCCCCACACAGGCACCCACATGTGCTGTGCTTGGGGGTGTCTTGTGTGAAAAGGGCCAAAGGACACAATCCATCTGCTCTGGCATTGTCCTCTATATAAAGAAATAAGGAAGCATTACATAGACTCAGGCTCTTTTCAAACGGGCTGCAGTGCTGGGGGGATGGGTGTGTGTCGTGTGAGCGGCCGTTACACAGATGCACACCCATCTCCACGCACGGAACCATTGCCATTTTGGCTTTGTGCGTGGGTGATGGGTGGAGGTGGGTAGAGATGGGTGGAGTGTGGGAGTATGCACAGACCTCCCACCCCACCCGCCGCAGTCCCCTACCCATTCCCACATGTGGGCATGGGGCAGCCTCCTGTGAAATGAACCTCAGTAACTTCAAAGCTCTCCTTTTGGTCTCCTAAAGAAAAACAATTTAGTTATTACAAAATTACTCTCCTTTCGTCCTACATGTTTTAGGAAGTTTTATGAGTATAGTTAGTAAAATAAGTAAACTATGTAATTTAAAAAAAAAATAAAAAATAGAAAATTGTCTTCTAAATCTGGCATACTGATCTTGCTAAGTAACTAAGATATTAGTATGCCTGTGGATGTTTTGGAGTTTGGTTAAAATTGCTATGTAAATACTGATTGTGTTATTTTAGGAAGGTTTATTCAGTAATGTCAAAGTATTATAAAAGAATTGTCTATCTGATGTTATTTTAATTGATTTTGTGATTGATTTTTGCTTATAGCGGTCAATAAACTTTACTTACTAAAGAAAAGTTAAGTTTGGAAAGTAGAAGATAGAACGCGAGCCCAAAGTAAAGTTAAGCAGATGCTGGGACAGGAAGGGAAGACAATTATAATATAGATGAACTGTTAATGGAAGGTCCTTGAGTTACCAGTAGTTCCAGAGACTGAGGGTACAGACATAGCACACCAATACAGCCCTGCAACATGCATAAATAACCACCAAGGGTGGTTAAAGGGTGGTTCGCGTCATGTCTGAAAGTACCCTGAGTGAATGAACCAGAAACAGAAAGTGAGATTTTTCTGGAAGCCATCTAGAAAGTATTTAAGGGGACAGAGAAACCATAAAGACATCCCATTCGACAAGATCCAGTCAAGAAATGGACTGAGAAACGCAATTAAGACGAGCCCAGCTAAAAACATCTACGCTGGTAATATGGACTTGTAAGTAGGGTAAGATGTTAGCCAGGGAATTTTCCAGGAAATTTAGTATTGCACTACTTTTAAAATTCTTTTGTTAGACTTGCACGCTTGAATCAATTTTGTCTTGTAATCAATCTGAATTTATAAATACAAGTTCTTTTAAACAAGCTTTGGTGTGTTTGTGTGATACTGACATTGGATAACACAGCTGAGGGAACATTCCAGGTTAGATACTTGGGCAAACCTTAATACAATTTCTGTCACTGGGAACCTCCAAGGGACTTGGGTGGCAGGATAGTTACTCCCCTTACAGACTGGGACGGTTCTAGAGAGAGGTGTAGCCAGTGGAGACGGTAAGTGGGGAACCTGAGCCAAGTCCAGTGGGGGGGGGGGGGGGGGG